>CM029017.1:149445885-150045885 GCA_016801055.1 Panax notoginseng
TCAGGATCGAACATCAATTGCAATGATTCGATAGATGGCTCATTGGGATAGATGTAAGTAAATGAACAAGACCCCCCCTAGAAATGTATAGGAAGCTTTCTCCTCGTACGGCTCGAGAAAAAATGATTCGAGATTTTGTCTATGTATAGAATTCTAATGAATGACAAAAGGGTTGATAAAATCAATTAGACTAGGATTTCACTTATTTTTTTCTTCGTTCTTCCTGAAAAAAAAAAGAAAAAATCATTTGTACTCATAACTCAAGTTGGATAATTCTCAAATAGCTCAAAATCAAATCTTTAAGCAATTTATTTCATTTATTGAATGGTCTTTAACCCCCCTTTTGTTTGTCTCGTTTAAAATACAATCATCTATTTGGATTTGGATTCTTTAGTCTGATCCAGTTATTGAGACTATGGAAACGGCGTTTCCTTATTCTGGGATCATTTTTCTTTGTTTTAAATCATTGGGTTTATACATTACTTCGGTGCTTCTTAATCCTTCCAACAAAATGGCAGCAACATACCCCTTTTGTGATTTCTTTCTATCAAAGAATCATACGAATGGTTGATTCCCTGTGGTACACTTTGAATCAAAATAGTTTTATCAATTCCAACAAAATTTCCATTTGAATTGAAAACTTGCCCGAATCAGATCCTTTCGATTTCTATATTGATGATATATTTACGAAGTTGTTCCAATTTATTGATTGGCATTAACCCTAGATCCTTGCCCCTGAAAGATGAATCAATACTTTACTACTCGAGCTCCATCATGTACAATTTACATTACAACCCAACAAAAAGAGGGGTTCTAGTGGAATAGAACACACGATGTCGGGCCAAGTGCACCTTCATTCCTATATAAAATGGCGGATGTAAGAATAAGAGAATCCACACCGGATCGTGTCCTTCAAGTCGCACGTTGCTTTCTACCACATCGTTTCAAACGAAGTTTTACCATAACATTCCTCTAATTTGGAGCCAGTATGGAATTGATTCAATTATGAAATCATGAATAGTCATTGGTTCTGTGACACCCCCATATCTCGGTACTTCATTACCTCAAGATTTGGTGTTCACGTAATCAAAACATTCATTTATAACTACCCAATCATAAATATAATTGAATAATAAACCTGCCCATACAAGAATTACATAAAATAATATCTCCCAGGTTATCTAACCTTTACATTCAATCATTCATGCGGAAAATTTAAATAAACTTCATTACATTCTTTAAACCAAAGTCTGATAATAAAACTATCAAAACTATTACAAGTCTTCGGTACTTGTTTATCTTTCCCTTTCCTTTACTGGTGCTAGGTACGTCACCCTTTCTATCTTTAGTTGTAAGGATTTTATAGGCAAGAGTGAGCAAATAAGGCTCACTTGAAATAACAATGAATAACTTTTACATTCTCTGCCCATTCAGGGGCTCAATAGAACTGAATAATAAGTTCTATTAACATCTTAAACATTCCTTGCCCATTCAGGGGCTCAATAGAACTGAACAATAAGTTATATTAATACTTTAAACATTCACTGAGGGTCCAATGGCCACGAACCTTGTCCACAGTTATAAGTAATCTTTCAACTTAAACTTTTACGGTCATACGACCATAATGACTTTAAGATACTTAGGGGGATCAACCCTTCGTACATGTATTGTATATAAATATTTTAGCGCAAAGTACAAAACTAAGTGTAACCCCTATAAATAGGGTTGTTCATCTCAGTATTTTGAGTACAAGTCCGCCCCAAAGATAGCTTGGTTTGGATACACTTCAAGGTAATTTCGAATTCAACGAACTTCAACTAAGGATTAGTTGAATAAAAGATAATAACACTATGTTATTGAATAATCATAGCTGAATAAGTATTTCGTTCTAAGTTCATGCTTTAGGGATAATCTAATAGCATAACAATTGAATAACACATCATACCTTGCTTTGAATAACATTAAGCTAAGGTTACATCTTAGATTTTAATATCAAGCATGCACAACAAATAATAGCTTGAACGATAAACTAAAGGTACTTGCATGCTAATATAACAAGTTTAGAGTTAAGAAAACTTGTATAATCATAATAACTATCTCAACGAAAGTGCATAGATGAGAAACTTGTATCATCATGAATAACTGGATAAAATGAAGTTGCTTAATGGAAATACTTTACTCAATAAAGTATAGCATATGAATTTTGCATAACGAAGCTTTAGAATTTGAAAACTTGCTTAAGTATAACATAACAGTGAAAAGCAACCTTACTGAATAATAAAGTAGCAAAGGTTAGGGAATTTGCACAATGAAGTTTTGAGTTAGAGAACTTTCCTTGCATGTAGATTAAACCGTTATAATCCAAATCACAATATCCTATATACATATGTTAACATGACATGATTAGTCATAATCAACACTACATCACGTATGGTTTAATTGTCTAACCATGTAATCAAATCATATTCCTAAATGATAATAAATTTGTTAGGCATTAACATCATGTTCGTTCAACACATTACAACAATATAATTACAGAATTTATTTGGTGTTGTAGTATTATTATCAAAATTTCAGACTTTTGTGCAAGACAGAAGTCATTTCAGAACATTCTGCTAAGTGGCGCCGCTGCGCCACGGTTTGAACTGTGGGCCGCGCTGCGGCGCTGATGTGGCGCTCTGGCACGAGATTTATATAGGGACTCGGCGCTGCAGCGCGAAGTCCGGCGCTGACTTCGGCGCTGTGACGCGAAGTCTGGCGCTCCGGCGCTGACTTCGGCGCTGCGGCGCGAAGTCTGGTTGGGGCGCTGATTTTGACGCTGGGGCGTGAAACTTGACGCTGGAGCGTGAATATTAACGCTAGGGCTCCGAAACTCACAGAACCAAACCGAAGAACAGAGCCAAAGCTACTGTCACAAATCTTAACAATAATTCACCCAAAACAACATGTATAACTAATATAAATTACACATAATTACTAACAATCATCCATATACCAATTACCAACCACTGATTAACATTATCATAGACTAATTCTTTGAAAACAATGTGTTTTAAAATTAAACTTCATTGATGAAATATCAATTTACAGTGAATGTAATTTACACTGTTATCAACCAATTTTGATTCCTTTGAAATACAAGAATACCAATACATATCCCAATTAACATGTATAGTCCAATTTCTCAGTTAGCATACAATTATATATATATATATATATATATATATATATATATATATATATATAACCTTTGATAAATTCTACACTCAAGTTCGTACTCACATGATTCCACTGTGAAAAAAATTAATTTCTTGAATACGTAATTTAGCATACCATCATATTTATATATTAAGCATACAATTATATACAAATATATATATATATATATATATATATATATATATATATATATATATATGCTGGTATAACAATTATCAAGACATAGTTTACAAGAATTTTGTAACAACTTATACACAGTGAAGTTGAAGAACATCGACTATCAAATTCAAAGAGACAATATACCGTAAAACATATATTAAGGTTATAAAGACCTACCTTTTGTTGTTAAGAAAACCTTGTTAACAAAATCTGTTTTAAACAATCACGCACTTGACTTCTTCTCAAACTCTCTGAACTTTTCCTTTCTCTTTTCTTAATTCTCTCAGCAATAGACTAGGTACTAACACTGAGCATAAAACTGATAAATCATACACGTAAAATAACTGTTATGGCAATAATAAACCTATATACTCTTATCAGTTACCAAACATATAACATATAATCTTATAAATATATTTTATTTATATATTTGTTTTATTCTATTAATAATATAATTTACAATTAACAAGAATTTCAAAAGCCATTTATAAAATAAATATACTTACACCTTGTTTGGCAAAACTAAATTAAAATGACATTAATTTATTTTAATAACTCTTTATCACATAGTTATTTGTCACACTTTATGAAATAACAATTTATTAAATAAATCACTTAATCACATAACTCAATCCACATAACACATTAGTTATTTAACAAATAAATAATTAACTAAAACAACTCAATCAAATTGGACAATTACTTATTCAATAATAAACATATCCAATAAATATTTATATAAATCAATAAATATTTATAACTTACAAAAAAAAAATCTGGAATGTTACATCATTCCCCTCTTAAAAGGTTTCTGTCCCCAGAATCACAACTCAACCAACACATTCGTTACATTTTTCCCTACTTATAAAGATTTTGTCCCCAGAATCGAAGACACAGATTAAACAAATAACTCGGGGTACTCTTTCATCATTTTCTCTTCGAGTTCCCACGTTGCTTCTTCAGCATTGTGGTTTCTCCATATCACCTTCACAAAAGGTATCACTTTATTCCTGAGCACTTGTTCTTTCCTGTCGACTATCTGGATAGGAACCTCTTCATAAGACAAATCTTTCTCGAACTGCAACGGTTCGCACTTGATCACGTGATTGTAATCGGGTTTATATGGTCGTAACACCGAAATATGAAAAACATTATGAATGTTCACCGACTCTGGAGGTAGAGCTACCTGGTAAGCTACCTCTCCAACTTTTTGCAGCACTTCAAAGGGTCCAATAAACATCGGGCTTAGTTTTCCCTTCTTATCGAAACGAATTTTCCCCTTCCAAGGAGAAACTTTTAGGAATACATAGCTTTCTACGTCAAATGCACGATCTTGCCTGTGTTGATCAGCATACTTCTTCTGTCGATCTTGAGCTGCTACCAATCTTGTCCTGATGAGTTTGATAACCTCAGCAGTTTGTTGCACTAATTCTGGTCCTAGTAGTTGACGTTCACAAACTTCATCCCAGCATAGTGGAGTTCTGCACTTTCTGCCGTATAACGCTTCGTAAGGCGACATGCCGATGCTCGCTTGATAACTATTATTGTAGGCGAATTCCACCAACGGTAATTGCTCTTCCCAGCTTCCTTTAAAATCCATGACGCATGCTCTCAGCATATTTTCCAATGTCTGGATCGTTCGTTCGCTTTGGCCATCTGTTTGTGGATGATAAGCCGTACTAATTCGCAATTGAGTTCCCATGCATTCTTGTAGTCTCTTCCAGAAGTTTGATGTGAATCGCTGGTCTCTATCGGACACAATTGACACTGGCACTCCATGTCTCAAAACGATCTCTTTGATATATAGTTTTGCCAGCTGATCAAGATTGAATCTAATCTTTATTGGCAAAAAGTGTGCTGATTTTGTCAGTCTGTCCACTATCACCCAAATTGCATCGCATCCTCTCTGAGTAGCTGGAAGACCCACCACAAAATCCATTGTGATATGCTCCCATTTCCATTCCGGTATTTCCAATGGTTGAAGTAATCCGCTGGGTCTTTGATGTTCGACTTTTACTCTTTGACATGTCAAACATTTAGCCACGCATTCGGCAACATCCCTTTTCGTAGTCGGCCACCAAAAATGTCGGCGTAAATCTTGATACATCTTCGTGCTTCCTGGATGAATCGAATATCTTGAGCTATGAGCTTCGGTCAAGATTTCATTTTTTAGTTCTGGTGTTTCTGGAACCCATATTCTTCCATCGTACCGTAGTAATCCTTCGGTATCGACCTTGTATTTCGTATTGCTACTATCAACCATATTCTCTTTTATCTTTCCACATTCTTCATCTTGTAACTAAGCGTTTTTCACCTTGTCCAGTAAAGTTGGACCTGCTTCTAGCTGAAATAGTCATTCGTCGGATTCTTGTGGAAATTTGATTTCCAGTTCTAACTTTGTCATTGCTGAAATGAGCTCCTCCTGAGTTGTTATCAGCCTTAATTTCTCCCGCCCTTTCCTACTTAAAGCATCTGCAACCACATTTGCTTTGCCCGGATGATAAAATATCTCACAATCGTAATCCTTTATCAATTTCATCCATCTCCTCGGACGCATGTTCAGGTCCTTCTAATTAAAAATATACTTCAGACTTTTGTGGTCTGTGTAGATCTCATATTTCTCTCCATACAGATAGTGCCTCCATATCTTGACAGCAAATACCACTGCAGCCAATTCTAAATCACGAGTCGGATAACCTTTCTCATAATCCTTTAGTTGTCTTGATGCATAGACAATGACTTTGTTGTTTTGCATAAGAACACAACCCAATCCTTTGTGTGAGGCATCACTAAACACCACAAAATTTCCTTTATTATTCGGCAGGGTTAACACAGGTGCCATACTTAGCTTCTTCTTCAAATCTTGGAAGCTCTCTTCACATTTTTCTGTCCAAACGAATTTCACAGCTTTCCGTGTCAAATTTGTTAACGGAGTGGCTATCTTGGAAAATCTTGTATAAATCTTCTATAATAATCGGCCAGCCCCAAAAAACTCCTCACCTCCAAAGGTGTCCTTGGTTGTTCCCAAATGATTACAACTTCCACTTTCGATGGATCAACTGAAATTCCATCTTTGTCAATCACATGACCCAAAAATTGTACACGATCGAGCCAAAATTCACACTTAGAGAATTTCGCGTACAACTTTTCCTTTCTTAGTGTCTCCAATGTCAGACATAAATGTTCCACGTGGTCTTCTTGAGTTTTGCAATACACCAGAATGTCGTCGATAAACACCACTATGAACTTGTCTAAGAATGGTTTAAATACCCTGTTCATCAAATCTATGAACGCGGCAGGGGCATATGTTAAACCAAAAGACATCACCAGAAACTCGTAATGTCCGTACCGAGTTCTGAATGTCGTTCTAGGTATATCCTCCTTTCTTACCTTCAATTGGTGATACCCACTTCTCAAATCTATTTTCGAGAAGTATTTAGCACCCTTCAACTGATCAAACAAGTCATATATTCTAGGTAACGGATACCTATTCTTAATAGTGACCTTGTTTAACTCCCTATAATCAATGGAAAGACGCATTGATCTGTCCTTCTTCTTCACAAATAATACTAGCGCTCCCCACGGTGACACGCTTGGTTGAATATACTTCTTGTCTAGCAGTTCTTGCAGTTGCACCATCAGTTCCTTCATTTCTACTGGAGCCATTCTGTACGGGGCTTCGATATCGGTGTAGTGCCTGGCACTAAATCGATTACAAACTCAATCTCTCTATCAGGCGGAGGTCCAGGAAAATCCTCCGGAAATACATCTACGAATTCTCTAACCACTGGTATCTCCTCCAGTTTTATACCCTTCTTTTGAGTATCGACTATGTAAGCCAAATAACTCGCACAACCTTGACTCAACCACTTCTTGGCCTGCAAAATCGTCAGACATTTCATTTGTCTAGGTGATTTGCTACCATGGAAAACTACCTTTGACGGAGTCATAAGGTTTACACACTTCTTGTGACAATCAATTAGTGCTCCATATTTGAACAGCCAATTCATTCCCAAAATTACATCAAATTCCCCGAGTCTAATCGGAATTAAATCTACCATAAGGATATTCCCTTTAATGTTCACTCTACAGTTCTTGTATACAAACCTAACAGGAGTCACCTCCTTATTCGCAATTTCTATGTTCAAAGGGAAATTCAGTTCTTCTCTAGGCAATTCTAACCTCTTAGCAAATTCATCAGATATAAACGAACAAGTAGCACCCGAATCAAATAATACATAAGCATTAATATCGTTGATTGGGATAATACCTGACACCACATCTTTTGATTGCACAACATCTTGCACAGTCATGTTGAAAGTTTTGGCTGTGGGTTTGTTTGACACTGTAGGTCTAGTAATGGCCCAAGTACCTCCACTGATGTCTCCCTTACTTCTTACTGTTTCTCCGACCTTCTTCTGAGGGCATTCACGAGCAAAATGATCCTTAGATCCACATGTAAAACAGACATTCTTCTTGGGTTGGGTGCAATTTGAGGTAATGTGACCCTCCTGGCCACAGTTGTAACATGCACGTTTCCTCATCAAGCACACACCCTTATGAAACCTCCCGCATGTAGCACATGCTTCAAACTTCCTAAACTGTTGGTTATTCTACCGGTTTCCAGTACCCCCATTTTCGTTCCACTTCCTCTTCAAGTTGTTGTTATTGCCATTTCCATTGCCTCCGCTACCATTCTTCACTTCCACCTCATTCTTCTTTTTCTTCTGATCTTGATTGAATGTTGTCACTACTTCGCCTCCACCTTCAGCGAGTGTAGCCTTCTCCATCACTGCTGCAAACATCTTTAACTGGAACAGAGAAACCCTACTGTACAGCCAGGGCTTCAGTCCCTGTTCGAATCTCTTTGCCTTACGCTCGTCTGTGCTGACTTGATATGGCGCAAAACTCGCCAATTCGTTGAATTTCACGGCATACTCAGACACCATCATCGCTCCCTGCTTCAGTTCCAAAAACTGAACCTCTAATTGACTCTTAGAACTCTCTAGAAAGTAGGTCTCGAAGAATAACTCCTTAAACCTATCCCAAGTCATCACTCCTGGTCCTTTCCGGGTTTTATTGGCCTGCCACCAATAACTAGCTTCTGCTTTTAACACGAATGTTGCAAAAGAAGTCTTCTATTCATCCCCTACCCTAGCGACTTCAAATATCTTCTCAATCTCCATAATCCAGGTCTGTGCCTCGATCGGATTCATTGACCCACGAAATTCAGGTGGTCCGACCGCCTTAAACTCCTTAAACGTTGTGCCTTGGTTTTGAGGTTGATTCTGCAACGCTCCTGTTAGTAATGTCACTAGTTGCTGAACGGGATTATCCTCAGCATCGTTATTGTTAGTTCTCGCATTGGTTCTCTGACGGGGTGGTTCACGTCTGGGAGGCATTTTCTATTAAAAAAAAACATCTATTAGACTATTACCCAACTTCTTTAAGTATTTTCTAATTAACTTGTCTCAAAAAAAAATAACCACATAACACTTTTGAATAAAATAATAGCTTTTTATTTATTCATCATAACTTCGAAAAACATAACAATAATAGCATCGCTGCCATTTACATTCCTTTCCTGAACTATAAAATTTACAGGACAACATCATCATTCTAATACCCCATGGTTACTTAACACCCGAGATTTACACATTATTTAACACTTACTACTTGCAAAACAGATAGATTTTCTACGATGATCTATTAAGATAATCAGTATCCTTTTGACACTCTTCTTCCATAACACGGAACATGGTTCGACGATCTAACACGTATGATGGCAGAGTCTCGAACTGAGTTGGATAACCCATGACCCGATCTTGAGCTCGATTGATCACAGTATTGAATACTTTATCAATCTCTTCCATCTTCATCCGCTTTGCTTGTGCGTCCCTTACTGCTCTTCCAGTTCGTTGATAAGCTTCCTCGTATGTGTCTTCAGCTCTCGCCCTCTTGGTAGCTTCTTCATTCAGCTTTTTCTTCAGTTCCATGACCATCTCGATCAGTTATTCCTTCTCTCCTTCAGTCTGCGTCAGCTTCTCTTCAGCATTAGCTAGACGTTCATCTCGATCCTGGATGTTGTCGTCTTTCTGTGTCATTACAGTCTGTTGTTCAGTTACTATCTCCTGCAACTCCTCAACTGTGTCCTGAAGTTCCACGTTACGGTCGTAGACCTCATCATACATACGAGCAGCCATCGAGGTTAGTGGATTATCCTCCTCCTCGTCCTTGTTATCTTCATCCTCCTGTGGCAAATCCACGGGGTCCTCCTCATCCGTCTCCACATCATCATCCTCATCTTCAACCACTGTGACAAACGGGGCTGACTCCCGTGGCAGTAGTTGTTCCCAAACTACCTGAATGTCGCAAGGCTCCTCCTCTAAAGGCATTTGAGGTCCCTCCTCCCTAGCCTGACTAGATTCTTCGACATTAGTTATCCTGAGAACAAAATTTTAAAGTTTTTAGTTATTAATCATTCTACTCGACACTCGCGAGCACATAAGTTATAAACACATAAGCACATAAGTGTTTTATTACCTATTCCTTAAAAAATTCGATAAGAGTTATCTCCACTATCTTTTCAAAGGTTACTTCCTAAGGCTTTTCCCCCCACCTAAGGTTCATAACCTAAAGCTCTGATACCAACCTGTGACACCCCTAAATCTCGGTACTTCATTACCTAAAGATTTGGTGTTCACGTAATCAAAACATTCATTTATAACTACCCAGTCATAAATATAATTGAATAATAAACCTGCCCATACAAGAATTACATGAAATAATATCTCCCAGGTTATCTAACCTTTAGATACAATCATTCATGCGGAAAATTTAAATAAACTTCACTACATTCTTTAAACCAAAGTCTGATAACAAAACTATCAAAACTATTAAAAGTCTTCAGTACTTGTTCGTCTTTCCCTTTCATTTACTGGTGCTAGGTACGTCACCCTTTCTATCTTTAGCTGTAAGAATTTTACAGGCAAGAGTGAGCAAACAAAGCTCACTTGAAATAACAATGAATAACTTTTATATTCTCTGCCCATTCAGGGACTCAATAGAACTGAATAATAAGTTCTATTAACATCTTAAACATTCCTTGCCCATTTAGGGGCTAAATAGAACTGAACAATAAGTTCTATTAATACTTTAAACATTCATTGAGGGTCTAATGACCAAGAACCTTGTCCACAATTATAAGTAATCTTTCAACTTAAACTTTTACGGTCATACGACCATAATGACTTTAAGGTACTTAGGGGGATCAACCCTTCGTACATGTATTGTATACAAACATTTCAGCGCAAAGTACAAAACTAAGCGTAACCCCTAGAAATAGGGTTGTTCATCTCAGTATTTTGAGTACAAGTCCGCCCCAAAGATAGTTTGGTTTGGATACACTTCAAGGTAATTTGGAATTCAACGGACATCAACTAAGGATTAGTTGAATAAAAGATAATAACACTATGTTATTGAATAATCATAACTGAATAAGTATTTCGTTCTAAGTTCATGCTTTAGGGATAATCCAATAGCATAACTATTGACTAACACATCATACCTTTCTTTGAATAACATTAAGCTAAGGTTACATCGTAGAATTTAATATCAAGCATGCACAACAAATAATAGCTTGAACGATAAACTAAAGGTACTTGGATTCTAATATATCAAGTTTAGAGTTAAGAAAACTTGTATAATCATAATAACTATCTCAACGAAAGTGCAGAGATGAGAAACTTGTATCATCATGAATAACTGGATACAATGAAGTTGCTTAATGGAAATACTTTACTCAATAGAGTATAGCATATGAATTTTACATAACGAAGCTTTAGAATTTGAAAACTTGCTTACGTATAACATAATAGTGAAAAGCAACCTTGCTGAATAATGAAGTAGCAAAGGTTAGGGAACTTGCAAAATGAAGTTTTGAGTTAGAGAACTTGCCTTGCGCGTAGATTAAACCGTTATAATCCAAATCACAATATCCTATATACATTTGTTAACATGACATGATTAGTCATAATCAACACTACATCACGTATGGTTTAATTGTCTAACCATGTAATCAAATCATATTCCTAAACGATAATAAATTCGTTAGGTATTAACATCATGTTCGTTCAACACATTACAACACTATAATGACAGAATTTATTTTGTCTTGTAGAATTATTATCAAAATTTCAGACTTTTGTGCAAGACAGAAGTCATTTCAGAACATTCTGCTAAGTGGCGCCGCGGTGCAATAGTTTGAACCGTGGGCCGCACTGCGGCGTTGATGTGGCGCTCCGGCGCAAGATTTATATAGGGACTCGACGCTGCAGCACGAAGTCCGGTGCTCCGGCGCTGACTTAGGCGCTGCAGCGCGAAGTTTGGCGCTCCGGCGCTGACTTCGGCGCTACGGCGCGAAGTTTGGCTGGGGCGCTGATTTTGACGCTGGGGCGCGAAACTTGACGCTGGAGCGTGAATTTTGACGTTGGGGCTCCGAAACTCACAGAACCAAACCGAAGAACAGAGCCAAAGCTACTGTCACAAATCTTAACAATAATTCACCCAAAACAACATGTATAACTAATATAAATTACACATAATTACTAACAATCATCCATATACCAATTACCAACCACTGATTAACATTATCATAGACTAATTCTTTGAAAACACTGTGTTTTTAAATTAAACTCCATTGACGAAATATCAATTTACAGTGAATGTAATTTACACTGTTATCAATCAATTTTGATTCCTTTGAAATACAAGAATACCAATACATATCCCAATTAACATGTATAGTCCAATTTCTCAGTTAGCATACAATTATATATATATATATATATATATATATATGTATATAACCTTTGATAAATTCTACACTCAAGTTCGTACTCACATGATTCCACTGTGAAAAAAATTAATTTCTTGAATACGTAATTTAGCATACCATCATATTTATATATTAAGCATACAATTATATATATATATATATATATATATATATATATATATATATATATATATGCTGGTATAACATATATTAAGGTTATAAAGACCTACCTTTTGTTGTTAAGAAAACCTTGTTAACAAAATCTATTTTGAACAATCACGCACTTAACTTCTTCTCAAACTCTCTGAACTTTTGCTTTCTCTTTTCTTAATTCTCTTAGTAATAGACTAGGTACTAACACTGAGCGTAAAACTGATAAATCATACACGTAAAATAACTGTTATGGCATTAATAAGCCTATTTACTCTTATCAGTTACCAAACATATAATGTATAATCTTATAAATATATTTTATTTATATATTTGTTTTATTCTATTAATAATATAATTTACAATTAACAAGAATTTCAAAAGCCATTTATAAAATAAATATACTTACACCTTGTTTGGCAAAACTAAATTAAAATGACTTTAATTTATTTTAATAACTCTTTATCACATAGTTATTTGTCACACTTTATGAAATAATAATTTATTAAATAAGTCACTTAATCACATAACTCAATCCACATAACACATTAATTATTTAACAAATAAATAATTAACTAAAACAACTCAATCAAATTGAACAATTACTTATTCAATAATAAACACATCCAATAAATATTTATATAAATCAATAAATATTTATAACTTACAAAAAAAAATCTGGAATGTTACAGGTTCAGTCGGTATATAGACATATTAATCTATACCTTTTTCTTCTATACATAGATGGTAAAGATTTTTCTGAAGAAATCTTACCAAGACCCCACCTTTTATTGTATAAATGCAACTTTTTTTATAAAAAAACAAACTAACAGAAATAACATAACTAACATAAATAACACGAATAAATGAATTCTTTTCAACCCTGCATCTTCAAGTGACTCAATAGAAGAGATTGACCCATCTCCGACTTCTTTGAATACCAAAGATTCAACGCATAATGAATCATTCAAAATTTTTATAATCGAACGGGTTTCCTATTTAGACATCATTTTTGGAATAAAGTTTTATGGTAAAGACTACACTTGATCATCATAAAAAAAAGAGAAATATCTCTTTCTTTTCGAATTGAACCATCAATGATTTAAAGCCGATAAATAGATTGAACAAGAAACCCAAATTTTTTCGTGAGATGAATAAAAAAGACTGATATAAGAGAAGATTTAGGTACTTAGTCGTTCGATTCTTATTTTATTAATCAGATGAACGAGTAGGAGTTTTTCGTATCTATCAGATAGATTGAACAACTGTCACTGTTATGGATATTCTATGTTTTGGATATTCTATATTAAATATTTCAGTATTTAAGGGATTCCATTTCTTTTTCACAAAAATGGAAAGGCTATTGTCACTGAACGTTGTCACTAAAATAGAACGAAATCGAATAATAAAAATACATATATATTACACATCAAGTTAAACTAAGCATTTCCTCATTTTATATGTATTTTTATTTTTTAACCTGGAATTTAGTAATCTTTCTGCAATCTTGGCATAAAGTAACTAAAATATATGAATTACCTCGTATCAATCGTTACATCGATTTACAATTCTTCATTAGAGCCAAACGCGAAATACCTAAAAGGGTCAAAAAAACATCGGTTACATATGTAACTTGATTCGTTGTTAATGAGATTCGGACAGACACATATATTTAAATGAATATCTCACGTTGCTGATTAAGACATATCTACTCCCCCCCCTAAATTCTTTGGGAATGCTGAATCAGAAATAAAAAAAGATCCCTTTTACAGAAACGGAACTATCTAGGGACAAAGACAAACAAGTCCAGATTAAGCCCTTGGTCCTAATTTTTATTTTACCCTAACCCAAGTCTTAAGAGACTTAATCCCATTGATTGAATGTAATAACCCCCCCCCCCCACAATTAAATATGTCCACTGCAACCACTTGAGATTCCAAAATGAAAGTGGGAACACATTACCATGGATTTCGTTACGGGTCTTCCCACGGTTTCTCAAGGCATAAATGCTATTTGGGTTATTGTTGATAGATTAACCAAGTCTGCTCATTTCTTGCTGATACGGGAGACTTATTCCCTTGAACGTCTTGTTCGTATCTATGTAAATGAGATTGTGAGATTGCATGGCAAGCCAGCATCCATAGTTTTGGATCGTGACCCAAGATTCTCTTCATGATTTTTGGTTAGCTTGCAAAAAGCTATGGGGCGGATTTATGATTCAGTTCGGCATACCATCCTCAAACGGACGGACAATCAGAGAGGACTATTCAAACTCTTGAAGATCTATTAAGACTCTGTGTCCTAGACTTCAAAGGGAGTTGGGATAACTATTTACCATTGGTGAAATTCTCCTACAACAACAGTTATCAGGCAAGTATAGGTGTGGCTTCATTTAAAGCATTATATGGATGAAAGTGACGCTCTCTAGTATACTGGGATGAGGTGGGTGAAGCAACATTGTTGGGACCAAAGTTGGTACGTATTACTACAGAAAATATCCAAATAATTCGACAACTTATACAAACGGCACATGATCGATAAAAGAGTTATGCGAATCTTCATCGAAAGGACGTGGAATTTAGTATTGGGGATCATGTATTGTTGTGTGTTGCTCCATGGAAGGGAGTTACAAGATTTGGGAAAAGGGGAAAGCTCAATCCACGATTTATTGGTCCATTTCAGATTCTTGACCGAGTAGGAAATGTGGCCTATAGACTCCCGTTACCTCTAAGAATGTCTATTGTTGATAATGCTTTTCATATATTTGTGCTTCGTAAATATGTGAAAGACCCAAACCACGTTATTGAGTTAGAACCAGACGAGATAGCCGAAGACTTAACGTACAAAGAAGTACCTGTCAAAATCTTGGATAAGAAGGAGCATGTCCTACGTACAAAGGTCATACCATAAGTCAAAGTTTTGTGGAGGAACCATGTTATAGAGGAAATGACATAGGAGTTCGAAACAGAAATGAAAGCGTGGTATCCTCACCTTTTCAAAACACTAGGTACGTACGTCAATTTCGAAGAAAAAATTTCATAAGGAGGGGAGGTTGTAAGACCCCAACTTATTATAAATGAAATTGAATTTCCTCTATTTATTATTTTGAAATAGTAAGGGTTGATTTGATTAATGTGGTTAGTTATGGGTAAAATGCACAAATATTTCAAATAAGCAAGTGGTTATAAAATATTCATTGTTGTCGGGGAATATTCGTTTGGTCGTGGAATATTCTTGCTGTTGGGAAATATTCGTACGACGGCGCAGCCTTGTGTGGGCTCCATAATGAAAAGCGATTGGATGAAGAAAATGACAAGTATCAGTTGTTTATAAATAACGGCGTAGTTGTTACCGTTAATACTGTTAGAATACTCGGTGGTTAAAATACAATAGCACAGGGTATTGCACCAATTATTGATTCTTACATAAGAAGGCAGTACTCAATAATTGTTACAGTAATTACAGTTCAATATTTTTTTTATTGTTTCAATAATTGATACGTTGATATTTTATATTATTGTTGTTTCAATAATTGTCACTACACAGTATTTTTCATTATCAGATCAATAATTCTTATTATTTGAATAATATTATTAGACAGCATTATTGACAATGTCTAGAAAGTTCTGTCTAAGGAGAGGTTTGGTCACCTAATTACGCGCCAGTAAAGGGAAATCCTTATTGAAAAGCCCCCTCTTCCTAGGAACGACCTGGTTGTCGATATTGTGATTCTGTAATATTATTTGTGAATAATTAATTATTGATTTATATAATAAGGAAACATATTCATTTTATGTGGATATAGATGTAGAAAATTTTTAATGTGACAATTGTTAAAAATTGTTATTTTATATTTTTTTGATAAAATAATTTATTTAAATATATTATTATATTATAATAATATAATAATGGTGATATTTTTACAATGAATGTGTGATATATGAATAAACGAAGAGGAAGAATATTTTTGTTACAAAAAAATATTTAAAACATGTTTTTCATGTTCGTGGACCTCATTTCTTGACTGAAATTTGATTATAGCATGTAAAATCATTCGTATGTGGATTTCGGTTAATTTCTGTTTGGAATTTGAAAAAACTTAAACTTACAAAGTTGTAGAGAATTGAATTTCCTATGGAATGGACATAAGATTTGAATTTTTCTGATCAATGGACTATTTATTATGAATTATTGAAGTTCCGAAGTTCCGGAATAATTGATTTTTGAAGTTTTAATTGTTTTATTTAAGAAAAACATTTTTTTTTACTTTTATTGAGTGGATGGCTGATGTTTGACTCAATTAGTGTGTGTAAGAAGTTTAAGAAAAATAATAATAATATTTTATTAAATTTTCTGCTTTGGTGTTCTAAGTATTTTCCTATAAATAGGGTGCTTAGGTTAGAATTGAAAATCACACCAGAAACTAAAGTTTGCTCTCTCTATATTATCGAGCGTATTCTTGTAAGTATTTTGATAATTTGAGTGTTGATATACGGTGCAAGTTCCCTTCAACACTATATTCAGTATTCTAGTCAGAAGCAATGTCTTTTTGAGGTAAGGGATGTTATTTTTTTGTAAATGATATTATTTCTTTCAATATCATTATGCCGGAATATTGGTATGATTTTTCTTGTGAAATTCTTGTCTTTTAGTGTCAGGGTTACTATTCACGTATACGACACTATTCACGTATACGGTACTTATTCACGAATATGACACTTTTCACAAAAAAAATTAAATTTTCATTTTTTGTCCAATATATCTATTATGGATACTAACTTTGATTGTATCCATATTTTTATCATTCTTGAATTTTACTTAACTATTATTATTTATGAAGTATTTTTGAACTTGGATTGTTTAAAGTACGAATCCTTAATATTTGTTCATTTGTTTCACTGGATTTGTGATGCCCCAAATCCGAGTATCTTCCAACCCGACAGATGGTGCTACACGGTGCTACAGTTCATATAAACATTCAATTGAAATGACTCAAAAGAACGGATATGTCTAATATATATCAAAAGAATATTTACATTCCCTAGGTTCTTTACAACCCATACACTTGTCTTTGTCATAATATTACATGATATTCTTACAAAAACTTATACTATTACAACTGTAATCTACGGGTTCGCCTTCGCCTTCCCTTTATCCTTGTCGGATCCATCGGTCCGTTCTGTCTTAGCTGCATTCAAATTGTTCAAGCAAGAATGAACCTAACTAGCTCAACAAGTACACCAATTCTAGGAAAATAGCATGCTTGAAACATAGGAATCGTATATCCTTGATAACTGAACAATAGTTACGAAGTACTATCGATAATTCAAAATAGCACTTGTTTTCATTCAAAATGTTTTACAACAACAACATTTAGTAAAACATCAATTCCGGTTCAAGACCGTAAGCATTTCATAAGTACTTTAAAAAGGACATCCCGACATGAAGTCCATAAGTCCGGTATAGCTTACGAGCACGTCTAGGTGATCAACCTTTAGTACTCTATGTTGATCAACACTACATTCATTAAACGTGTATACGTTTAAGTTGTGGCAACCTCACGTGCCTGTCGTTTGACGACAAAACAGTTTTGCATATTCAGTCTACTTTTGAAAACCACAACAATATTAGTTTGGTAAATCCTTATCAACATTTGATAGAATAACATAGCATACGTCTAGCCGAAAGGATTGGCTTTGTCTTCCTCAGATACTAACTCATGCGAAGAATATATGAATCACAAAGACTTGTCTAGATCTAACTGGAACAAGGGTTAGAGTACTTGCCTTTAGCATCTGTTTATAGATATAACATGTGAACTTTACGTCTTCAAGGTCTCTACATTAGATGATAACATAAATAGAACATTAGGTTTACAATTGGTCACACATGGTTTTTAAAGAATCTTACCCTTCTTCTCAATCTAAATACGTATTAGATTTGTTATTATAGGTTCCGGCTTTCCTTTACATCATTCTTACGTTCATAAGTAATTGACTTTCTTTAACCCTAAGGGTTCATACTTAAGGCTTAATAATGTCATAACAATGTTTCATTACAATCATTATTCAATTGTTTATCAATTACAAATTGTAAAACCCCAACTTTTATGAATAAAGAATAATTTTCTCGAATTATATTTTTGAATATTATGGTGTTAATTTGATATAATGTTATAGTTGTGCGTAATATTTATAAATTTTGCAAAGTACGCAAGTTGTTATATAATATTCGATTGGTCGGGGAATATTCGTTTTAACAGGGAATATTCGTACAACGACACAATCATCGGTGGACCCCACAACGGAATTATTATCGGATTGAGAAAATGACAAAAATACTTTATGAAAATAACGGTGGAAGTTTTACCGTTAACTGTTGAAACACCCAGTGTTAAAAGTACAGTAATACGCATAGTTGCACAGTAGCACACGGTATTAATTATTGATGTTTATGTGAGAAGTCATTCAGTTATACTTAATTATTGCTACAGTAATTGCTGCATCATATCTCTTATATTATTGATTCAATTATTGTCACAGTATCATCTGTATAATATATTATATTATTAAATCAATAATTGAGATGACAAGTTATAATATCAATGATTAATAATTGTTGAAAGATTAAATATGTGTTGATTAAAAATAAAATGATTTGTGGTAATATTTATTCAATCCTTGATGTATATAAAGAGTCTATTATGAGACGTTTGTGGTAAGTTTGGTTATTTTATGAGGGCCCATATGTCATCATCTAAGAATCTCTTTGGTCAATAGTAATTACCTTTACCAGACGTCAAACCACTTGTCATTTCATATTACAGGCGTCGAACCAATTGTCGTTTCACATTACAGGTGTCAACCCACTTTTCTTTTCACATCACCAGTCGTCAAGCCGCTTGCCTTTTTACATTGCAAGTGCTAAACTAGAAATCCTCTATAAATAGAGGCCTAGCTCTTCATTATTTTTCACGAATTCATTCAAGCTATAGAGAGAGAAATTATAGATAGAATAAGAGAGAAAGAAGAAGAGTATTCTGTTACTATACTACTGCAGTATTTAATCTCCTACTAATGTAAGGGGTGTTATTTCTTTTGTATTCATGAAGAGAACTTCTGTTGTTCCATTATTTATTATTCTGTTAGAATAACTTGTATACGCGGGCTACCCTATACTTGGAGAAAATTTTCTATTATTCCATTCTTTATTATTCTATTGGAATATCCTGTCTGTGCGTTTTACGCCGGATCTGGTTCCATTCTTTATTATTCTATTGGAATATCATGTCTGTGCGTTTTACGTCGGACCTGATTCCATTCTTTATTATGTTGTTGGAATATCCTGTCTGTGCGTTTTACGCCAGACCTGGTTCCGTTATTTATTATTCTGTTGGAATAACCTGCATGTGCGGTCTATCGTAAGCCTGGTGATTTCTTTTGTTATTACATTCTTTATTATACTCAGTTGGTTAAAATTTTGATTGTATACTCCATGAAATTAGTGGAATATCCTTGATATTTGCGCTTCATCCAGTATCTTTTCATGGAAATATTCTTTTGAGCATTCTTGAATTTTACTCTACAAAGAAGTATCATGTTGACAATTTGGACTTTATTAGTTCCTAGATAAATTAATTCTTGAACTTGTTTTATTGAATTCTTATATCATTATCATCATCCACATGTTTATATTTTGTTGAAAGTCATCTGTAGCCTGTAGTGCATAGATGGACTTGGTATGATTTTGACCAGGGATTATTCGGTGTAATCATGACCGTAATGTTACAAATGATGTGGTAAAAGTTCTCATTGGCCCGTAGTGCATTGATGGACAGTTGTTGGCATGATCATGACCATTAATGAATACACGAATATCCTTGGCCAGTAGTGCATAGATAATTTGTGGTCGTGAAACTACAGAATATTCTTGGCCGTAGTGCAAGGGTGATTCAATGATGTGGATTATTAATTTAGCCGAGTCCCAGCGATAAAAGTGATAAAAAACCTTTTAAATCATAGAAGATAGTGGATTTTATTCTCTACTTGACTCTTCTAATGGATTGCTTGTTCCGCCGCAGTTAAACTTAATGTTTGTTATATTTTATCAGTTTAACATGTTGAAGGCTAATGATAATTTATTCTGCATTATCTTAGTCATAATATTTCTTACTGGGCTAGTTGAGCTCACCCTTTTGTTTTCGTTGTTCTCTTCATGAAATGAGAACGTATCAGGGACTAGTCGGGGAACGGAGTGACGGTCCAGATGATATCATTAGTAGTCCTCACTATTCTATGAAATAGTGTAATAATAATTGTAATGAGGACCCCATTGAGTTTGTATGTTGTCTATATGACAATATTTGTATTAAAACTCACAATATATGTTTAGTCGTATTCTACACGACTGTTGTATAATTAAGTTGTATTTGAATTTTGTACCATTTATTTAATGACTCAAGATGAGTGATGTATACCTATTTTAGGGGCGTCACAGTTGGTATCAAAGCTTAGGGATATGATCCCCAGCTAAGATGTGAGAATAGAACTAGGAGGGGAGAGATGGGGAATTCCTTCGCTACTATGACCTACCTGAGTTTATTTGGTATGTAATTGGTCGGTCAGAATAATATGTTACATGTCAATTAACCTTTGTTTTGTGGCAGTATCTGAAAATGACATCCGAGAATGTTGAGAATAGAAATGGAGCACAGGCGACCGTTGATTCACCACATATCAATAATCAGGATAATGTGCATCAGGAAGGCGACAATCCTCATGCAAACAACAACACTGACCAAATGATGAATGATGGATTGTTCAGAGGCTTTATGCAATTCATGTAACAGCAGGCGAGAGCGGCTCCTGTCCAAAATGTAGATGGAAACATAGGAAACTCTCAGATGGTCACCGCTAAACAGTTCAAGGAGCTGGGACCACCAGAGTTTATTGGAGAGCCAAAATAACTTAAGGCGGAAGCATGGATAAAGCAGATCACCAAGATGTTTGATGTCTTGGGATACTTCGAGGAGCATAAGGTTCCCTTTGCAGCCTTTATGTTGCGATGAGAGGCAGATTACTGGTTAGAATCGGTAAAGTGTACTCAACTTGCCGCGCTGAAGATGTCTTGGGAGAAGTTCCAAGAGCTGTTCAACGACAAATATTTTCCCAAAAGTTTTTGCCACGTGAATAAGGTGGAGTTTATCAAGTTGGAGCAAAACAATATGACCGTGTCGCAATACGAGGCTATCACGGTTTGCGTCCCACTTCGTGGATAATGGAGAGAGAATGACGCGGATGTTTTAAAGAGGTTTGAAGCCGGAGATACGTCAACATCTTATTTCTCATAAACTGTGTTTGTATTCAGATGTTGTAAATAGGGCTCAGTTAGTGGAGTGCGATAACGAGTCAACGCATACAAAAGAGAGAAGCAAGCAAAATGAAAATACTAGTGAGAGCAGTCATCGAAGCGGTGACAACAAGCGTGGAGGGAATCAACAAGCCATAAATGGTAACCACTTCGGTGGTAATCATGGCAAAACCAATAAGAATGGACATTTCAAGAAGTGGAGAATCAACAATGATGGAAAGACGTCAACACCAGCACCCGTTGGTAAGGAAGGAGAACGACCACCTATCACATGCTTTAAATGCGGAGGGGAGGGATACATCAGTCCGAACTGCGCGATGCCGTCCAAAGCATGTTATAATTGTGGAAGAGAATGTCACTTAGCCAGATTTTGTCGTTCACCGAAGATAAGTTCAGCTAGGACGGAGGCACCAAAGGCCGTCCCAGAAAAGTCAAAGCCGGTAGTGTAAGGGAGATCGTTTGTTGTGACCTCCCAGAGAGCAAGAAACCCGAATGAGGTCATCACGGGTAAGCTTATCATAAACTCTAACGAAATCTATACTTTATTTGATACCGGTTCTACCCATTCTTTTATTTATCCTACTTGCGCTCAATGATTAAATTTGACTCCGAAGAAATTAGACTTTGACTTATCTGTGGAAACTCCGTTGGGAGAAATCTTCATTACATCCACTGTTTATAAGTCTTATTTGGTTCAAATCGGTACCCTCACATTACCTGTCGATCTTATTACATTGAAAATACTTATTTTTGACGTGATTCTAGGGATTGATTGGTTAACTACTCATCATACAAAAATTGATTGTTTTCGTAAGGTTGTTAGCTTTCATATTCCTAATCAACCTATTATGTGAATTCAAGTGACCAAACCATTAAAATCAATTACGGTCATCTCAAGCCATAAAGCTATTCGTTTATTAAAAAATGGATGTCAAACCTTCTTAGCTCATGCCACGGATCTAAACAAAAATACGTCAGTTTTGAATGATATTTCTATTGTTAATAAATTCTCTGACGTATTCCCCGAATAACTTCCTGGCCTACCCCCAAAGCGTGAAATTGAATTTTGTATCGACCTTGAACCCGGTATAAAACCTGTTTCTAAAGCCCCATATCGAATGGCTCTTATTGAAATTTAGGAGTTAAACACCCAACTGCAGGAATTGTTAGACATTGGCTTTATTCGTCCTAGTACTTCTCCTTGGGGTGCTCCTATTTTATTCGTGAAGAAGAAAGATGTGAGTATGCGATTTTGTATTGATTATCGGGAGTTGAATAATGTCACCATCAAAAATAGGTACCCATTACCACGTATTGATGACCTGTTTGACCAGTTGAAAGGAGCCAAATTCTTTTCGAAGATTGATCTTCGTTCCGGATATCACCCATTGAAGATTAGAACAGATGACATTCCAAAGACGACTTTCAGAACTCGGTACGGGCATTATGAATTCCTAGTCATGTCTTTTGGATTGACTAATGCTCCTGCTGCCTTCATGGATATGATGAATCGAGTATTCAAAGAATATTTGGATCACTTTGTGGTCGTCTTTATTGATGACATCCTTATTTATCACAAAAGCCGTGAAGATCATGAGCAACATTTGAGGCTGACACTCTAAAAGCTTCGTGAATACATGCTTTATGCCAAGTTAAAGAAATATGAGTTCTGGCTTGAGGAAGTAGCATTCCTGAGGCATGTAGTATCAAGTCATGGAATATCTGTTGACTCAGCAAAGATTGAAGCAATTCAAAGTTGGGAGCAACCTAAATCAGTGACCGAAGTACGTAGCTTTCTCGGCTTAGTTGGTTATTATCGGATATTCGTGGAAGGATTTTGTCGAATAGCTACTCCATTAACTTAGCTGACTCGGAAAGATACAAAGTTCGGTTGGAGCGAAGAATGTGAGAAGAGTTTTCAAGAACTCAAGAGGAGACTCATTTCAGCACCTATTCTGACAATACCAACTGGCTCGGAGGGATTTGTCATCTACAGTGATGCTTCTGGCAAAGGGTTGGGATGCGTTCTCATGCAACATGGGAAAGTCATAGCCTATGCCTCACAACAACTCGAAGAATATGAGAGGAATTATCCTTCGATCATGATCTAGAGTTGGCAGCTGTTGCCTTTACACTTAAAATTTGGAGGCATTACATGTATGGGAAGAAAGTGGAGATCTATACGGATCATAAAAGCCTCAAATATTTTTTCACTCAAAAGGAACTCAACATGCGACAACGACGTTGGCTTGAACTGTTGAAAGATTATGATCATGCAATCCAATACCATCCTGAAAAAGCGAACGTGGTAGCTGACGCATTGAGTAGAAGATCATATGCAAGTACGAGTGCGATATTGTCAACGCAAAGGCCCAGTTTGTGTGACTTGCAAAGGATAGAGATAGAGTTAAAGACTCCAGGGACCCAAATATACGAGTAGAACCGACTTTAATCGATAAAGTTAAAGTTGCTCAAGCTACAGACCTGGAGCTGATGTGTATCAGGAAGAAAGTGCAAGAAGGTGTTATGCCAAAAACAAGAATCGATGAAGAAGGAATACTTTGAGTCAACTCCAGACTTTGTGTTCCTAACAACCCTGATTTAAAGTATAAAATCATGATGGAGGCGCACAACACACTGTTTGCAATCCATCATGGGAGTACCAAAATGTATCATGATCTTCGTCATACATTTTGGTGGAGCAATATGAAGCGAGAGATATCGTTGTTTATCTCAAGGTGTCTAACTTGTCAACGAGTTAAAGCGGAGCATCAAGTACCAAAACGTCCATTGCAACCACTTGTAATTCCAGAATGGAAGTGGGAGCATATTATCATGGATTTCGTTATCGGTCTTTCTAAGGTTTCTCAAGGCATAGCTGCGATTTGGGTCATTGTTGATAGATTGACCAAGTCTGCTCATTTCTTACCGTTACGAGAAACTTATACACTTGAACGTCTTGCTCGTATGTACATAAACGAGGTTGTAAGATTTCATGGTATGTCAGTATCCATAGTGTCTGATCGAGACCCAAGATTCACTTCACGAATTTGGGTTAGTTTGCAAAAAGCTATGGGCACGAATTTATGATTTAGCTCGGCATATCATCCTCAGACGGATGGATAGTCGGAGAGGACTATTCAAACTCTTGAAGATCTATTAAGACTCTGTGTGCTTGACTTCAAGGGAAGTTGGGACAAGTTCTTACCATTGGTGGAGTTTTCCTACAACAACAGTTATCAAGCGAGTATTGACATGGCTCCATTCGAAGCGTTGTATGGAAGAAAGTGTCGTTCTCTAGTATGTTGGGATGAGGTGGGTGAAACAACGTTGTTGGGACCAGAGTTGGTACGTATGACTACGAAAAAGATTCAAACGATCCGGCAACGTATAAAAACCTCATAAGATCGACAAAAGAGTTATGCTGATCTTCATCAAAAGGATGTGGAATTCGATATAGGAGATCATGTGTTGTTACGTGTTGCTCTATGGAAAGGAGTTACGAGATTTGGGAAGAAAGGAAAGCTCAATCCTCGATTCATTGGCCCAGTTTTAATTCTTGAGCGAGTAGGAACTGTGGCCTATAGACTCGCCTTACCGCCAAGTATATCTCGTGTTCATAATATTTTTCACATATCTATGTTACGTAAATATGTGAAAGACCCGAACCACATTATTGAGTTAGAACCAGACGAGATAGAGGAAGATTGAACATATGAAGAGTTACCTGTTAAAATCTTGGATAAGAAGGATCATGTTCCACGATCCAAGGTTATACCTCAAAGTCAAAGTTTTGTGGAGAAACCACGATGTGGAGGAAATGACTTGGGAGTTAGAATCTAAGATGAAGTCAAGGTATCCTCATCTCTTTGACATAACAGGTATGTACCCTAATTTCGAGGATGAAATTTCATAAGAAGGGGAGGTTGTAAGACCCCAACTTTTATGAATAAAGAATAATTTTCTCGAATTATATTTTTGAATATTATGTGGTTAATTTGATATAATGTTATTGTTGTAGGTAATATTTACAAATTTTGCAAAGTACATAAGTTGTTATATAATATTCGATTGGTCGGGGAATATTCATTTTAACAGAGAATATTCGTACAATGGCACAATCATTAGTGGACCCCACAACGGAATTATTGTCGGATTGAGAAAATGACAAAAATACTTTATGAAAATAACGGCGAAAGTTTTACTGTTAACTGTTGAAACACCCGGTGCTAAAAGTACAGTAATACGCGTAGTTGCACAGTAGCACACGGTATTAATTATTGATGCTTAAGTGAGAAGTCACTCAGTTATACTCAATTATTGCTACAGTAATTGCTGCATCATATCTCTTATATTATTGATTCAATTATTGTCATAGTATCATCTGTATATTATGTTACATTATTAAATCCATAATTGAGATGACAAGTTATAATATTAATGGTTAATAATTGTTGAAAGATTAAATATGTGTTGATTAAAAATAAAATGATTTGTGGTAATATTTATTCAATCCTTGATGTATATAAAGAGTATATTATGAGACGTTTGTGGTAAGTTTGGTTATTCTATGGGGGCCCATATGTCATAATCTAAGAGTCTCTTTCGCCAATAGAAATGAAATGTCTTACGACTATGCAGGCCAAGAAATTATTGAGTCATGGTTGTGTGGGCTATTTAGCTTACATAGTCGATACTCAGAAGAAGGGTGTGAAACTAGAAGAAATACCGGTAGTGAGAGAATTCGAAGACGTGTTTCCAGAAGATTTGCCAGGACTTCCACCTGAAAGAGAAATTAAGTTCGTGATTGACTTAGCACCGGGAACAACACCGATATCGAAGGCTCCGTACAGAATGGCTCCGGTGGAAATGAAGGAACTGATGGTACAATTGCAAGAGTTGATAGATAATAAATATATTCAACCAAGCGTATCGCTGTGGGGAGTGCCAATTTTATTCGTTAAGAAGAAAGATGGAAAAATGCGTCTTTGCATTGATTATAGAGAGTTAAACAAAGTCACTATTAAGAATAGGTATCTGTTGCTTAGAATAGATGACTTGTTTGATCAGCTAAAGGGTGCTAAATATTTCTCGAAAATTGATTTGAGATGTGGGTATCACCAATTGAAGGTAAGAAAGGAGGATATACCTAGAACGACATTCAGAACTCGGTACGGACATTACGAGCTTCTGGTGATGTCTTTTGGTTTAACTAATGCCGCTGCTGCATTCATGGATTTGATGAACAGTGTGTTTAAACCATTCTTAAACAAGTTTGTAGTGGTATTTATTGATGACATTCTGGGGTATTTCAAAACTCAAGAAGAATATGTGGAACATTTACGTTTGACATTGAAAACACTAAGGAAGGAAAAGTTGTACGCGAAATTCTCTAAGTGCAAATTTTGGCTCGGTCGTGTACAATTTTTTGGTCATGTGATTGACAAAGATGGGATTTCAGTTGATCCATCAATAGTGGAAGCTGTAATCAATTGGGAACAACCAAGAACACCGTCTGAAGTGAGGAGTTTCTTGGGACTGGCGGGTTATCATAGAAGATTTATTCAATATTTTTCTAAGATAGCCACTCCGCTAACAAATTGGACAAGAAAAGCTGTAAAATTCGTTTGGACGGAGAAGTGTGAAGAGAGTTTCCAAAATTTGAAGAAAATGTAAGTGTGGCACCTGTGTTGACGTTACCAGATAATACAGGAAATTTTAGGTGTATAGTGATGCCTCACACAAATGGTTGGGTTGTGTTTTTATGCAGAACGACAAAGTTATTGCATATGCATCAAGACAACTGAAGGATTATGAGAAAGGGTATCCGACTCATGATTTGGAATTGGCTGCAGTTGTATTTGCTATGAAGATGTGGAGACACTATCTTTATGGAGAGAAATGTGAGATCTACACAGACCACAAAAGTCTGAAGTATATTTTCACTCAGAAGGATTTGAACATGCGTTAAATAAGGTGGATGGAATTGATAAAAGATTATGATTGTGAAATCTTTTATCATCCGGGCAAAGCGAATGTGGTGGCAGATGCTTTAAGCGGTAAAGGTCGAGAGAAGTTGATGCTGATAACAACTTAGGAGGAGCTCATTTCAATAATGACAAAACTGGAGTTGGAAATCAAATTTCCAAAAGAAGCAGACGAACAACTATTCCAGATAGAAGTTGGTCCAACTTTAGTGGACAAAGTGAAGAATGCTCAACTACAAGATGAAGTGTGTGGAAAAATCAAAGAGAATTTGGTTGAAGGCAGTGATGTAAAATAAAAGGTCGATACCGAAGGATTACTACGGTTCGAGGGAAGAATTTGGGTTCCAGCAGTGCTAGAATTGAAAGAAGAAATTTTGACCAAAGCTCATAGCTCAAAATATTCAATTCATCCAGGAAGCACGAAAATGTATCAAGATTTGCTCCGACATTTTTGGTGGCCGAATATGAAAAGGGACGTTGCAGAATGCGTAGCGAAATGCTTGACATGTCAAAGAGTAAAAGCCGAACATCAAAGACCGAGCGGATTACTCCAACCATTGGAAATACCGAAATGGAAGTGGGAACACATCACGATGGATTTTGTGGTGGGTCTTCCAACTACTCAGAGAGGATGCGATGCAATTTGGGTGATAGTGGACAGACTGACGAAATCAACACACTTTCTACCAATAAAGATTAGATTCAAACTTGATCAGTTGGCAAGATTGTACATTCAAGAGATCATTTCGAGGCATGGAGTGTCTGTATCAATTGTGTCTGATAGAGATCCGCGATTCACGTAAAATTTTTGGAAGAGACTACAAGAATGCATGGGGACGCAGTTGCGAATGAGTACGGCTTATCATCCACAAACAGATGGCCAAAGCGAACGAACAATTCAGACATTGGAAGATATGCTGAGAGCATGTGTCATGGACTTTAAAGGAAGCTGGGAAGAACAATTACCATTGGTAGAATTTGCTTACAACAACAGTTATCACGCGAGCATCGGCATGCCACCTTACGAGGCATTGTATAGCAGAAAGTGCAGAACTCCACTGTGTCCACTGTGCTGGGATGAAGTCGGTGAACGCCAACTGTTAGGACCAGAACTGGTACAACAAACTGATGACATTGTCAAACTCATCAAGATAAGATTAGTAGCAGCAAGACAGACAGAAAAAGTATGTTGATCAACACAGACAAGATCGTGCATTCGACGTAGGAACTTTTGTATTCCTAAAAGTTTATCCTTGGAAGGGGAAAATTCGTTTCGGTAAAAAGGGAAAGCTAAGCCCGAGGTTTATTGGACCCTTTGAAGTGCTGCGAAGAGTGGGAGAAGTAGCTTATGAGGTAGCTCTACCTCCAGAGTTGGAAAATATTCATAATGTTTTTCACAGTTCGGTGTTACGACCATATAAACCCGACTACAAACATGTGATCGAGTACGAACTGTTGCAGTTCGAGAAAGATTTGTCTTATGAAGAGGTTCCTATCCAGATAGTCGACAGGAAATGACAAGTGCTTAGAAATAAAGTGATACCTTCTATGAAGGTGATATGGAGGAACCACAACGCTGAAGAAGCTACGTGGGAACTCAAAGAGAAAATGTTGAAAGAGTACCCTGAGTTATTTGTTTAATCTGTGTATTTGTGTCTTCTATTTTGGGGACAAAATCTTTGTAAGTAGGGAAGAATGTAACGAATGATTTGTTTGAGTTGTGATTCTGAGGACAGAATCCTTGTAAGGATGGAATAATGTAACATTCTAGAATTTTAAAGTGTAGTATTAAATATTTATCGATTTATATAAGTATTTAATGGATATGTTTATTGTTGAATAAATAATTGTTCGATTTGAGTTGACGTGGTTTAGTTAATTATTTGTTGAATAAATAATTAAATATTAAATATTTATTTGCAATATTAAATATTTATTGAATTATATGGCAATTTGAGTTGATGTAATTTAGTTAATTATTTGTTGAGTAAATAATTAAGGAGCTAAGAAAATTAATTGTTATGAGATTATATACCAATTTATTTTGATAAGTAAGCTAGAGAGCTTATAGTGAATTAAATAAATTATAATATTTTAAATGAGAAATTGTAATTTAAAATATTAGTTGGTCGAATAAAATTACAATTATAAAAGAAATTATAGTCATGTGATAGTAAATTATATGCTAAAGTAATTTAATAGATTAATGTTTTAATTGATTAATTAATTAAATAAAAGTGTGACTAATAACCTTGCTATAAAGGAGTTATTAAAATAAATTAAAGGACTTTAATTTAGTTTTTGCTAAACATGTCTTATTGCATAATAAGTTTTTAATCTAATAGTGTTTTATCAAACAAGGTATAAGGATTAATCCATTTGTTTTAGTTAGATTTGCCAAACAAGGTGTAAGGGTTAATGAGTTATTTTTATTAGCTTAACCAAACAAGCCTTATGGCTTTTGATTTTTAAAATAAAAATAACTGATGTCAGTTAAGTTAGAATTATATTATATATTTAATATATACATTATATCCATATACGTTATATTTTTATTACGTAAACTAGAGTTGGGAAGAGAGATAATAAGAAGAAGAACACAGAGAACAGTTTGAGAAAACTCTAGAGAGAAAGTGAGTGATTCTAACAGGTTTTTGAGAAAGGAAATGGAGAGAAGAAGCTTGAGAATAACCATCATCAAAGGTAGGAGCTTAATCTTTTCTTTAAAAAGTTAGTTTTCTTCTTCTTCCAAAAAGTTCTCTGTGAAAATTTTATAAAAGATAAATTGTTGTTATGTATATAGTTTTGTATGATTATTGATTATAAGGTTATTCCATGAGTTTATATATAATTATAGATAAAGTGATTCATGTATATATGTGTTTTGTGGAAGAAAGTATATTACAGTGTTTACATGAAAATATATATATGAACATGGCTTAATTTAAAATATAAATTAAGGTTTAATTAGTTGTTAAATTGATAAATTGATTTTAGAAATTGATAGAGTATGTATAATCATAAATATGATATTTTAAAATTTCTGTTTTGATTGGAAAACAAAATCAAAGTGTTGATTTTCATTAAAAATGTCAACAATGGAGTTTTTTCCAAAAACATTGAAATTGGGTGTTGTAAATTTGATGTTTATGTTATTTTATGAGTAGAAACATGTTAGAAGTCTTCACAATATGTTTATACGAAGTCTATATGTGTATTACATGTTTAACAGTCTATTAGATTCGAGCTTTTAGGCTAATTTGGCTTTTGTTCAGACTGTTGCAGAGCTTGGTCGCAAGATTCTGGAGTCTGGCGCAGCAGCGCGACCCAGCAGTATAAATCTCGCGCCGCAGCGCCGGCGCCACGCCACAGCGCCAAACAATGGCCTGTGACCTGAGCCGCAGCGCCAACTCAGCGCCGCAGCGCGAACCACAATGTAAACTTTGGCGCCGCAGCGCAAGTTAGCAGTAGGTTCGGACAGTTTTGTTTAAGTATTCAAATTTTGAAAATAAATATTATGTGTTAATAATATGAATGTTAAATGACGATTTCAGTAGTATTAAACTATGAATGAGCATGTTATCAAGAGTTAATTAGTATTAACGTAGTTTGATTATGTGAATTGGAAATTTAACCTACATGATGTATACATTTTGTTTAAAATATTGGTAATGACTAATTATGTCATGATGACATGTGTATAGGGTATTAATTCAAGTTGTAAGGTTTAGCTTGAGCTAAATGCAAGTTTTCTAACTCTAAAACTTTGTTGTACAAGTTTAATTTCGTTGAGCACATTATTGCTTTTAATTCCATTTCAATTATACAAGTTGCTAACTTTATACTTTCGTAGAGTTAGATTGTTTATTATTGATAAAGCTCTTGTATCTATTGGTTCATGAGAATACAAGTATTCTAAATCTTATATTTTATTATTGAGCAAGTTCTTTAATATGTAACTTGTGATTTAGCATGCGAGTTGTTCTATTTTAATATTCTAGTATTGAACAACTCTATCGTTCAAATTACTATTCATTATGCATGTTTAGTACCCAATCCTCAATAACCTTGAATGTTATGATTATTCCATGCTTATGCTATTAGATTATTCCTAAAGCATGATGTTAATTTACAAATATCAATTCAGTTATGATTATTCCATAGCATACCGTTATTTCTTTTCTAATCAACTAATCCTTAGTTGATTACCGTTGAATTCTAAATTACCATGTAATGTATCCAAACAAAACTTACTTTGGTGCGGACTTGTATTCTAAATACTGAGATGAACAACTCTTTTAATTGAGGTTTACGCTTAGCATTGAACTGGTTGTGCACAATACATTGTACGAAGGGTTGATCCCCCTAAGTACGTTGAGTCCTTATAGTCTTATGACTCTTAAAGTTAAAGTTGAAAGATTACTTATAACCGTGGACATGATTCGTGATCATTAGACCCTCAGTGAATGTTATAATTTTTAGAAAGTTAATAGAATATATTGTTCAGTTCTATTGAGCCTAATATTCGCAATTGATGTAAAAGTTTAAAGATTTATTTATTGTTATTTCAAGTAGGCCTTGTTTGCTCACTCTTGCCTATAAAAATTCTTACAACTAAAGTTGAAACTGGTGACGTACTTAGCACCAGTAAGGGAAAAGGAAAGATGAACAAGTACTGAAGACTTGTAATAGATTTGATAGTTTTATTATCAGACTTTGGTTTAAAGATTGTAATGAAGTTTATTTAATTTCCGCATTTGAATGATTGTTGTTAAAGGTTAGATAACATGTGAGATTTTTATTTGAGTTTAATCATGTATGGGCAGGTTTTTATTATTCAAATTTATTATAATTGGGTAGTTATAAATAAATGTTTTGATTAAGTGAACACCAAATCTGTGGGAAAAAAGTACCTGGATTTGGGGGTGTCACAGCAATGGATACTTATTATTTATCGTTAACTTGTTCAACTCTCGGTAGTCGATACAAAGTCTTAACGATTCGTCCTTCTTCTTAACAAACTGTACCGGTGCTCCCCACGACGAAACACTCTGTTGAATGTACTTCCTGTCCAATAATTCCTACAACTGTGCCATCAACTCCTTCATCTCCACTGGCGCCATACGATACATTGCCCTGGAAACTAGTGCCGCTCCTAGCACAATATCTATTACGAACTCGGTCTCCCTATCCGACGGAAGACCCGGTAACTCACTTGGAAATACATCCATGAACTCACTCACTATCGGTATTTGCTCCATGGTCGCTCCCACTCTCTGGGTATCAGCCACATAACACAAATAGTATACAAACCCCTTCCTCAATAATTTCCTAGTTTGTGTCATGGTAAAGACAACACGAACGTCCCAGTGATTTATTCCCATAAAATATTACTTGAGATTGAATTGATGTTTTAATATTAACGCATTTCTTTTGACAATCTATAATTGCTCCATGATTTATCAGTCAATCCATTTCGAGAATTACGTCGAATTCTCCTAACTGTATTGGTATCAGATCTACCGATAATTTACAACCTCGAATGTCTACGCAACAACTCCTATGAATATCTTCAACAGGAATTATCTCTTCGTTTGCTACCTTAATGTTCAAAGGTATAAGCAATTTTTCGGGAAGTAATCCTAGTCGTCTAGCAAAATCACATGCGATAAACGAACAAGTAGCGCCTGAGTCAAACAGCACGTATTGTAACGACCGAGAAATTCAGATCTTATTGTAAAATGATTTTTTTTATTTAATTAAATAATAATGAAATCATATTCTATGTGTAATCAGGATGGTTGTAATTTTATAACCTAATGGTGATGGAATATCGTAGTATTTTGAGCTACGTGGATGAATTAAAGTGTTTGAATTTCCAAGACGAAAATAAAAGTTTTTTCGAGAAATTTTCTGAAAAACACTATTCATCGGTATTTGCTCGGGATATAATTTTGAGTTTCCGAGAAATACGTAATGATGGAATAATATGGTGAGATGGATTATGTAATAAAAATCTAGTTATGAAAAATATGATATTTCGCGTCTGGACTTAATTTATAGATGTTAAGGAAGTCGAAATAGTAATGAATATGTAATAATGGTATGATACTTAGGTATTGTACAAAGTAATGAAAACGAGTATAATACGAAGTATTATACGAGTTTGTATGGAGGATGGAATACGGTATGCAAATTCTATATGAATTAGAATATAAAAAAATATACATAAACTATAAGTGTATGTATTATGAGTTGTTAATGGACTTGGATGATTGATTGAATTAATACAAGTCCAAGTGAATTAAAGGGAGAGGCCCGACTATTATTAATGAACCAATGAGTGTTATAAATGCAAAGCCCAAAGAGTTAGTTGGTTCAAGCCCAAGCTAGATTAAAATGAATTGGTTGACCCATTGGACAAACCATTGTAATATGGTTGAATGTGGTGACCAAGTAAAGTAATGACCAAGTATAGTGGTGACCAAGTATAAGTGGTGACCAAGTATGTGTGGTGACCAAGACTTAGGAGTAATGCCCAAGACTTTTAATTAATGACCAAGTGTAGGATTAGTGTTGTGCTAGTCAAGTAATGAATAGTAAGGAGGTGGCTTAAAGGAGGTGGGATGTTTTAATGACTAAACTACCCTAACCTTGGAAAATATATAAATAGAGAAAACTTACAAGCATTTGTTGGTTGTTCAAATAAACTAACAACTTATAAAGTGCATAAGTGTTAGAGAGATTAAGTAACAATAAGTTACTTTCATTTGAAAAGAAGAAGAAGACTATTCTAAAGAACTTCAAAGGCTAAGATTTCTTCTCCAATTATCTTATATCTCTACCATGATAGGTTTATAAGAAAAGTATGTATTAAGGAACATGGATGGTAAGAAGTAAGAAGAATGATTAATCAAGGGACTTAAGCCGCATAAGTTGGGAATAAGTCATTTAAACTAACATAAGTTATAAACTTATGAAGAAGTAATATGAACTTGTTATGAGTTTATTGTAAGAAGTAGTATGAAAGTAAAGAACTTCTATGCATATGTATTATGCATACATAAATGAAGCTATATGTTGAGAACATAGAAGTATGATGATTAAAAGACTTAAATTATCATAAGTTATGAACAATAAAGCTATAAGTAGTTTATACTTTAAATAAGTCATAAACTCATGTAAGAATAAGTCAAACTCCAACAATGAGCATAAGTTGTTGTAATAAGTATGTTGAGATGTTCACATGAAGAATGGACTTCATTTGTAATGTAGAACAAATCATAAGAAGGAAGATTTGCCATAAATTGCAAGATTGGACGATAATCGTCGAATTCGTAAAAATCTCAGAATGGAAGTCAAAATTTGTGTTTGATCACGAAACCTTTGTTTTCCAATAGAGACAAGTCACATTTGGCATTTAAGAGTTGCGTACTCGAAAATGATCGGATTCCGACTTAGAACGAAGAAACAAGCGTTGAACGTTCACGAACGTTTATCGTTTACGTTAAAAAATGAACCGATAGGTGAATTTTTAGCAAACGAAGTCAAATAGATTAAATTTTTGAATGATCATGTAGATTACGTAATTTGTGAACCGTAGGATTTTGAATGAGCCAATTCGGACTTATAACGAAGAAGTTATGCGTTCGGGAAGTTCACAAAATTTTAAAATTGAAATTGATATCTGGTGCACAGAGTTGGCGCCGTGGCGCCAACCCAAGGCAAAAAGACCCGCGCCCATTACATAAGGAATCGTGCCCCAGCGCCAAGTCCTGGACATGCTAGGATAAGGCTCACGCCGCAGCGCGAGATGTGAATATAAGACCAGCGCTGCAGCGCTAGTCTCAGAAAAAAGATAGAAAAAAAGGTTTCTAAGTACAAAGAAAAGAAAACCTAAATTGATTGAAAGTAAACATAACTTCTGGACGATAATGTAACATTGTTAAAACTTTGTTAAACCTTAAGGAATGTAATGTAAAGGTTAAGATAGCCTAGTCAAGGATAAATGTAATGGTAATTATAAACCGAACCGAATATTAACGAAATTTAATACACACATTAGATTGAAATGAAGGGCATGATATAGTCATATACATACTTGATTATATGTGACCTAATGTAAGGCATTATGTGATCATGTATTGTAGAGACTTGAACGACTTGAACATAAAGTTAATATTCCGTAGCAGACGCTAAAGGCAAGTATTCTAACTCTTGTCTCAGTTTAATCTGAACAAGTTTTTAAGGTTCATGTATTCTTTCACATGAATTGAGATGTGTTGAAGTTAAAGCCAATCCCTTTGGCTAGACTTGATAATCTACTCTTGTATTATCAAATGTTGCTATCTTTTGTCAATTACTTGACATGGTTTTCAAAAGAAGATTGAAATTTTAAACAAATGTTTTGTCGGTAAAACGACAGGCACGTGAGGTTGCCAAATGATTAAACGTACATACGTTTAATGGATGTAGTGTTGATCAACATAGAGTACAATAGGCTGATCACCTAGAAGTGCTCATAAGTAATATCGAGCTTACGAACTCATTTTTGGGTTGTCCTTTTTCAATAAAGAATGAATACTCGAGGTCTTTGACCGAAGTGAATGTTTTACTAAATATTGTTGTTATTGTGAAACATTTTGAAAGAAAAGGATGAAGTGCTGTTTTGAATTATCAATAGTACTTCATAACTATTGTTTAGTTATTGAAGATATACGATTCATATATGTCAAGCATATTATTATTGAATTGTTATACTTGCTGTACTAGTTATGCTCACTCTTGCTTGAACCATATGAATGCAGCTAAGACTGAACGTCCCGAAGGATCGAATAAGGATAAAGGAAAAGCTAAGGCAGATTACTAAGCTGTCTTGTAATAGTATAGGTCTATTGTTGTAATGTAACATATATTATGACAAAGAACCTTTGAAACGGGTATAGAACCTGGGAAATGTAAATATTACTTTGAATATATAGAAGTTATGTTTGTTCTTTGAGACTTTTCAATTGAATGAATGTATGAATGTTGTACAGTATAGCACTATCTGTCGGGTTGGAAGATACCCGAATTTGGGGGCGCTACAAGTTGGTATCAAAGCCTAGGTTATAAAACTTAAGGGAAAAGTAGAACCTTAAGTCATAACCTTAAGAAAGAATAAAGAAGTAAAAGATGGAAAGTAACCCTATGAAAATGCATTATATTATGTTATGTGTTTTTATTATTTACTGACGTGTACTAATCAAACTATATTATTTTATTGTACGTGTCAGGAGAAAATGTTATGTATAGAAATATACAAGTAGAGAGCGAGGACTTGGTTAATCGGGTAGAGATACTACCAAATCCCGTAGCAGTAGAACCCGAGGTGGTGACGATCAAGTCTGGAGACTCGAATGATTTAGACTACATGTCGGTATTTGATGGTATGCTAGAGGAGGAGGTGGATGTAATGTCCTTTGATCAGGTTCCACCTATAGAGGACCAGGTTACACCTACAGAGGAATTGACTACGGGGGAATTCATGAAGACAATGTTTATGTCAGTGTTGGATAGGAATATCCATTACTGTCAAGAGGTTAAGGAGTTGAAAGAGGAACTCCAAGTGGTTCGTGAGGACATAGTTAGTATGGACGGAATGTGAGAAGAGGAGCACGATGATAGAGTCCTAGCTATGGACAAGGTCCGGGATTTGAGAGGTGAAGTCTTTGAGCTCAAGTAGGAGTTAAAGACTAAAAAGAGGAAGTTGGAGAGGATGTCCTGTATACATAGGAGTTCTCATATGGATTCCCAGCAGCAGGTAGCTGGATATCAGATAGAAGCAGGACAGACCCGTCATACCATCAGTAGAGATGTTATTACCGGTTTGGCCAGAGCAGATTTTGAGAATGCCTTACGGCAGATGTAATCTGGCAATAGCTAGAGTAGCTTAGATATGTAAATATTATATATCTAGTAGGGACGTAAAACCCTCTTTTGTATAAACAAAGGGTAGTCTTTTGTAAATCCCAATTTTTGAAAAGTAATTGCGGGATGGTATTGTAATCAGCTAAGGCTGAGTAATGTAAACAATGTAGTGTTATACTACAAGTTATGAATCAATATAAGTCTATTTATGGAATATGTTGAGTAATGAGTATGAGTTATTATTTTCTTATAAATAATAACAAACCAACCAGAATAAAATAATAATGATGTGTTGTTTTCTTAAAGAAAAATGCCGCCAAGAAGGAGACAACAAAATCAGGGCGCTAATGTTAACCAACCGGAGGGTGGTCCAGTTAATCCAATGCAGGAGTTCGTTAATCTTTTAACGGCTGCATTTAATAGAACGGGGGCTAATGTACCCGTAATTCCTAGAGTAGTGCGAGCTACTACTTTTAAGGACTTCAAAAGTGTAGGTCCGCCGGAGTTCAAAGGAACTACAGACCCTATAGAAGCCCATACTTGGGTAAAAGAAATCGAGAAAGCATTTGTAATAGCAAATGTGGAGGAGGGTCAAAAGGTTGCATTTGCAACCTATTTGATGAAAGGAGAGGCCAACTTCTGGTGGGAGGCAAACCAGGCTAGGGCTGATATAGAAAATCTAACGTGGGAGAGGTTCAAGGAGATTTTCTTCGAGAACTATTTTCCCACGAGTATGCAAGGGAGGATGGAGATGAGGTTTCTTGAGTTGAAACATGGGGAGATGACAGTTCCCTAGTACGCTGCCAAGTTTAAAGAACTGGCACGATTTGCCGCACATCAAGTGGACACTGAAGTGAGAAAGGCTAGAAGATTTGAGCAGGGCTTGAAACCCTGGCTCTATAGCCGAATCTTTGTGTTCCAAAGTACTTCTTTTGGAACCATACTAGAAAAGGCAATCATTGCTGAAGGTGGGAATGAGGCACTCAGCCAGTACCACAAAGATAACAAAAACAAGGGCAAGGTTGATGGAGGAACCAAGACCAAGGGAGCCAGTGGAAGTGGCAACGGTCAGAAGAGGAAGGGCTTTAACTTTGGGAATGCTGGAGTAAAACAAGGGGATTCTAAGAGGAGGATGGAGGCCTGTAAAACCTGCGGGAAGACTCACTTAGGAGTCTGTCTCAAAGGAAAGGCAGTATGTTATAATTATGGACAGGAAGGGCACATTTCGGCTAACTGTCCCAATCCGAAGAAAATCACGGATTCTTTGTATGTGGATCAACTGACCACATAGCAAAGAATTGCCCGAAGAAGGGGACAGAAGGAAATAAAGGAGCTAATGGCAGTAAGTTAGCTATTAGTGGTCCAGCTCAGCCAGGTAAATCAATGGCCCGCACTTTTAATATGACGGTCAAGGATGCGGTGGCATCATGGGATGTAGTTGTAGGTATTATTCCGATCAACAATATAAATGCATACGTACTTTTTGATTCGGGTGCTACTTGTTCGTTTATAGCATGTGATTTTGCTAGACGACTAGAATTATTTCACAAAAAATTGCCTATACCTTTGAACATTAAGTTAGCAAACAAAGAGATAATTCATGTTGAAGTTATTCATAGGAATTATTGAGTAGATGTACGGAGTTGTCAGTTATCGGTAGATTTAATACCGATAAAGTTAGGAGAATTCGACGTAATTCTCGGAATGGATTGGTTGATTAACCATGGAGCAATTATATATTGCCAAAAGAAATGTGTGAGCATCAGGACGTTGAAGCAACCTCTTGTAGTATTTTACGGTAGTATTTTACGGTAATAAGTTGCCGGGACGTCCGTGTTACCTTACGATGACACAAACTAGAAAACTATTAAGGAAGGGTTGTGTAGGTTACCTATGCCATGTTGTGGATACCCAGAGAGTGGGAGCAACAATGGAACAAATACCTATAGTAAACGAGTTCATAGATGTATTTCCATGTGAGTTACCGGGTTTACCGCTGGATAGGGAGATCGAATTTGTGATAGACACTGTGCCAGGAGCGGCATCGGTCTCAAGGGCACCGTACCGTATTGCGCCTGTGGAAATGAAAGAACTAATGGTTCAGTTATAGGAACTATTGGACAAAAAGTACATTCAACCAAGTGTTTTGCAATGGGGAGCACCGGTGTTATTTGTCAAGAAGAAAGAAGGATCGTTAAGGCTTTGTATCGACTATCGAGAGTTGAACAAGTTAACGATAAAGAATAAATACCTATTGCCCAGGACCGATGATCTCTTTGATCAGTTGAAAGGGGCAAAGTATTTTTCTAAAATAGATTTGCGGACAGGGTATCATCAGTTGAAGGTGAGGAAGGAAGATGTACCAAAGACTGCATTCAAGACTCGTTATGGTCATTACGAGTTTCTGGTGATGTCATTTGGGTTGACGAATGCATCTGCTGCATTTATGGATATGATGAACAGAGTGTTCAAACTATATTTGGACAAGTTCATCGTTGTGTTTATCGATGATATTCTAGTCTACTCTAAGACGCCAGAAGATCATGCTGAACACTTAATATTAGTATTGGAGACACTATGGAAGGAGAAGTTATATGCGAAATTCACCAAATGTGAATTTTGGCTGAAAAAGGTGTAGTTTTTAGGTCATGTCATTGATCAAGAGGAGATTTCAGTGGATCCAGCGAAGGTAGAAGCAGTGATGAATTGGGAACAGCCGAAAACGCCGACTGAGTTGCAGAGTTTCCTAGGGTTGGCAGGGTACTATCGAAGATTTATCCAAGATTTTTCAAAGATAGCCACCCCGTTGACTAATTTAACAAGGAAGACGGTGAAATACATATGGACGGATAAATGTGAAAATGTTTTCAAGAGCTGAAGAAAAGATTAAGTGAAGCTCCTATTTTTTCATTGCCTAATGACATAAGAAATTTCGTAGTATACAGTGATGCTTCGCATAGAGGACTTGGTTATGTGCTTATGCAGCATGGCAAAGTCATTGCGTATGCATCTCGGCAGTTGAAGGATTATGAGAAAGTTTATCCTACTCATGATCTGGAACTGGCCGCAGTAGTGTTTGCCTTAAATATATGGAGACATTATCTTTATGGGAAAAAATATGAGATATATACGGACCATAAAAGTCTAAAGTATATCTTCACTCAGAAGGAGTTGAATATGAGACAGAGGAGATGACTGGAGTTGATAAAGGATTATGATTGTGAAATCCTGTATCACCTTAGAAAGGCCAATGTAGTTACCGACGCCTTAAGTAGGAAGGGTTGGGAAAAGTTGTCTTTGTTAACGGCTCAAAATGAGTTAATAACAGAGATAGCTAGGATGGAATTATAGGTAAAGTTGCCAATTGAGGCTGATCAGAGACTGTTTGCAACGGAGATGCAGTCTACCATCGTAGACAGATTCAAGGAGGTACAACTCAAGACCGACGAGTGTAACCAAATGAAGAAGCGGTTATCCGAGAAGGAAGATATTTAGTATAGTCTTGATAATGAAGGATTATTAAGATTTGAGGAAAGAATTTGGGTTCAAAATGAGACGGAATTAAAGGAGCAAGTGTTACAAGAGGCTCATAGTTCAAGGTAATTGATACGTCCTGGTAGCACTAAGATGTATCAAAACCTTCGACATAGTTTTTAGTGGCCGAACATGAAGAGAGAAATAGCCGAGTATGTAAGTAGGTGCTTGACTTGTCAGAAAGTTAAGGTCGAACATCAAAGACCCAGTGGCTTGTTACAGTTATTGGAGATTCCATAATGGAAGTGGGAGCATATCACGATGGACTTCGTGGTGGGACTTCCGACAACGAATAAAGGGTACGATTCGATTTGGGTAATAGTGGACCGGTTGACGAAATCGGCTCACTTCTTTCCAATCAGGGTCATGTATAACTTAGACTAGTTAGATAAACTTTATGTTAAGGAAATCATTTCTAGACATGGAGTACCGGTATCGATTTTGTCAGATCGTGATCCACGATTCACATCGAACTTTTGGAGGAGTTTGCAAGAGGGAACATAGCTGAAGTTAAGCACGACTTATCATCCTCAGACTGATGGGCAGAGCGAAAGGAAAATTCAGACGCTTGAAGACATGTTAAGATCTTGCATCATGGATTTCAAGGGTAGATGGAATGATCACCTACCACTAGTAGAGTTTGCATATAACAACAGTTATCTTACAAGCATAGGCATGCCGCCGTACAAAGCTTTGTATGGGAGAAAATGCAGAACACCATTGTGTTGGGATGAGGTGGGAGAACGCCGAATGCTAGGACCATAATTTGTGCAGCAGACAGCGGATGTGGTGAAATTAATTCGGATGCGTCTCGTCACAGCTCAAGACAGACAAAAGAATTTTGTGGACTCACATAGACTAAGTCGAGAGTTTGAGGTGGGTTCGTATGTGTTTCTAAAGGTATCTCCCTGGAAAAGAAAGATACGCTTTGGAAAGAAAGGAAAGTTAAATCCAAGGTTTGTAGGACCTTTTGAAGTATTAAAACGGGTGGGAGAGGTAGCTTATATGGTAGCATTACCTCCAGACCTAGAACAAATACATAACGTATTTCACGTATCTGTATTACGTCCATATAAGCCATACTATAAGCATGTCATCGAGTATGAGCCGATTCATATCGAAAAAGACTTAACCTATGAAGAGTCGCCGATGCAAATCATTAATAGAAAGGAACAAGTTCTGAGGAACAAGGTAATACCATCAATGAAGGTATTATGAAAGAACCACGATGCTGAAGAAGCAACGTGGGAACTAGAAGAAAAGATGAAGAAAAATTTTCCTTAAATATTTGATTAAGGTAAAACGAGATTCTGGGGACAGAATCTTTATAAGGGGGGAAGAATGTAACGACCGAGAAATTCGGATCTTATTATAAAATGATTTTTTTTATTTAATTAAATAATAAAAAAATCATATTCTATGTGTAATCAAGATGGTTTTCATTTTATAACCTAATGATGATGGAATATCGTAGTATTTGAGCTACGTGGATGAATTAAAGTGTTTGAATTTCCAAGACGAAAATAAAAGTTTTCCGAGAAATTTTCTGAAAAATACTATTCATCGGTATTTGCTCGGGATATAATTTTGAGTTTCTGAGAAATACGTAATGATGGAATAATATGGTGAGATGGATTATGTAATAAATATCTAGTTATGGAAAAAACGATATTTCGCTTGTGGACTTAATTTATAGACGTTAAGGAAGTCGAAATAGTAATGAATATGTAATAATGGTATGATACTTAGGTATTGTACAAAGTAATGGAAATGAGTATAATACGAAGTATTATACGAGTTTGTATGAAGGATGAAATACGGTATGCAAATTCTATATGAATTAGAATATAAAAAAATAATAATAATACATAAACTATTAGTGTATGTATTATGAGATGTTAATGGATTTCGATGATTGATTGAATTAATACAAGTCCAAGTGAATTAAAGGGAGAGGCCCAACTATTATTAATGAACCAATGAGTGTTATAAATGCAAAGCCCAAAGAGTTAGTTGGTCCAAGCCCAAGCTAGATTAAAATGAATTATTTGACCCATGGGGAAAACCATAGTAATATGGTTGAATGTGGTGACCAAGTAAAGTAATGACCAAGTATAGTGGTGACCAAGTATAAGTGGTGACCAAGACTTAGGAGTAATGCCCAACACTTTTAATTAATGGCCAAGTGTAGGATTAGTGTTGTGCTAGTCAAGTAATGAATAGTAAGGAGGTGGCTTAAAGGAGGTGGGATGTTTTAATGACTAAACTATCCTAACCTTGGAAAATCTATAAATAGAGAAAACTTACAAGCATTTGTTGGTTGTTCAAATAAACTAACAACTTATAAAGTGCTTAAGTGTTAGAGAGATTAAGCAACAATAAGTTACTTTCATTTGAAAAGAAGAAGAAGACTATTCTAAAGAACTTCAAAGGGTGAGATTTCTTCTCCAATTATCTTCTATCTCTACCATGATAGGTTGATAAGAAAAGTATGTATTAAGGAACATGGATGGTAAGAAGTAAGAAGAATGATTAATCAAGGGACATAAGCCGCATAAGTTGGGAATAAGTTATTTAAACTAACATAAGTTATAAACTTATGAAGAAGTAATATGAACTTGTTATGAGTTTATTGTAAGAAGTAGTATGAAAGTAAAGAACTTGTATGCATATGTATCATGCATACATAAATGAAGCTATATGTTGAGAACATATAAGTATGATGATTAAAAGACTTTAATTACCATAAGTTATGAACAATGAAGCTATAAGTAGTTTATACTTTAAATAAGTTATAAACTCATGTAAGAATAAGTCAAACTCCAACAATGAGCATAAGTTATTGTAATAAGTATGTTGAGATGTTCACATGAAGAATGGACTTCATTTGTAATGTAGAACAAATCATAAGAAGGAAGATTTGCCATAAATTGCAAGATTGGACGATAATCGTCGAATTCGTAAAAATCTCAGAATGGAAGTCAAATTTTGTGTTTGATCACGAAACCTTTGTTTTCCAATAGAGACAAGTCACATTTGGCATTTAAGAGTTGCGGACTCGAAAATGACCGGATTCCAACTTAGAACGAAGAAACGAGCGTTGAACATTCACGAACGTTTATCGTTTACGTTAAAAAATGAACCAATAGGTGAATTTTTAGCAAACAAAATCAAATAAATAAAATTCTTGAATGATCATGTAGATTACGTAATTTGTGAACCGTAGGCTTTTGAACGAGCCAATTCGAACTTATAACGAAGAAGTTATGCGTCCGGGAAGTTCACAAAATTTTAAAACTTAAATTGATATCTGGTGCACAGAGTTGGCGCCGCGGTGCCAACCCAAGGCAATAAGACCCGCACCGCAGCGCGGAACAGTAACCGAGCACACTGCAAGAGTTCACCGGGGCGTGAACTATAGTACTTATTGTGGCGCCGCAGCGCCATGTACAGTATGAAAAGTTTCTGGAGAGTGGCGCTGCAGCGCAACCCATTACATAAGGACTCGCTCCCCAACGCCAAGTCCGGGACATGCTAGGATAAGGCTCACGCCGCAGCGCGAGATGTGAATATAAGACCGGTGCCGCAGCGCCAGTCTCAGAACAAAGATAGAAAGAAAAGTTTCTATATACAAGGAAAAGAAAACCTAAATTGATTGAAAGTAAACATAACTTAAGGACGATAATGTAACATTGTTAAACTTTGTTAAACCTTAAGGAATGTAATGTAAAGTTAAGATAGCCTAGTCAAGGATAAATGTAATGGTAATGATAAACCGGAACGAATAGTAACGGAATTTAATACACAAATTAGATTGAAATGAAGGGCATGATATAGTTATATACATACTTGATTATATGTGACCTAATGTAACGTATTATGTGATCATGTATTGTAGAGACTTAAACAACTTTAACATAAAGTTAATATTCCATAGCAGATGCTAAAGGCAAGTATTCAAACTCTTGTCTCAATTTAATCTGAACAAGTTTTTGAGGTTCATGTATTCTTTCACATGAATTGAGATGTGTTGAAGTTAAAGCCAATCCCTTTGGCTAGACTTCATAATCTACTCTTGTATTATCAAATGTTGCTATCTTTTGTTAATTACTTTATATGGTTTTCAAAAGAAGATTGAAATGCTAAACAAATGTTTTGTAGGTAAACCGACAGGCACGTGAGGTTGCCAAATGATTAAACGGACATACGTTTAATGGATGTAGTGTTGATCAACATAGAGTACAATAGACTGATCACCTAGAAATGCTCGTAAGTAATATCGAGCTTACGGACTCGTTTTCGGGTTGTCCTTTTTCAATAAAGAATGAATACTCGAGGTCTTTGACCAGAGTGAATGTTTTACTAAATATTGTTGTTATTGTGAAACATTTTGAAAGAAAAGGATGAAGTGCTATTTTGAATTATCAATAGTACTTCATAACTATTGTTTAGTTATTGAAGATATACGATTCATATATGTCAAGCATATTGTTATTGAATTGTTATACTTGCTGAGCTAGTTATGCTCACTCTTGCTTGAACCATATGAATGCAGCTAAGACTGAACGTCCCAAAGGATCGAATAAGGATAAAGGAAAAGCTTAGGTAGATTACTAAGTTGTCTTGTAATAGTATAGGTCTATTATTGTAATGTAACAGATATTATGACAAATAACCTTTGAAACGGGTATTGAACCTGGGAAATGTAAATATTACTTTGAATATATAGAAGTTATGTTCGTTCTTTGAGACTTTTCAATTGAATGAATGTATGAATGTTGTACAGTATAGCACCATCTGTCGGGTTGGAAGATACCTGAATTTGGGGGCGCTACACGTATGCATTTAAGTCGTTGATCATAATAATACCCGCAACTACGTCCCCCAAAGCCATCGCGTCTTGGACGGTCATATTAAAGGTACGAGCCATCAGCCTACCCGGCTGCACTGGACCCCCAATAGTTAACTTACCACTATTGGTGCCCTTATTCCCGTCTGTCCTCTTCTTTGGGCAGTTCTTTGCCATGTGGTCAGTTGACCCACATACAAAGCATCCATGGTTCTTCTTCGAACTTAGACAGTTTGGGAAAATATGCCCTCATGTCCACAATTATAATACACGACCTTTCCTTTGAGAAAGACTCCTAGGTGAGTCTTCCCACAGGTTTTACAGGCCTCCATCCTCCTCTTAGGGTATCCTTGTTTCACTCCGGTACTCCTAGAGCTAACTACCTTCCTTTTAAAACCCTCGCCACTCCCGCTGGCAACCTCATTCTTTACTCCCCCATCCATCTTCCCTTTGCTTTTCTTATCCTTTTGGTATTGGCTCAACGGCTCACTACCACCTTCGGCAATTATTTCCTTCTCTAAAACAATTCCAAAGGAAGTACTTTGGAACACAGAGATACGATTATAGAGCCAGGATTTCCGGCCCTATTCGAACCGTCGAGCTTTCCTCACCTCAGTATCCACTTGGTGTGGAGCGAACCTTGCCAGTTCATTAAACTTGGTGGCGTATTGGGGAACCGGCATGTCCCCTTGCTTCAACTCCAGAAACCACATCTTCATCCTTCCCTGCATGCTCGTGGGAAAATAGTTCTCGCAAAATATTTCCTTGAACCTCACCCACGTTATCACATCCATTTCGGCCCCAACCTGATTAGCCTACCACCAAAAGTTGGCCTCTCCTTTCATCATGTAGGTTGCAAAGGCAACCTTTTGGGCCTCGTCGACATTTGCTATATCAAATGCCTTCTCGATCTCCTTCACCCACATTTGGGCTTGAATAGGGTCCGTAGTTCATTTGAACTCCGGCGGACCCACACTCTTAAAGTCTTTGAATGTAGTAGCCCGTACTACACTAGGATTTACGGGGATATTAGCCCCAGTTTGATTAAACACTGCTGTTAAAAGGTTCAAAAATTCCAGCATGGGGTTAACCGGACCTCCCTCCGGTTGATTTGTGTTCGCACCTTGGTTACGTGGTACTCTTCTTGGTGGCATTTTGCTGTTACAATAAACACATATTTCTTTATTATTCATTTCCTGCCAGTTAGTTATTATTCGATGTTAAACAATAATTTTAAACATTCGTTACTCAACATTTTTCAAAAAAGAAAACTTATATTAATTCATTATAGTATAATACTACATCGGTTACATAACACAGCCTAAACTGAATACATTACTTTCCCACCGTTGCTTTTCAAAAATTTGGGATTTACAAAAGACTACCCTTGATTATACAAAAGAGGGCTTTACGTCACTACTAGATACACAAATATGTACATGTCTAACTACTCTAGCCACTACTTGATTACATCTTCCTTAAGGCATTCTCGAAATCTGCCTTGGCAAGACCGGCAATAATATCACGGCTGATAGTATGCCGCGTCCGCCCTGTCTCTACCGGATAACCACCTACCTGCAACTGGAAATCCTCATGAGAATTCCTATGAATATAGGACATTCTCCCTATCTTCTGTTTCTTGGTCTTTAGCTCGCTCCTAAGCTTAAACACCTCCTGTTTTAGCTCATGGACCTTGTCCTTAGCCAAAACCCTCTCATCATGTTCCTGTTCCCACATGGACTCCATGTCCGTCTTGTCTTCTATAACAGCTTGGAGCTCTGCCTTCAGCTCCTTAACCTTCTGGCAGTAGTGTATGTTCCTATCTATTACTGACATGAACAGTGACATCATTGACTCCCCTGGAGTCATCTCTGCTACTATTGCTACGGGATTGAAGTACACTACCTCCACTTCTTCTTCCAACATGCCGTCAAACACGGACATGAAGTCTAAGCTCTCTGAGTCTCCAGACTCCACCACAACTATCTCGGGATCTGCTGCTATGGGGTTCGGTATGATTTCTATCTGGTTTACCGACCCTTCACTGACTACCTATACAACTCTATTTTCACCTGACATCTACAACAACACAAAAAGTTGATTAGTAACGTTAGTATAATAAAAACACATAACATATATAATGCATCTTTATAAGGTTAACTTCCATCTTTTATTCTTTGACTTTTCAGAAGGTTATGACTTAAGGTTTTATTTCCCCCCATAAGTTTTATAACCTAACGCTTTAATTCCAACCTGTGACGCCCCCAAATCCGGGTATCTTCCAACCCTACAGAAGGTGCTACACGGTGCTACAGTTCACGTAAACATTCAATTGAAATGACTCAAAAGAACGGATATGTCTTATATATATCAAAAGAATATTTACATTCCCCAGTTTCTTTACAACCCATACATTTGTCTTTGTCATAATATTACATGATATTCTTACAAAAACATATATTATTACAACTGTAATCTACGGGTTCACCTTCGCCTTCCCTTTATCCTTGTCGTATCCATCGGTCCGTTCTGTCTTAAGCTGCATTCATATGGTTTAAGTAAGAATGAGCCAAACTAGCTCAGCAAGTACAACAATTCTAGAAAAATAGCATGCTTGAAACATAGGAATCGTATATCCTTGATAACTGAACAATCGTTACGAAGTACTATCGATAATTCAAAATAGCACTTCTTTTCATTCAAAACGTTTTACAACAACAACATTTAGTAAAACATCAATTCTGGTTCAAGACCGTAAGCATTTCACAAGTACTTTGAAAAGGACATCCCGGCACGAAGTCCATATGTCCGGTATAGCTTACGACCACGTCTAGGTGATAAGCCTATAGTACTATATGTTGATAAACACTACATTCATTAAACGTGTATACGTTTAAGTTGTGGCAACCTCACGTGCCTATCGTTTGACGACAAAATAGTTTCGCATATTCAGTCTAATTTTGAAAACGACAACAATATTAGTTTGGTAAATCCTTATCAACATTTGATAGAATAAAATAGCATACGTCTAGCCGAAAGGATTGGCTTTGACTTCCTCATATACTAACTCATGCGAAGAATACATGAATCATAAAGACTTGTCCAGATCGAGCTGGAACAAGGGTTAGAGTACTTGCCTTTAGCGTCTACTTATAGATATAACACGTCCACTTCAACTCTTTAAGGTCTCTACATTAGATAATAACATAACATAGAACATTAGGTTTACAATTGGTCACACATGGTTTCTAAATAATCTTATGTGACGCCCCCAAAATAGATCCATTCCACCCAACCCATTCTGAGTCGCCAAATACATGGTACAAAAACAAATACAACTTCAATAATACAATTGTCGTGCAAAATATGATAACAAATATACTGTGAGTTTGAATACAACTTTTGTCTAATAGAGAGTATAAAAACTCAAAAGGAGTCCTCATTACAGTTATTGATACACTATTTTACAAAATAGTGAGGACTACTAAAATAACTATCCCGAACCATCACTCCAAACCCCGGTTAGTTCCTGCTATGTTCTCACCTCCTAAGAAGAAAAATGGAACAAAAAGGAAAATGGTGAGCTCAACTAGCCCAGTAAAAAATATTATGACTAAGATAATATACAACAAATTATCGTTAGTCTTCAACATGAAAAAATATGATAAAATATAATAGACAACAAGTTTTAGATCAACAATTGCAGCGAAAAAAGTAACCCATTAGAAGAGTCAAGTAGAGAAAGAATTCTACTATCTTCTAAGATTTAAAAGTTCATCATCAATATTTTATCCATGTAACATCAATCAATATACATCTTGAATCAAATATTCATCTTTACACTACAGGATATTTGGGATCAAATATTAGGGATTTATATTACAGTTTATCCAAGTTCAAAAATACTTTATAATAACCAATTGTGAAGCAGAATTCAAAATAAAGATCAAAACATGGATACAATCAAAGATAGTAACCATAATAGACACCTTGGATAAAAAGAAGAAAATTTCATTTTTTGGTAAAAAGTGTCGTATTCGTGAATTGTGTCGTATACGTGAATAGTGCCGTATACGTGAATAGTAACTCCGACACCAAAAGATAGAAATTCCACAAGAAAAATCATCATGCTTCTTGAATAGTACTCGTGAATAGTAACTCGTGAATAGTAACTCATGAATAGTAACTCGTGAATAGTAACTCATACTAATGAATAGTAACTCTGACATGAAAAGTTCCAAATTTGTTAAAAAGTTCCAACCAATATTTTGGCATAATGATATTGAAGAAATAATATCACTTACGAAGAAAATAACATCCCTTACCTCAAAAAGATAATACTTCTGGCTGGAATACTGGATATAGTGCTGAAGGAACTTGCACCGTATAGCAACACTCAAAGTACTAAAATACTCACAAAATACGCTCAATATTATAGAGAGAGAAAGAGAGAAAACTTATGAATTCTGAAGTGATTTTCAATTCTAACTAAGCACCATATTAATAGGAAAATGCTTAGAACGCCATAGAAGACTAACATGCTACCTCATGGCTTTACTTGTTACTATTGCCACCCACCACATTTGAAATTCAATTGAGCACATTTCTCACCAACCAATCTAGAATTTTCCAAAATGTTTTATCATTTAATCAATAATCAGAAACTTTAATAATTCATAAAAAATAGCCCGTTTATTAGAAAAATACGAATTTTATGTCCATTCTACACGAAATCAAATTCTCTACAACTTTGTAGCTTTGAGTTTTTCCAAATTCCAAACAAAAAATACCCGAAATCCACAAACGGATGATTTTCAGATACTTCCAATTCGACAAAATACTGATAAAACACCTCAGCATTAATTCCTTCATTAATAACCACATAAATAAATCCATCATTTATATCCACATAAAATAAATATTTCCTTATCATATGAATCAATAATTAATTATTCACAAATAATATTACAGAATCATATTTATGACAACCAGGCTGTTCCCAGAAAAGAGGGGCTTTTCGATAAGGATTTCCCCTTACTGGCGCGCAATTAGGTGACCGAACCTCTCCTTGACAGAACTTTCTAGACATTGCCAATAATGCTATCTAATAATATTATTCAAATAATATGAATTATTGATCTGATAATGGGAAATACTGTGCAGTGACGATTATTGAAACAACAATAATATAAAATATCAATGCAGCAATTATTGAACCAATAAAATAAAATATTGAACAGAAATTACTGTAACAATTATTGAGTAGTGCCTTCTTACGTAAGAATCAATAATTCAACAATAATGTGCAACACCGTGTGCTACTGTGCATCCACTCGTATTACTCTATTTTAACCACCGGGTATTCCAACAGTGTTAACGGTAACAACTACGCCTGTCGACGTCGGGATTTTTTTATGTCCCTTTCCGTTACTTGTTCTTTGGTGTTCTCATTTTTATGTGAGATTTGTGTGAAAAAACAAGTGAAAAAGGTTTGACGTGTATAATGTTGACTATTGGACTATAAGAGTCGCCAGTTGGTTTTTTAAATGGTTGTACCAACACAAACGAGAAAAGGTTTGCACATTGACCCAGTGATGTGACACTGCTAAACGGGTCGGTAAAACCGAGATTCAATTAGGGTCCGGGGGCTTGATTATGCGGAGGGAAGGTGTTAGGCACCCCCCGACATCCGTGTTACCACGGTGACCTCCTCTTTTCAAGAAACCATTATCTGAGTGTGTGTGTGTGTGTGTGTGTGTGTGGGTCAATTTGATGTTTATTTGGAAGTAATGAGAGGCCTCGTTCGCACCTATATACACAGGGTTTGAATTTATGTAAAATTTCAGTTTTAAGCAAGATATGACAGTGATGTTTTATAAAAGAGGTTTTTTAAACCCTGATGCTCAATAATAATTGAGACCATTTACACTCCCATTTTATTAAATGCGCGGCTTGGTTGATTTTATTTGACAGATGCGAAGCATCCGTACGAAAATAATTTACAAAATAATGCCGACTTCCTCGTGGATATGGAAACTGTGATGCCCCCAAAATTAGGTATACATCACCCATCTTGGGTCGCCAGATACATGGTACATAATTCAAATAGACTTACTAATACAATTGTCGTGTACAATACGACAAAACATAAACTGTGAGTTTGAATACAAATATTGTCTTCTAGAGAGTATCCATACTCAAAAGGAGTCCTCATTACAATTATTATCACGCTATTACATAGAATAGTGAGGACTAGTAATGCTATCATGTGGTCCATCACTCCGTTTCCCGACTCGTCCCAGGTATATTCTCATTTCCTGAAGAGAACCGTGAAAGAAAGGGTGAGCTCAACTAGCCCAGTAAGAAATATTATGACTAAGATAATGCAAAATAAATTATCATTAGTCTTCAACAATGTTAAACTGATAAAATATAATAGACATCAAGTTTAACTGCAGCGGATCAAGCAATCCATTAAAAGAGTCAAGTAGAGAATAAAATCTACTATCTTTTATGATTTAAAAGGGTTTTCATGACTTTTATCGCTGGGACTCAGCTTAATAAATAATCCACATCATCGAATCACCCCTGCACTACGGCCAAGGATATTCTTTAGTATCACCACCACGAATTATCCATGCACTATGGCTAAAGATAATCATATTTTCATCAACGGTCCTGATCATTCCATAAAATAATTTATCTCTGCACTACGGCCAAAGAGAATCCATAGCCATAATCATACCAAAAACTGTCCATCAATGCACTACGGGCCAATGAGGACTTTTTTCACATCATTTGTAACATTACGGTCATGATTACACCGAATAATCCCTGGTCGTAATCATACCAAGTCCATCTATGCACTACAGGCCATAGATGACTTTCAACAAAATATAAACATGGGGATGATGACAATGATATAAGAATTCAATAAAACAAGTTCAAGAATTAATTTATCCAATAATTAACAACGTCCAAATTGTCAATATGATACTACTTTGTGGAGTAAAATTCAAGAATTCTTAGAAGAATATTTCCATGAAAAGATACTAGATGAAGCGCAAATATCAAAGATATTCTACTACTTTTATGGAGTATAGAAGTCAAAGTTTTAACCAACTGAGTATAATAAAGAATAGAATAACAAAAGAAATCACCATGCATGTGATAGACTGCACAGACATGTTATTCAAATAGAATAATAAATAATGGAACCAGGTCCGGCGTAAAACGCACAGACAGGATATTCCAACAGAATAATAATAAAGACGGAACCAGGTCCTGCGTAAAACACACAGACAGAATGTTCCAACAGAATAATAATAAAGATTGAACTAGGTCTGGTGTAAAACACACAGACATGATGTTCCAACAGAATAATAATAAAGACGGAACCAGGTCTGGTGTAAAACACACAGACAGGATGTTCCAACAGAATAATAGAAAAATGTCACCAAGTATAGGGTAGACCGCGTATACAGGTTATTCCAACAGAATAATAAATAATGGAATAACAGAAGTTCTCTTCATGAATACAAAAGAAATAATACCTCTTACGGGTACAACAAATAATATCACTTACCTTTGAAAGAAGAGTATTCCGACTGGTAGGGTGAGAATATACTCGAAGAAACTTGTACTATGCTCAAAGCTTTCTTAAACTCTAAAGAAATACGCTCAAGATTATAGAAGAAGAACTCTCTCTATTGTTTCTCTATCTAGAGTTTCAGTAAATTCGTAAGAAAATAATGAAGGAATGAGCTTCTATTTATAGGAAAATGGAAAGCATAGTAACTAATCCATGAACGGTCCATATTAATTTACTTTAATCTGACGGTCCATATTTAAAGAAAAGTCTTTTAAATAAAATATAATACATTCTATTTACAGAATAACTTTAATAAAGTATTCTATTTTATAGAAAAAGATGTTTCTGTTTTATTACATTAATAATACGAATAAAACAAAACTTCATTATCGCTAACTAATTCATATTATTAATTGACAATAATTGAATCAACTGAGTGACTAATCACGTAAGCCTCAATAATCAGTACCGTATGCTACTATGCAAGCACACGTATTACTGTATTTTTACTACCAAGTAGTTCAACAGTATCAACGGTAAAACTTTCGCCGTTATTTTTAATAAAATATTTTTGTCGTTTTCTCAATCTGATAATAATTTTGTTGTGGGGTCCACCAATAATTGTGCCGTCGTACGAATATTTCCTGACAAAAATAATATTCCCCGACCAATCGAATATAATACAACAACTTGCATACTTTACAAAAATTATAAATACTACCCACAACTATAACATTATCTCAAATTCACACCATAATATTTAAAAAATATTTCTAAAAAATTAAATCTTTATTCATAAAATTCGGGGTTTTATAATCTCCCATCCTTATGAAATTTCGCCCTCGAAATTTACGTACGTACCTGGTATGCCGAACAGATGAGGATACCTTGACTTCACTTCAAATTCTAACTCTTGATGTATATCATTTGAGCGTCGAATATGATCCTTCTTATCCAAGATGTTAACACGTATCTTCTTATACGTTAAATCTTCTGCAATCTCGTCCAGTTTTAATTCAATAATGTGGTTCAGGTCGTCCACATATTTACGTAACATCGATACGTGAAAAACGTTATGAACACGCGACATACTTGGCGGTAAAACGAGTCTATAGGCCACAGTTCCTACTCGATCAAGGATTTCAAATGGGCCAATTAAATCGAGGGTTGAGATTTACTCTCTTCGTCGATTCTTACTTCTAGAATAACGCCCTCTTGAACCTTTTTCTTCACATTCATCAGCTCTGAGTATGTAGCTTAAGCGGCCTTAACTTTATCAATTAAAGTCGATTCTACTCGTATATTCGTTATCTTCACGTGGGTTCATATATTCGCACTTATAACCGCATACAATCTTCTACTCAACGCGTCAGCTACCACATTTTGTACTTCCACGATGATATTGAATGGTACGATCATAATCTTCAACAGCGCGAGCCAACGTCTTTAGCGCATAATACGTTTGTTTTAAGTAAAGAAATATTTGAGGGCTTTAGAAATGGGTTTTGTACTTGGGTCAACACAAAATTCGATTTCATACTCTGGGGTAGGCTAAGAAGTCTTCAAGAATACGTCAGGAAATTTATTAACAATAGAAATAGCATTCAAAACTGTGACTCTCATCCCAGACTTGGATAACACGTCACATTGATACCTATCAACTTGCCATCGTCATTTACAATGTCTCCTATGGAAATTCTGGCTTCGGTGCATTCCACACCAGGAAGTCAACGACAAAAGGAACGGGGATCTTTACTTATGGCTTGATATGACAATGATTGACTTTAGTGGTTTGGTTGCCTGAATTCGCATAATAGGTTAGTTAGGAATATGAAAGCTAACAACCTTACGAAAAGCATGATTAGCAGTTAACCAATCGTTAACAAAAATCACATCAATGCAAGTATTTTCAAAGAGATAAGATCGACAGGTAACGTGAAAGTGTTGATTTGAACAGGATTTATAAATAGTGGAGGTAACGAAGGTTTCTACTAACAAAGTTTTAACCAATAAGTCAAAGTCTAACTTCTCCGGAGTTAAACTTAAACGTTGAACGCAAGCAAGAGAGATAAAAGAATAGATAGAACCGGTATCGAATAAGGCATAGACTTCGCAAGAATTTATGACTAACATACCCGTGATAATTTTATTCAGGTTCCTCGTCACGAAAAAAAACACTCTCTCTTAAACTACCGGCTTTGGCTTGTCTGGGACATCCTTTGGCATCACTATCCCAGCTGGACTTGACTTCACTATACGACAAAATCGAGCTAGGTGACCTTCTCTTCCGCAATTAAAACACGCTTTAGATTGCTGCGTACAGTTTGGACGGATGTGTCCCTCATGTCCGCATTTGAAACATACGACCGGTGGCCGTTCTTCTTCCTTTGAAACGGGTGCTGGTACCGACGTTTTCACGTCATTGCTGAACCTTATCTTCTTGAAATGTCCGTTCTTATTATTTTGGCCATGATTACCACCGAAGTGGTTACCATTTCTGGCATGTTGATTCCCTCCATGCTTATTGTCACCGCTTTGATGACTGTTGTCATCGGTATTATCATTTTGTCGGCTACTCTCTTTTGGTTGCGTTAACTCGTTATTGCGCTCTACTAACTGAGCCCTATTTACAATATCTGAATACAAACACGGTTTATGAGAAATAAGATATTGACGTATATCCGGCTTCAAACCTCTTAAAAATATCCGCGTCATTCTTTCTTCATTATCAACCAAGTGGGACGCAAATCGGGACAACTCGGCAAACTTGGCTTCGTACTGCGACACGGTCATGTTGTTTTGCTCCAACTTGATAAATTCCACCTCCTTCATGTGACGAATGCTTTCGGGAAAGTACTTGTCGTTGAACAACTCCTAGAATTTCTCCCAAGACATCTTGAGTGCGTCAGGCTGGGTACATTTTATAGATTCCCACCAGTAATCTGCCTATTCACGCAACATAAAGGTGGCAAAGGGAACTTTTTGCTCCTCTGAGCATCCCAAGACATCAAATATCTTGGTGATCTGCTTTAACCACGTCTCCGCCTTAAGTGGTTCTGGCTTTCCCAAAAACTTCGGTGGTCCCAGCTCCTTGAACTGCTTAGCGGTGACCAACCGTGGGTTGCCATTATTTTTACCTGCATTATGAACAGGAGCTGCCTTCGCCTGATGTTGCATGAATTCTAAAAAACTCCTAAGCGTACCTTCGTTCGTCAATTGATCAGTGTTGTTGTTTACAGGAGGATTATCGCCATCCTGTTGCACATTGTCCTGATTATTGATCTGTGGAGACTCAACGGTCTCCTGTGCTCCATTGCTTATCTCAACATTTTCAGATGCCATTTTCAAATTCTGTTACAAAATAAGGGTTAATTAACATATCACATATTATCTCTATACTCTGACCGACCAATTAAATAACAAGTAAACTTAGGTAGGTCATACTAGCGAAGGAATTCCCCGTCTCTCCCCTCCTAGTTCTATTCTCACATCATAGCCAGGGATCATCTCCCTAAGCTCTAATACCAACTGTGACACCCCCAAAATTAGGTATACATCACCCATCTTGGGTCGCCAGATACATGGTACAGAATTCAAATACACTTACTAATACAACTGTCGTGTACAATACGACAAAACATAAATTGTGAGTTTAAATACAAATATTATCTTCTAGAGAGTATCCATACTCAAAAGGAGTCCTCATTACAATTATTATCACGTTATTACATAGAATAGTGAGGACTAGTAATGCTATCATATGGTCCATCACTCCGTTTCCCGACTCGTCCCAGGTATATTCTCATTTCCTGAAGAGAACCGTGAAAGAAAGGGTGAGCTCAACTAGCCTAGTAAGAAATATTATGAATAAGATAATGCAGAATAAATTATCATTAGTCTTCAACAATGTTAAAATGATAAAATACAATAGACATCAAGTTTAACTGCAGAGGATCAAGCAATCCATTAAAAGAGTCAAGTAGAGAATAAAATCTACTATCTTTGATGATTTAAAAGGTTTTTCATGACTTTTATTGCTGGGACTCAGCTTAATAAATAATCCACATCATCGAATCACCCCTACACTACGTCCAAGGATATTCTTTAGTATCACGACCACGAATTTTCCATGCACTACGGCTAAAGATAATCATGTTTTCATCAACGGTCCTGATCATGCCATAAAATAATTCATCTCTGCACTACGGCCAAAGAGAATCCATAACCATAATCATACCAAAAACTGTCCATCAATGCACTACGGGTTAATGAGGACTTTTCCACATCATTTGTAACATTACGGTCATGATTACACCGAATAATCCCTAGTCATAATCATACCAAGTCCATCTATGCATTACAGGCCATAGATGACTTTCAACAAAATATAAACATGGGGATGATGACAATGATATAAGAATTCAGTAAAACAAGTTCAGGAATTAATTTATCCAATAATTAACAACGTCCAAATTGTCAATATGATACTACTTTGTGGAGTAAAATTCAAGAATTCTTAGAAGAATATTTCCATAAAAAGATACTAGATGAAGCGCAAATATCAAAGATATTCCACTAATTTCATGGAGTATAGAAGTCAAAGTTTTAACCAACTGAGTATAATAAATAATGGAATAAGAAAAAAAATAACCATGCATGCGATAGACCGCACAGACAGGTTATTCCAACAGAATAATAAATAATGGAACCAGGTCCGGCGTAAAATGCACAGACAGGATATTCCAACAGAATAATAATAAAGACGGAACCATGTCCGGTGTAAAACACACAGACAGGATGTTCTAACAGAATAATAATAAAGACGGACCTAGGTCCGGTGTAAAATACACAGACAGGATGTTCCAATAGAATAATAATAAAGATGGAACCAGGTCCGGTGTAAAACACACAGACGGGATGTTCCAGCAGAATAATAGAAGAATGTCACCAAGTATAGGGTAAACCGCGTATAGAGGTTATTCCAACAGGATAATAAATAATAGAATAACAGAAGTTCTCTTCATGAATACAAAAGAAATAATACCCCTTACGGGTACAACAAATAATATCCCTTACCTTTGAAAGAAGAGTATTCCGACTGGTAGGGCGAGAATATACTCAAAAAAACTTGTACTACGCTCAAAGCTTTCTTAAACTCTAAAGAAATACGCTCAAGATTATAGAAGAAGAAATCTCTCTATAGTTTCTGTCTCTAGAGTTTCAGTAAATTCGTAAGAAAATAATGAAGGAATGAGCTTCTATTTATAGGAAAATGGAATGCATAGTAACTAATCCATGAACGGTCCAGATTGATTTACTTTAATCTGACGGTCCATATTTATAGAAAAATCTTTTAAATAAAATATAATATATTCTATTTATAGAATAACTTTAATAAAGTATTCTATTTTACATAAAAAGAAGTTTCTATTTTATTACGTTAATAATACGAATAAAAAAAACTTCATTATCGCTAAATAATTCATATTATTAATTGACAATAATTGAATCAACTGAGTGACTAATCACGTAAGCCTCAATAATCAATACCGTATGCTACTATGCAACCACACGTATTACTGTACTTTTACTACCGAGTAGTTCAACAGTATTAACGGCAAAACTTCCGCCGTTATTTTTAATAAAATATTTTTGTCGTTTTCTCAATCCGACAATAATTCCGTTGTGGGGTCCACCAATAATTGTGTCGTCGTACGAATATTTCCCGACAAAAATAATATTCCCCGACCAATCGAATATAATACAACAACTTGCATACTTTGCAAAATTTATAAATATTACCCACAACTATAATATTATCTCAAATTCACACCATAATATTTAAAAAATATTTCTAAAAAATTAAATCTTTATTCATAAAATATGGGGTTTTACAGAAACCATCTGAGGAAATTCAGACACCGTAGAATAATTCACAAGCTGCTTACAGCTGAAAATGTCCATCACGAGAACCGAATCTAGATCCAATGGGATGAATCTGTGATCACATGATTCCTAGGCGCACACGATACCGCAATTTGTGTGAAAGTAGTAAGCAGGTATATATATAAAAGCTGTAAATATATATATACAGACATGATCACCAACCACGAAGTAGCTCCACGGGGCACCATAAATGTAAATAAAGCTGTTAAAAGCTATCAACCTCCACGGAGGAAATTCCAGGCGGGACAAAACGTAGATAAAGCTGTACAAAGCGATCAACTGCCACGAAGGAAACTCTAGACAGGACGAAATATATATATATATATATATATATATATATATATATATATATATATATATATATATATATATAAAGCATTAAATGCACCGGATGTGAAATCCAGGCTCATCGAACGGAGTTCGACCACAGTTCATATATATAAGTATATGTATATATATAAAAGCGAGTAAACGCACTGGATGTAAAATCCAGGCTTACCGAGCAGGGTTCGATAGCAGTTCATATATATAAGTATATATATAAGAAAGCAATTAAATGCACCAAACCGAAGTTTAGGCTCATCGAACAAAGTCCGACACACATTTAATATATATATATATATATATATATATATATATATATATATATATATATATATATATATATAAGCAAATAAACGTACCGGATATAAAATCCAGGCTCATCGAACAGAGTCCGACCACAGTTCATATATATAAGTATATATATATAAGCGAGTAAATGCACCAAACCGAAGTTTAGGCTCATCGAACAAAGTTCGACACACAGTTAATATAATATAATATATATATATATATATGTATATATATATATACATACAGACTGGAATGAAACCACGGACCTAAGTCCGGGAAAAAGTAAGCAACATGACTCTCAACGTGTATAAGGGTGTGTGCAAAGATGAACTGCTATATATGAGCTCACAGGTGTTTAAAGTGGGAAAATACACTGTATGGGTCGAGTGCGGAGCGAATCGTGCAGGGTTTCCCCGTCGGTTTCTCCTGCAAAATGGTCACACCAAGCCCTCTATTTATAGAGGTTGGAGCCGTAGGTGTACTTGCTGCTGGGCCGCAGGTGTACCAGAGGCTGCTCGGGGTGCCCCAGGCAGTGTGGGTCCCTCTGTGTTGAAGTACGTACGCGTTGTTCGCTCTGTTGCTCATAACTTTCAATCCGGGAGTCCGATGGAAGCGTGCCATATCATTCCGAAAAGCTCTTTCTGAGAGCTACACAATGACATATGATTTGACCTTTTTTGATTCCAGGAAGATGGGTCCATGACCAAAATGGCATTTTCGGGTGTCCATCAGGCAGTCCGTTGAGTTGTTTTACGTAGTTTGCACTTGGAAGTTAAGATATTGTTCTTGTGGGACTTCCTTTGAAGTATTTTGAGTTGACATTAGTGTATTTCATTTGAAGTGAAGTTGAAGTGGCAAAATAACAATTTTTTCCCTCCTGGGGTTATCTCTGGTTTTTGCGTAGTTGTAGTAGTCTTTTCTCAGGGTTATCTCTGAGGTTGGCTTGTTGTTGACTTTGACTATCCTCAGGGTCATCTCTGAGGTTGGCTTGACCTCCTGGGGCTATCTCCAGGCTTTGATCTTGATCCCTTGGGGCTTTCTCCGGGGTTGAAACTGATTTTCCCTAGGTTATCTCCGAGGTTTGGAACCTGATTTCCCAGGGTTATCTTCGGGGTTGAGAATTGGATCTCTTATGGCTATCTTCGGGGTTGGAATTGATGTTGTGGTCCTCCAGGATTATCTCTAGAGTGTGAAAAAGTCACTTTTGTCCTCCTACATAGTTAGTAACAGGAAAATAAAATTTCGAGTGTTTACAGATGCCCCTCTTTGTCATGTTCACGTAATGCAATGGAATGGACATGATAAAGATTAGTAGACACTTGAAATATGACAAGGTATTTTCAATGATACAAATCGCAATGTAGTGAATGTTTATGATGAACGTGAAAATATTTTCGCAAATCACAGTTCGTAAATCGCACATCGCATATCACACTTCGCTTTTCGCACTTCGCATTTGGCAAAATCGCACATCCCAATTCGCAATTCGCATATCACATTTCGCATGTCGCATCGCATTTCTCATATCGCATATCATAAAATCGTAAATCGCAATGTAATGAATGTTATGATTAATGTTAAAATGTATTCGCTAATCGCTTTACCTTTATCGATCATCGCTGATTCATATGCTGGTGCTAACTCCAATGGTTTGGCATTTAATCGATGATGCTTGTTTGATAAAGATAAGTGGAGATGTTTTCCACATCTCTGATGGGGATGACGGTTTGAAAATCACCAGACCCTCCCAATGTATTCGCTAGTAGTTGCAACGGTGCCTATCCTGCTGATCGCCAAACTTTTTCGGTTCCCACTCGAACGGTGGTATACGAGGCTTTTATCGCTGAACTGTCTTGATGTTGCTCTGGATGCCAATGGTTTAGAATACCAGATCTTCTGATACCTTCGCTGAAGTAATATTCCATGGATTACTTCATTAGATTTTGCCTGATGTTACGCTCACCCTTTTTGGGGTGATTAGAATTTCCTTTCGCTGTTGGGGGAAGGTGCCCCATTTCCTTAAGCGTTTGATTCGCAACCTGGCTGAACTAATGAATTGAATGCCGCTGAAATCCTTGGAAGGTACAACTCGCTATTTCGCCATCTAGATTGGAACTTCGGTGTAGAGGCCTCAACTAATGAGGACTTAACGCATGTTATTGGTGTAGATTTCATTCGCTAGGCCTTTCGTCGTTGACCTTCTTTCTTAAGAATGCTCCCCTTCTTTTGATGAGAGGCTTTATCTCGCCCTAAACTTCTTCCATTCCTTGGAATTGCAAAATGCCCCAGTCCTTTCGCATGTTGTTACCAGGGATTCATACGAGAAACTCTCTTTGTTGACCAAGTCGCGATTGAATAATATTTGAATCGCCATTGAGATGATGATGAACCATGATGATGGCGCTGACTGGTGAATTTTCCACTTTAGGATGGTTGATAAATGCCCCAGTGTTGAGTTGTCGCTACTTCCGAGATTGCCCCCAATCTTGTCGTTAGGGATCCAATATCCGGTTGTCGCCAATTTTGAAATTGCCCCAGCCTTGCTTGTTGTCTGGGGTAGTTGCTTTGACAGATGGGCTGATAAGATGTCGAGATCGCGAGAAGCTTTTGCCTCTATACTATATGGTGAACAGGTAGAGAATGTGGGCTTTAATGTTGATAGCTCTTTATGGTAGAGATGTCGCTCTAGTTGAGAGAGATGATGCTCTAACTCATAGGGATACCGCTGTTGTTGAGCGGGATGAGGCCAGATCATCCATAGATGTAGTGATTGTTGAGTGGGATAGCGCTATATCTGCCCGAAATATCGCATGTAGTTGGCGGTGGATTTGTTGGCTCGTGTAGAGACCCTTTGGCAGGAGATTACATCGTTACCTCCTTCTTATGAGAGGGAATCCATGTTTAACTTGATAGCTCGCACATACACTGATTGTAGATGGGCTTATATTTTCCTGCACAGACTAGCTTAGCCATTGTGTCATGTACAGTACACATTGTAAATATCAAACAACATTATATATGGCAGGGAAATATATGTTGATTCACTTCCCTTTTAGTTGTGCCTTACTACTTGCTTGATATTCGCTTGTTTCTCCATGACTTTGTGATTTGGATGTATTCTGAACTCCTCCTTGATGGATGGATAGTGAAATGTCTTAAGATTTTCAGAATGGATCGTCGATCTGTGTGTATTCCCTACCATCTTTGGTGTCTTGGGACTTGTTTCTGTATGTGTTTATGGATAGCAGTATGTTTGTTTTTGTTTTTCTGTGGTGAGACCGGACCATATAACATAGCTACCTACGTACTCCCGTGTATTGGGGAGATCAGGTCGGCGTAGTTCGTGTAAGACCCCGAATATTATGAAATAAAAATATTCAATTTTTCTTATAATTACTATTCAGTAAATGGTTAAATTGATAAATGGTAAAGTTAAGGGTGATATATGAATTTTTTTTCAAAATACGCAAGTGGCTATAAAATATTCATTGTTGTCGGAAAATATTCGTTTTGTCGTGGAATATTCTTTTTATCGGGAATATCCGTACGACGGCGCAGTCATTTGTGGGCCCCATAACAGAATAACTATCGGATGAAGATAACGACAAGTATAAGTTGTTTATAATTAACGGCGTAGTTGTTACCGTTAATACTGTTGGAATACCTGGTGGTTAAAATACAGTAGCACACGGTATTGCACCAATTATTGATTCTTACGTAAGAAGGCACTACTCAATAATTGTTACAGTAGTTAATGTTCAATATTTTATTTTATTGATTCAATAAATGTTGCGTTGATATTTTATATTATTATTGTTTCAATAATTGTTGCTGCACAGTATTTCTCATTATCAGATCAATAATTCATATTATTTGAATAATATTATTAGATAACATTATTGGTAATATCTAGAAAGTTCTGTCTAAGGAGAGGTTTGGTCATCTAATTGCGCGCTAGTAAGGAGAAATCCTTATTGGACAGCCCCCTCTTTCTTAGGAACGGCCTGGTTGTCATAAGTGTAATTCTGTAATATTATTTGTGAATAATTAATTATTGATTCATATTATAAGAAAATATTTATTTTATGTGGATATAAATGTTTGATATATTTATTGTGGTTAAAAATGAAGGAGTTAATGTTGAGGTGTTTTATCAGTATTTTTATCGGAGTGGAGGTATTAAAAATCAAATCAGGATTTTTGAGATATTTTGTGGGGGTTATAATTTTTAATCCGACCGTTGGATCGTGGTAGTTTTTGGATATGTTATACATATATAAGTTGAGTATATATCCACATATTTTGAACTGTTAAACATGAACGTATGATTTGTTATGAATTTTACGAGAAATTGAAGAAGTTGTGGAATTTGTCATTTTGGTGGAAAAATCTAGAATTGGTGGGCCCCACTCTTGGTTTGTGAAGAGATGTACTGAGATTTTTATTCAAATGTGGTGGGTGGGAATAGTAGCAGGTAAAGTCATCAGGTTGCAGGTTAAGTCTGCTTTGGCGTGCTAACATTTTCCTATAAATAGAGGGCTAAGTTAGAATTGAAAATCACCCCAGAATTCATAAGTTTTCTCTCTTTCTCTGTCTAGATTATTGAGTGTATTTTGTGAGTATTTAGATACTTTGAAAGTTGCTATTCAGCACAAGTTTCATTCAGCCTCATATCTGATATTCAGTCAAAAGTACTGTTATTTTGAGGTAAGGAATATTATTTTCTTCTTAAATGATATTATTTTCTTCAATATCATTATACTGAAATATTGATATGAGTTTTTTTTTATCAAATTTAGAACTTTTTGTGTCGGGGTCACTATTCACGTATACGACACTATTCACGAATACGGCACTATTCACCGAAAAATAAAATTTTCCCTTTTTGTCCAAGATGTCTATTATGGTTACTATCTTTGATTGTATCCATATTTTTATCGTTATTTTTGAATTCTGCTTCACAATTGATTATTATGAAGTATTATTGATCTTGGATAAACTGTTATATGAATCCCTACTATTTGTCCTTCTGTCTCATTGGGTTCGTTTTCTTTAAGATATTTTTCATCATCCTCGGTCCTAAATGATGATATTACTGAATATCTATGGCTTGTAGTGCAAAGATGTATGATTACCTTATGAATATCTTTGGCCTGTAGTGCAAAGATGAACAGGTGTTGAGATGAACATGACCGACTGGTGTTACAAATGAATATCTTTGGCCTGTAGTGCAAAGATGAATATTTGATACAATATGTATATTGATTGATGTTACGAGGATAAAATATTGGTGATAGAATTTTAAATCTTAGAAGATAGTAGAATTCTTTCTCTACTTGACTATTCTAATAGTTTTCTGTTTCCGCTGCAGTTGTTGATCTAAAACTTGTGGTCGATTATATATTCTATCAGATTTTTTCCTGTTGAATACTAATGATAATTTGTTGTATATTATCTTAGTCATAATATTCTTTACTGGGCTAGTTAAGCTCACCCTTTTCCTTTTTGTTCCATTTTTCTTCTCAGGAGGTGAGAACATAGCAGGATCTAGTCGAGGTATGGAGTGATGGTTCTAGAAAGATGTTTTAGATGTCCTCACTATTTCTGTAAAATAATATTTGAATAATTGTAATGAGGACTTATTTGAGTGTGGATATTGTCTAGAAGACAATATTTGTATTTAAACTCATAGTATGTGTTGTCGTATTTTGCACGACAATTGTATTATTGAAGTTGTAGTTTGCTCTTTGTACCATGTATTTGGCGGCTCAGAATGGGTGTTGTATACCTATTTTGGGGGCGTCACAGTTGGTATTAGAGCTTAGGGATATGATCCCTGGCTGAGATGTGAGACAAGAACTAGGAGTGGATAGACGGGGATTTCTTTCGCTAGTATGACCTGAATACGTTTATTTGGTAGTTATTTGGTCGGTCAGATATAGGGATAATATGTGACATGTCAATTAACCCTTGTTTTGTGGCAGTATTTGAGAATAGCAGTAGAGAACATTAACAATGGAGTGAATGAGACTGTGGAGACACCTTTAATCACCACCCAGGGGAACGTGCAATAGGTAGGCAATATTCCTCTTATAAACAATGTTACCGAACAAACGATGAATGATGGAATGTTTAGGTGCTTTTTGCAGTTCATGCAGTATCAGACGAGGGAGACTCGTGTGCAGAATACGGGTGGAAATGATAACAACACGCGATTTGTCACAGCCAAGCAGTTCAAAGAATTGGGACCACCAAAATTTAAGAGAAAGCCGGATCCGATCATGGTGGAAACGTGGGTCAAGCAAATTACCAAGATATTCGATGTCTTGGGATGCACGGAGGAACAGAAGGTTCCATTCGCCACCTTTATGTTCCGCGGTGAGGCAGACTACTGGTGGGAGTCTGTGAAGCGTACCCAGCCTGACGCACTCAACATGTCCTGGGAAACGTTTCAGAAACTGTTTAATGACAAGTACTTTCCTAAAAGTATTTGTCATATGAAGGAGGTAGAGTTTATTAGACTGGAACAAAACAACATGACGGTGTCCCAGTACAAGGCGAAGTTTGCAGAGTTATCCAGGTTTGCACCTCATTTGGTCGAGAATGAGGAACGAATGACAAGGATGTTTCTGAGAGGTTTAAAACCCGAGATTCGGCAATATCTTATCTCTCGTAAATTTTCTTTATATTCAGATGTTGTAAATAGGGCTCAATTATTAGAGCGAGATAATGAGTATGTTCAACCGAGGGACCACAACCAGGGTCATACTGGTGACAGCAGTCATCGGAGTGATGAGAACCAGCGAGGAGGGAAAAATACAAACAAAAGTGGTAACCACTCGGGTGGTCATCGTGGCCATGATAATAGGAGAGGTGAGTCAAGTGAAAATTTCAAGAAGAGAAGATTTAACAATGACAGGAAGACGTCGACAGCTGCACCAGCACCAGGAACAAATTCTAGGGGAGGAGAACGACTGCCAGTTAGATGTTACAGATGCGGAGTGGATGGACATATAAGTCCAAACTGCCCACAACAGTTAAAGGTATGTTATAATTGTGGAAAGGAAGGACATATCGCTCGAGATTGTACTATAGCAAAACCAAGTCCAACTGGGACGGTGACACCGAAGGCGGATACGGACAAAATAAAGTCGGCGGTTTCTGGAAGAGCGTTTGTCGTGACTGCCAAAAACGCGAGGAACCCGAACGAAGGTATAACGGGTTAGTTAATTATAAATTCTTGCGAAGTTTATACCTTACTAGATACCGGTTCTACCCATTCTTTTATCTCTCCTACTTGTGCTCAACGTTTAAGCTTGACTCCGGAGAAATTAGACTTTGACCTATCTGTGGAGACTCCGTTAGGAGAAACTTTTATTACATCTACAGTTTATCACATTACCTGTTGACCTTATCTCTTTAAAGATACTTGCTTTTGATGTGATTTTAGGAATTGATTGGTTAACTACTCATCATGCCAAAATTTATTGTTTTCGTAAGGTTGTTAGTTTTCATATTCCTAACCAACCTGTTATGCGAATTCAAGCAACCAAACCACTAAAATCAATCGCTGTCATACCAAGCCATAAAGCCATTCGTTTATTCAAAAACGGATGTCAAGCTTTCTTAGCCCATGTCATGGACTTGAACAAAAAATACGTCAGATTTGAATGATATTTCTGTGGTTAGTGAATTTCCTGACGTATTTCCTGAAGAATTTTCTGGCCTAACCCAGAGCGTGATATTGAATTTTTGTATTGATCTTTAACCCGAAACAAAACTCATTTCTAAAATCTCATATTAAATAGCTCCTATTGAACTTCAGGAGTTAAAAACCCAACTATAGAAGTTAGTACCCGAACCTCTATCTGGTGACTTCCTTTGTGGAATGCACCAAAGCCAGACCCTCCGTAAGGAACTTTATATTTGTGTGGTGGTAAAACAATAGGTATCATTGTGACGTGCTATCCAAGATTGGGATATGAATCACAATTGAGAGCAACCGAAGTCAGTGACTAAAGTACGTAGCTTTCTGGGCTTAGCTGGTTACTATCGGAGATTCGTGGAAGGATTTTCTCGAATCGCTACTCCGTTAGCTTAGCTAACTCAGAAAGATATAAAATTCGTATGGAGTGAGGAATGGGAAAAGATTTTCTAATAGCTCAAGAGGCGACTCATTCGGAACCTGTTCTGACCATACCATCCTGGAAAAGCTAACGTGGTAGCTGAGGCATTGAGTAGAAGATTGTACGCGAGTACGAGTGCGATATTGTTGAACACAAAGACCTATTTTGTATAATTTATAAATGATAGAGATAGAGTTAATGACTCTAAGGACCCACGTGATGATATACGAGTAAAATCGACTTTAATCGATAACGTTAAAGTCGCTCAACCTACAGACCTGGAGCTGATGAATATAAAAAAGAAGGTGTAAGAATGTGTTATTCTATAAGTAAGAGTCGATGAAGAGAAGAAAGCTCAAGCCTTCGATTTATTTGAAATCCTCGATCGAGTAGGAACTGTAGCCTATAGACTCGCCTTAACACTAAGTATGTCGCGTGTTCATAACGTTTTTAACGTATCGATGTTACGTAAATATGTGGACGACCCGAATCATATTATTGCGTTAGAACCAGACGAGATAGCCGAAGATTTAACGTACGAGGAGGTACCTATTAAGATATTGGATAGGAAAGAGCAAGTTCTACGCACGAAGGTTATACCACAAGTTAAGGTTTTGTGGAGAAACCATGCTATTGAAGAAATGTCCTCGGAGTTGGAATCAGAAATAAAAGCGAGGTATTCTCAACTTTTCGAAATACCAGGTACATAAATTTCGGGGACGAAATTTCATAAGGAGGGGAGATTGTAAGACCCCGAAAATTATGAAATAAAAGTATTCAATTTTTCTTATAATTACTATTCAGTAAATGGTTAAATTGATAAAAGTTAAAGTTAAGGGTGATATATAAATTTTTTTTTCAAAATACGCAAGTGGCTATAAAATATTCATTGTTATCGGGGAATATTCGTTTGGTCGTGGAATATTCTTTTTATCGAAAATATCTGTACGACGACGCAGTCATTTGTGGGCCCCATAACAAAATAACTATCGGATGAAGATAACGACAAATATAAGTTGTTTATAATTAATGGCGTAGTTGTTACCGTTAATACAGTTGGAATACCTGGTGGTTAAAATACAGTAGCACACGGTATTGCACCAATTATTGATTCTTACGTAAGAAGGCACTACTCAATAATTGTTACAGTAGTTATTGTTCAATATTTTATTTTATTGATTCAATAATTGCTACGTTGATATTTTATATTATTGTTGTTTCAATAATTGTTGCTGCACAGTATTTCTCATTATCAGATCAAGAATTCATATTATTTGAATAATATTATTAGATAACATTATTGGTAATGTCTAGAAAGTTCTGTCTAAGGAGAGGTTTGGTCATCTAATTGCGCGCAAGTAAGGAGAAATCCATATTGGAAAGCCCCCTCTTTCCTGGGAACGGTCTGGTTGTCATAAATGTAATTCTGTAATATTATTTGTGAATAATTAATTATTGATTCATATGATAAGAAAATATTTATTTTATGTGGATATAAATGTTGGATATATTTATTATGGTTAAAAATGAAAGAGTTAATGTTGAGGTGTTTTATCAGTATTTTTATCGGAGTGGAGGTATTAAAAATCAAATCAGGATTTTTGAGATATTTTGTGGGGGTTATAATTTTTAATCCGACCGTTAGATCGTGGTAATTTTTGGATATATTCTACATATATAAGTTGAGTATATATCCACAAATTTTGTACCGTTAAAAATGAACGTATGATTTGTTATGAATTTTACGAGATGACTGGTTCAGAAATTGAAGAAGTTGCGGAATTTTTCATTTTGGTGGAAAAATCTAGAATTGGTGGGCCCCACTCTTCGTTTGTGAAAAATGTGTTGAGATTTTTATTCAAATATGGTGGGTGGAAATAGTAGGAGGTAAAACCATCAGGTTGAAGGTTAAGTCTGCTTCGGCATGCTAACATTTTCCTATAAATAGAGGGCTAAGTTAGAATTGAAAATCACACCAGAATTCATAAGTTTTCTCTCTTTCTCTCTCTAGATTATTGAGTATATTTTGTGAGTATTTAGATACTTTGAAACTTGCTATTCAGCACAAGTTTCATTCAGCCTCATATCCGATATTCAGTCAAAAGTACGGTTATTTTGAGGTAAGGGATATTATTTTCTTTTTAAATGATATTACTTTCTTCAATATCATTATGCTGAAATATTGATATGAGTTTTTTTTATCAAATTTGGAACTTTTTGTGTCGGGGTTACTATTCACGTATACGACACTATTCACGTATATGGCACTATTCACGAATACGGCACTATTCACCGAAAAATAAATTTTTCCTTTTTTGTCCAAGATGTCTATTATGGTTACTATCTTTGATTGTGTCCATGTTTTGATCATTATTTTTGAATTCTGCTTCACAATTGATTATTATGAAGTATTATGGATCTTGGATAAACTGTTATATAAATCCCTACTATTTGTCCTTCTGTCTCACTGGGTTCGTTTTCTTTAAGATATTTTTCATAATCCTCAGTCCTAAATGATGATATTACTGAATATCTTTGGCCTGTAGTGCAAAGATGTATGATTACCTTATGAATATCTTTGGACTATAGTGCAAAGATGAACAGGTGTTGAGATGAACATGACCGACTGGTGTTACAAATGAATATCTTTGGTCTGTAGTGCAAAGATGAATATTTGATTCAAGATGTTTATTGATTGATGTTACAGAGATAAAATATTGATTATAGACTTTTAAATCTTAGAAGATAGTAGAATACTTTCTCTACTTGACTCTTCTAATGGTTTGTTGTTTCCGCTGCAGTTGTTGATCTAAAACTTGTTGTCGATTATATATTCTATCAGATTTTTCCCTGTTGAATACTAATGATAATTTGTTGTATATTATCTTAGACATAATATTCTTTACTGGGCTAGTTGAGTTCACCATTTTCCTTTTTGTTCCATTTTTCTTCTCAGGAGGTGAGAACATAGCAGGATCTAGTCGGGGTATGGAGTGATGGTTCTCGAAAGATGTTTTAACTGTCCTCGCTATTTCTGTAAAATAATATTTGAATAATTGTAATGAGGACTTATTTGAGTGTGAATATTGTCTAGAAGACAATATTTGTATTTAAACTCATAGTATGTGTTGTCGTATTTTGCACGACAATTGTATTACTAAAGTTGTAGTTTGCTCTTTGTGCCATGTATTTGGCGACTCATAATGGGTGTTGTATACCTATTTTGGGGGCGTCACAGTTCGCCCCTATATAGGGCGGATTGCAGGTGAAAAGTTTAATCCCATGGATAGGATAAACCGCAGGTGTGAAAAGTCTTATCCCTGATGGGATAACCGAAGTTGAGTAAGGGTTCAAAACCAAATTGACGAACGGATAGAGTGATCCGAAAACCAGGCTGCTGGTTAGAAAGTGTTTGTCCCTGATGGGGCAAATGGGTGTGAAAAAAGGGTTGTATGTAGTGAAGGGTTAAAGAACCGGAATGACTGATGATCTGATGATCCAAAATCAAGATGTTTGCTTGATGGTAACCTCAGACATAGTACCGTTTCACGGTGTCCGAATTGATGAGTTATAAAAATTCACCGCCGTCTATTTCCTGTAATCTGAAAGTGCCTCCTGTCAATGCCTCCTTGACAATAAACGGGTCTTCCCTGTTCGGGGAGAATTTTCCTTTAGACTGAGCTTGGTTGTCAACGATTTTTTTCAAAACCAAGTCGTGTTGTTTGAACTGCTGTAGTCGGACTTTTCTGTTGTAGGATCTTCTTTACAAGTAGAGGGTCGCTCATATGTGGGCCACATACTTTCCCATGGATTTCATCCATAGCCTCTGAGCTTGGTCCTCGTCCAAACTTCTGAGGATACCTTGTATTGCATCTCCTTTGTAGAGTGCATGTTCGCTCAGGTAGAATTTTATAGGAAGTTGATGGATTTGCCTTTTCTCAGTCGGGCTCGCCTCAGCGGGTGTAGATCCATCTTGTAAGTACTTCTTGATGTGTTGATACCAAGGGTGATGGATGGGAGGTTACTCATCCGATACTTCTCCAACGTAGTTCCCATAGGCTGGTGCCTTGTGCAGGGCAATTGTGACGCTTGGCAAGTGTTCCTTATCAGCTATGTGGATCAAGGAGGCCAAAGTTGCTAATGCGTGTGACAACCCGAAAATTTGGAATATTTTTAAAATTTTTATTAATTGAATTAAGGTTCAAAATTAGAACCTAGATAGAAAATAAGTGTATGCGTTTAATATTTTTAAGAATGAATTTTGAGGATTTCAAAATTCCGTGAAGGATTTAGGTGAATTATTTAGGATTAAAGAAATACGTGATTATGTTCTGTGTATATGTGTACAGTATGTGGCTAAGGGTCAAGGGTTGACCAGATAAACGATATATGTAACAAACACTAAGTATATATTAAGAACGTCAACGTTCGGTTACAAAACCCTAACGAATTATAAGAAACCGGTTCTGAAAACCCTAATTTCAGTTCCGGGAATTTGAAACCCTAACTGGGAATTTAAATTATTATTATATTGCTTAAGTGATATTAATTATAATATTAATTAGGTAAGGCTTAATTATTTAGCAAACCCTAATTTTTAATTTAGAAAATCCTAATTTCGGGGTTAGAAATCCTAATTTTATAATTAGGGCAACCTAAGTGTTAATTTAATAATTTAATGTTAATTAGAAAATATTAATTCTAATTTTCAAGTTATAGTAATTAGAAAACTCTAATCTAATTACGAAATCTAATTTCTAATTTAGAAAAATTATTTTCTATTTAGAAACCCTAATTAGTGGTTTATAAACCATAATGACTATTTTGACCCTAATTGCGTAATTAACAGTTTTAATTAGGAAATGTTAATCCTAATTAAGAAGATTTAAAGTATGATTAAGAAATTTTAATATAATTAGAAAATTCTAATTATAATTTAGAAATATTAATTTTCTATTTTTTAAAAATCTAAATTTTGAAATTCTAAAAATTTAAATTGTAAACCCTAAATTGGCTCAAACCCTAAACCCTAGATTTTTCCTAATCCTAAAACCTAACCAGGGTTTAGGACAATGTCCAAATTGCCATTAAAATTAAATGGAAAGGGACCAAAATGCCCTTACACTCTGTTTCTGAGTTTTGAACAGAAAAGAAAAGAATAGAAAACTTAAATTACAACAGAAAAGAAAAGAATAGAAAACTTGAAGTTTTCCTTTGTGTTGTTTCTGAGTTTTTAAAAGAAAAGAATAGAAAATTTAAAATTGAGGACATGAATTGTAATTTAAAATTTATTATATTAAAAGTTGAGGATAATATGGGAATTATAAAAATATTACTTATACCAATTTCTTTTCCGTTCAAATCATGCCAATTTTGGACAGAAAACTTTGGAAGGAAAAGTGGCCAAGTTTTCTATCCATTTCTTTTCTTTTCTGTTTATTAAAAAACTCAGAAACATAAGAATTGGAAAGAAAACTTAAATTTTCCATCCATTTCTTTTCTTTTTTGTCCATTTTAAAACTCAGAAACAGAGCGTTAGTGCATTATTATGACTTAACTTGCAAGAATTGATCTAGAGGAGTGGGTGAACCACCCTAGCCTACACATGTGACTGAAAATCCAGCAATCAGCCACTTGCCGGCCGAAAATTTCATAACCTAGTAACTTGGCAACATTTATATAGATTTAGAAAGAGAAAACTACACACTTTATTTTTCATTTTTGTCCAAGACTTCCTCTCTCTTCATTTTCGAGATTTAGAGTGAGAGAGAGAGAGAAGGTGAGCCATAATCGGCTCTTAGCCTTCCAAGAAACAGATCCAAGAGTCAGAAATCAAAAATCAAAGCCTCAAAGGTATTAACCCTAATTTTTTTAAATCTTATGATTTGTTGTTAGATGTTGTAATTGATTGGTTAGATATGTGTAATAGGGTGTCTTTAAAGGATCTGGGTTGTTGGATCATGGATCCATAATACTTAGATGCACGAAAATAACATTTTAAGAAATATGGGAAAAGTAGAAAAAAATGGCCTGACAGTCGAATGTCAGTGCCTATAACTTCTTCTGTATGAATGATTTTTGTTATTTGAAGTTTTGTATGTGTTATATGTCAGGTATTATGTGATCTGAAACTCAAAACACGATCATATCATGAATATATTAAGAGATACAGGCGGTCAAACAGCGCTGACCGATCACGAAACTACCTTCTAGGAAACCCAGAAATTTCCCAGAATTTCTGACAAGATGTTTTAGCCTTCGGATCTTGCTTGTGTTTTATATTTTTGGTCTTGTTGTAGGTCGTATGTTATAGACTGGTATATGAACTACACCCTCATACCTTTATATCATCCAGATCTTGCTCAGAATCATAGTTATTGGTGGTCAAACCACCGTTGACCAAACTGCTCAAGAACATTTATGGGTTTTCCAGAAATGTTCAAGAACAGTTGTTGTGGCCTAGTTTGACCGACCTAGATCGTACGTGTTTTGATGTTTTTAAGTTGATCTGGTATTTTTTGTTGTACGTTGACATAACTACTATAGAATGGAAACTTACTATCACATGCAACATGATTGGAAGATGTATAAAATTAAGCCACAAGGAGGTCGCTCGAACTGACTGGGAATCTGGGAAACCCAGAAAGAACCCAGCAGCCTCTGACATGTAGTTTGAGAGCTTAGATCTCTCCGTGGTGTTATGTTTTGGCCATGAAATCAGTTTCTAGTTGTAGTATTACACTTATACTATAACGATAACAGAATTACCAGTCCAGAATTTTACTAGAACATAGGATTAGAACCGGTCAAACGACCCACCTTGCTATATGACGATGAGTTTCTGGGCAGCTCAAGAACACCTCAAGAACACCTATAGCAACGGGTCTATCGCTATAGGGCCCTTTAGTGACAGATTTATTTTCTATTTTCTAGAAAATATTTAAAAATATAAAAAAATGGTTTTTAATTATTAAAAATACAAAATAAATTCAGAAAAATAATTTTAAATTCTAAAAAATAGTTTTTAATTATTTAGAGTATATTTCATAAATATTTAATATTTTTGGAATATAAATGGTATTTAATTTATTTAATTATAATATTAAATAAATGATTTAAAAATGATTTTAATGCATGAAAAATCATGAAAAATAATTTTATGGTATAATAAAATATTTTAAGTTATTTTGAGTGACTTTTAATATTTTGGGATGAATTTCACTAATTAATTAATATTAATGGTAATTTGATTATTTAATGAATATATTAAATAAATTATAGAAAAATGGAATTAATGTTTTATAAATCATATAAAAATGATTTAAGTGTTATAAAAATATTTTAAGTTATAAAATATAACTTTTGATATTTTGTCATAAAAATATTAATATTTTAATATTAATAGCAATTATCGGATAATGGATTTAAGTGTTTAAAAATCATATAATAATGATTTAAAAGTATTAGAAATACTTTGATATATTATAAATATATTATAATATTATGACATGTATTTCATTAATATTTGATAATAAATAAATATTAATGATAAAAGAATTAAGTTGTATTTAATTTATTTAAATATGTGTTTAATGATTTAAAATTCATGATAAATGGTAATAATTATGTGAAAATTATTATGAGACTTAGAAAATTATTTTGACTGATATTAAAAGTATGTAAATTATTTGTTAAGTGTTAGTCAGAGTTTAATTGAACTTAGACTCGTAGATTGTCCGACTAGACTGTCGGGATGTCAGAATTATGTCAGGTTCAACTCAGACTTCAATAGTTTGACTTGATACCGAGTCCTATGTGGGTTATAGACTGATAGGGTTATGTGCTATGTGTTTAGGTTATTCTATATTTATATGTGTAGTAGAATTATATTGTGATGATATTATTCTAATATTGGAGATCTATATTATTAATATTAGGTCTTCGGAGAAAGCGTTATAAATTATGTTGCGGTAATCAACGGTTCAGGCAAGTTTGTTTCTACTTAACTCTAATAAGAGTTGTTTTATTCGGAAAAGCTTATGGTTAATCATTGCTGATTGCCATTTATAATTGTACTCTGTACATATTGGATGTATAAGTCAGGTATGAAAGGCTGATCACCTTCATTACCCTTCGGTTCAAAAATATATGTTCATGTTATATACTTGTTCAGTCATGAACTTGTTCCTGCTAGTTCACAATTATATTATTGAATTATAGCCAGCTTATTATTCAAACTCTTTGATCATGATATATCGTTATATTGTTGTACTTAAACTTGCTGGGCAATCCTTATGCTCACCCTTGCTATATCATGATAAAACATTGCAGATTGAGGCGAACGTGTCGGATACAAGGAAAGGTTAAAGACAGTTCCAGCGTTAGGATAGGTGTGTAGCTAAATTGTATAAGTATTGTATGTTAATAATGTTATATGTTAGAAAAGTTATGAAATGTGCATTAAGTTAAGGTTACTCGACCTTGGGAAATAGTGTGTAAGTTTAATGTATAAACAATTTATGTTTATATATTCCGCAAAAATAGTAATAGTTGTATAGAATGATCGAACCGGATCCGATGTGATTTGGGACCTGGATTCGGGGCCCTCACAATGCGTCTGCAAAATCATTCATATTACGAGGAATGTGCAAAAAGAAGATTTCTTCAAACTCTGAAGCCATCTATAGAACTTACCGATGGTAAGGCAGCAACTGTAGAACCTGTTGAAGAGCTTTTTCTTTTTATTTTTTCTTTTACTTTTTTTTCTTTTTTTTTTATTTTTTTATGCATTAGATCGTGGAAAAGAGTCATATGGCTCACTGATAGGTAGCTCCGGCATTGATGAGGCCGAATGACAATCGTCTGTAGCAAAAGATTCCCCAAGGCATGATGAAGTTTTCTCACGATCATCTTCAGCAACCATGATTTAATGGTACCCCGTGAAGCAATCAGCAAAGGAGTACATGTCGTATTGAGATGTATTGTCAATGAGTATGTGGATGAATGACACGGGAAGCTTTCTTTGAGACAAACTTTGTTCAGATCACTGTAATCCACACAAAATTGTACATCTCCTCCGAGTTTCGGCACGGGGACTATGTTGGATACCCATTCAAGGTATGTTGACACCATGATGATGCTGGCTTGAAATTGTTTCACAATTTCTTCTTTAACTTTTAACTCCACTCAGGTTTTAATCACCTGAGCTTCTGCCTAATTGGCTTAAATCCCCCTTTGATGGGAAAGCGATGAATGACAATGTCCGTGGATAAACCGACCATGTCTTCTTGAAACCATGCAAACATATCCTGGAATAGGTTCATATAGTAACCATGTCATTCCTTTGGTTCAGAGTGAGGTCCGTACCAATCTGGATTTGTTTGGGGCTTTCTAAGGTTCCATGGTTTAAAAGGGGTGGTTTGATTAAGATTTCTCTTGGGGTTGTCTTTGACCCATTCTTTGATCTTTTGAGGTATCTCATAGTCCTCTTGTATTTCCATCAAGTCTGAGTCCAACTTTATATCAAAGTTACAGTCCTTGTGGAGAAAAGGCACCTCATCAGCAAGCACAGGCGCATCCAAGTTCAGAGTCCTGAAACAAAATATGATTTCACTTAATATATGACATTGTTCAATCACACATAGTGTTAGCATGTAATGACAAAAGTAACTGCTAATACTGTACAGAAAACGTAAGCAGTTATTGCTATCTACAAGGCAGAGAGAGTTTCTTCCCTTTTTACCCTCGTCGACAAATACAAGGAGTGGTGCTCCAATTGTCGAGGGCAAATCTTGGTGGACTACAGTGATGGAGGGGCTATCATCAACCTCCTTCTCCCGAATGGTGACCATTACATCAAGGTCATCATAGTCTGGGGGTATATGTTTAAGAAGTGTTTGTTTGGGTTTTTATTTGGTTTGACCGCACCATTGATGGCTGCCTGCGTACTTCTATTGAAGAAGAGATCAGGCCTTTCGTAGTTCAGGCATTGGTTTGAAAAGGTTCAAAAGGGTAAGTGGTGAGAAGAGTGTAGAGATGTTTTTTGTTTTGTTTATTTATTTACATGCATGGAAATAAAAAGGCATACTACGAAGAAAGTGATATCGTTCCAACATTTTCTGGAACTCACAACTTTATCCCTTGGATCTACATCTTCTTAGCTAGTTGAGGCCTGATAGTCCAGTTGTCAGTGGTTATGTTGCCTTCAGGGCTCGTGATAGAGGTTACCCCTTGATTCTGAATGTCTTCGCTTGTGGCCATAACATTATCGCTTCCTAATTCAGTACACTCCTCGGGGACGCTTGAAATGGACGCATCACAAAAAGGGATGAACTCTGGATTCTTTAATGGCTTGGATTCCCCGACAATCTCACCACCTTTTTCTTCATCTATTCCTTCGCCTTCTTAATGGGTTTCAAAGGATTCAACCATGAAATCTCCCTCGAACTGTTGTTGCATTTCCTGCAAAGAACTTTCCTTTTTGGCTTTTCCTTCCTTGTAAAGGATTAGTATTTCCTCCGCATCATCCAAGGTGATAAAATCAGGAACGTGGTTGATATCTTGGAACCATAGAACGTTTGATGTTGGCGGGGGAATCTCCTTTGGGGATGCCTTTGTCTCTTCTACAATTTCTTGCATTAGGATCAGTCCACTTTGTATGCTGGTAGAATTGTCGCTCATAGCCTTCACCTCATTTGAACTGCCTATCTCGAATGGACATCTTAAGCTTTTTATTTCCTTTTCGCCTTTTTTCGTCATGGGAAATTCTATATCCAGCTCTCTATTTTCAATGGGATCTTGGATTTTATGTTACAAAGACCAGCATTCTTCAGTCATATGTCCAAGTGAGTTAGAATGGTAGAGACAAATCTTGGTGGAGTCATAACTCTTTATCTTGGGCTTTATATGAGGCTGCAACTCAGTAATCCTTCTTCCGCTTATCAGAAAGTGTAGCATTTCTTCATTGGATTTGCTCAGAGGGGTGAATTTTCAGACTCTTTTCGAGGTTGTTTGATCTTTTATCGTTGAGAATTCGCATTCCCTCGATCGATTCTTCTGCTGGCGAGATCTTCTAGCAATTTTATCATCCCCATTTCCTTGTATTTTTAGCCTGCTTTGATCTTCTTCATTTAGTTGGCTCATTGTGGAGTCCTTTTTCTCCTGGCTTTCTGATAGTTGAGTGAAAAATTGCTTTGTTTCCTGATTTTGGCGCACTATCAGCCTAGCCAGCAGGTTTACTTGATTATGGATCGCATCCAATTTTTGCATTACTAGCATACCCTCCTCCGAGTTTTCCCACTCTAGGAAATTTGGTATGTGCCTTTGGGGGTATTCCTCCATCCTTCGTATGTACTTCCGAATTGGATACATTTCAGCGCTTCCTAACCCGATCATGTTTACTTCTTCCATATCATGTCGCAATGGAAGGTTGGTGTTGACATTTTGTTGGTCAGGTTGTTCGACCACAATACTGCCTCTTTCGATCATATTTTGAATCTTATGTTTTAAGGACCAACAATCCTGTGTATCGTGTCCTGGAGACCCTGAGTGGTAAGCACATCTCTGGCATAGATTTTATCTTTTGCTCCCTGGTTCCAGAGGTGGGGCTAATTCGATAATTTTCTTGTGATCCATTAATATCGATAACACATGTTCAAGGGAATCGCCCAGTGGAGTGAATACCCGATTTTTTGTTCTTTCAAATTTTCTTTTCCTGTCTGGGCATTGGTTGAATGTAGCCTGTTGTTGAGATGGCAGATTGTCTTGTATTTTCCAAATGGGGGGACTGTATGTTGGTCTCCTAGCTTGCCCCTGTTCAACAAGGGATACATCTTTAATGCCTTTATCAGGTACATTCTTGTGTTCGCTTGCATATTTACTAGTCTGTATATGCATGGCGACTGCTTCCAAGGCAGTGAAGTCTTTAATCTTTCTTGCCTTCAGGCCCATCTCAGCCATTTTGCCGTGTTTGATCATTTCTGAGAATGACTTTCCTATGCCTGCTAGGATCCTCTCGTAGTACGGAACCTCTTGGATGTCAATAAACGTCATTACCATCTCAGTTTCTGTCATTGATGGAATAACTTGCGCTGCTAGATGTCTCCACCTTTGGGCATATTCTCGATAAGATTCAGTACTTTGCTTTTTCACTTTAGTCACTTGATATCGATCCGGTGCCATTTGTGACTGAAAACTGTACTGATTTAGAAAGTTGTGGGCCAATTCTTCCCAATTGTGTATTTTGGCATTGTCAAGTCGGGCATACCAGGCTTTAGCCTCTCCGGTGAGACTCTTTTGAAAAAGTTGCATTCTGAGGCTTTCATCTTCAGCATAAGACTCCAGTTCGCCAACGTACACTTTGAGGTGTGTATAGGGATCGCCTGCCCCATTGTTCTTTTTAAACTCTGGGACATTGAATTTGGTAGGGTATCGAGCCCCTGGGAATATGCAGAGATCTGAATAGGTGACACTCCCATAATTTCCAGTCCCTTTGATTGACCGGATGGTCTCTTCCATTTGGAGGACTTTCTTTTTGATGTCACCAGTGTCTGGGTCTCCAATGGGATGGGAAGCATCATGAGTTTTGATGGTAATATCCAACTGCAATTCAGGTATGGTAATGATCGGATTCCCTCCTTGTATAGAGGATTCAGCATGTACGGGTATCTTGGGACCCTGATTAGACTGGTGTAATTCTTTGAGTAGAACAGCCAAATCTGTAATTTGTTTGCTTAATCCGTCAAATTCCTTGCGAGAAACTGGATTAAGTTCAGTCTGGTCGGATGACAACATAATTGACTGTAGGCCTGTAGCCTTTTTGGACTTTAACCGGGTAACGGGATCGATTGCTTCCCTGCGAAAGACTCGCATAGTTTAGTCTTTAGGGAATGTGAATAATAACATGCTATGTGATATGTTTATTTTAGGAATTTTATCCTGCAAAACGGATGTCAGATGTTTTTAACATGTATGTGGACACATTTCTTCATATTTTTCATTACATGGAGATATATATGGAAGGAAATTACAAGTAGTTGTGTTTACAAGTAATTTAAAATGAGAGAGCATGAATAGACTTTCCTCCGTTTTGGGTTTATCAGAGGCTGACCTATCTTAGGTTACTCTCGCGGCTTTTTGGCATAAAGGTTCCCAAATCATCGCAATCTACTTGACGGGAAGTTAATCCGGTCTTTCAACTGGAGCGAATTTGGGAAGTGCCTTTCCTAAGCCTCGGAGAATCAGGCTTCTCACGAGTCCAGTAATTAAACACCGACGGGATAGCCTCCTGGTGGAGGGACCACACAACATACATTCACATACATCGCGTCTCACCGTATGAAAATGATGACATGAAGCACTAATATCATAAGCAGTTTATAGTGCGAGGCACTAACATCACAGGCAGTTTATAGTGCGAGGCACTAACATCACACGCAGTTTATAGTGCGAGGCACCAAGTAAGGAATTGCATTCGTGCACATTCATACAATGTAATTGTAACATCCACACACAAGCAGATAACAATTTTGAAAAGATTGTAATAGCGGCTTAAGTCCTCTTACTAGAGTCCCCAGCAGAGTCGCCACCTGTCGACGTCGGGATTTTTTGATGTCCCTTTCTGTTAATTGTTCTTTGGTGTTCTCATTTTTATGTGAGATTTGTGTGAAAAAACAAGTGAAAAAGGTCCGACATGTATAATGTCGACGATTGGACTATAAGAGTCGCCAGTTGGTTTTTTAAATGGTTGTACCAACACAACCGAGAAAAGGTTTGCACATTGACCCAGTGATGTGACACTGCTAAACGGGTCGGTGAAACTGAGATTCAATTAGGGTCCGGGGACTTGATTATGCGGAGGGAAGGTGCTAGGCACCCCCCGACATCCGTGTTACCGCGGTGACCACATCTTTTCAAGAAACCATTATCTGAGTGTGTGTATGTGTGTGTGGGTCAATGTGCTGTTTATTTGGAAGTAGTGTGAGGCCTCGTTCGCACCTATATACACAGGGTTTGAATTTATGTAAAAATTTAGTTTTAAGCAAGATATGACAGTGATGTTTTATAAAAGAGGTTTTTAAAAACCTGATGCTCAATAGTAATTGAGACCTTTTACACTCCCATTTTATTAAATGCGCTGCTTGGTTGATTTTATTTGACAGATGTGAAGCATCCGTACGAAAATAATTTACAAAATACTGCCGACTTCCTCGTGGGTATAGAAACCATCTGAGGAAATTCAGACACCGCATAATAATTTACAAGCTGCTTACAGCTGAAAATGTCCATCACGGGAGCCGAATCTAGATCCAATGGGATGAATCTATGATCACATGATTCCTAGGCTCACATGATACCACAATTTGTATGAAAACAGTAAGCATGTATATATATAAAAGCTGTAAATATATATATACAGACATAATCACGAACCACGAAGTAGCTCCATGGGGGACCAGAAATGTAAATAAAGCTGTTAAAAGCTATCAACTGCCACGGAGGAAACTCTAGGCGGGAGAAAACGTAGATAAAGATGTGCAAAGCGATCAATTGCCACGAAGGAAACTCCAGGCAGGACGAAAATATATATATATATATATATATATATATATATATATATATATATATATATATATATATATATATAAGCATTAAACGCACCGGATGTGAAATCCAGGCTAATCGAACGGAGTTCGACCACAGTTCATATATATAAGTATATATATATATATATAAGCGAGTAAACGCACTGGATGTAAAATCCAGGCTCACCGAACAAAGTTCGATAGCAGTTCATATATATAAGTATATATATATAAGAAAGCAATTAAACGCACCAAACCAAAGTTTAGGCTCATCGAACAAAGTCCGACACACAATTAATATATATAAGTATATATATATATATATATATATATATATATATATATATATATATATAAGCGAATAAACGCACCGGATATAAAATCCAGGCTCATAGAACAGAGTCCGACCACAGTTCATATATATAAGTATATATATAAAAGCGAGTAAATGCACCAAATCGAAGTTTAGGCTCATCGAACAAAGTTCGACACACAGTTAATATATATATATATATATATATATATATATATATATATATATATATATAAGCAGTAAACGCTCCAGACCGAAGTCTAGGCTCATCGAACAAAGTTCGACACACAGTTCATTTATATAAATATATATATAGAAAAGTAAATAAACGCTCCAGACCGAAGTCTGGGCTCAATCGAGGCATAACTCGATAATGTTAGTCACATATATATAAATATAATATATATATATATATATATATATATATATATATATATATATATATATATACACACACACACACACAGACTGGAATGAAACCACGGACCGAAGTCCGGGCAAAAGCAAGAAACACGACTCTCAACGTGTAGAAGGGTGTGTGCAAAGATGAAGAGAAAGACTCTAAAGTGTGTGAGAAGTGTAACATTCCATAATTTTAAAGTGTGATATTAAATATTTATTGATTTATTTAAGTATTTAATGGATATGTTATTGTTGAATAAATAATTGTTTAATTTGAGTGATGTGGTTTATTTAATTATTTGTTGAATAAATAATTAAATATTAAATATTAAATATTTATTGGCAATATTAAATATTTATTGAATTATATGACAATTTGAGTTGATGTGATTTAATTAATTATTTATTGAGTAAATAATTAAGGAGCTAAATAAATTAATTATTATGAGATTTTATAATAATGGAGCTTAATTTAATAAGCTAGAGAGCTTATAATGATTTTAAATAAATAATAATATTTAAATGAGAAATTGTAGTTTGAAATATTAGTTGATTAAATGAAATTATAATTGTAAAAAAAATTATAATTGTTTATGTGTTAAAGTAATTTAATAGATTAATGTTTAATTGATTTATTAATTTAATAAAAGTGTGACTAATAACCTTGCTATAAAGAAGTTATTAAAATAAATTAAAAATGGTTTAATTTAGTTTTGTCAAACATGACTTATTGTATAATAAGTCTTTAATCTAATAGTGTTTTAGCAAACAAGGTATAAGGATTAGTCCATTTGTTTTAATTCAATTTACCAAACAAGGAGTAAGGATTAATGGGTTATTTTATTTAGACTAGCCAAACAAGCCTTATGGCTTTTAAATTTCAAAACTTATATAACTGATATATTTATATCAGTACTTATATTATATAATTAATATATATTATTACTATATACGTTATATTTTATAGTACGTATGTTAGAGTTAGGGACTCAGTTGAACTTTACCGAGAGAAAAGAAGAAGAAGAAGAAAGAAATACAGAGAGAAAACTAGAGAGAATTGAGAGATATTTTAACAGGTTTTGGAGAAAAGCTTGACAATCAAAGAAGATAATATCATTATCTTCCTAATCCAAGGTAGGAGCTCCATCTTTTTCTTTAAAAAATTTAGTTTTCTTCTTCTAAAAAGTTCTCTATGATTTTTATAAAAGATAAATTGTTGTTATGCTTATAATTTGGCATGATTATTGATTATATGGTTGTTTTATGAGTTATATATGATTATAAGATATATTAGTTCATGTATGTATGTATTTTATGAAGAAATTATTTTACAGAGAGTTTTTATGAATGAGTATGGCTTTAGTTAAAATAAAAATTAAGGTGTAATTAGTTGTTGTATTGATAAATTGATTATAAGAATTGCTAGAGTATGTAACATCATAATCATGATGCTTAGAATTTACTATTTTGGTTGAATAACAAAATCACAGTATTGATTTTCATGGAAGATATCAAAAATGGAGTTTTTGACAAAAATATTGAAATTGGGTGTTGGATATTTGATGTTTGTGTTAATTTATGAGTAAAAACATGTTAGAAGTCTTTACTATATGTTTATATGAAGTTTATATATAAAATAGAGTGTAACTAGTCTATTAGATTCGAGCTTTTTGGCCAATTTGACTTTTTCTTTCATGGTTGCCGAAGCTGTCAGTCGACGCTGACAGTTCGCGCCGCGGCGCGGCCCAGCAGTTCATTTCTGGCGCCACAGCGCCATCACCATGACATAAGCACGACCTGTTGCACAATCACTGCGCCGCAGTGCCGGCTCATAGTGTAATCGCTGCGCCGCTGCGCCGACTCAGCGCCGCAGCGCGAGCCACATTACAAACTGTGGCGCTGCGGCGCGGCTTGGCAGAACTGTCTGACAGTTTTGTTTAAATGTACAAAACTTGAAAATAAATGTTATGTGTTTATCATAATAATGTTAAATGATAATTTCAGTATTATTAGACTATGAACTATCATGTTATTAAGTATTATCTACTTGAAAAATAATTTGATTATGTGAATGGGTAATTCAACCCATATGATGAATGTAATTGTTTATATAAATGTACAATGTTGGTTAGGACTAATTATGTCAATATGACATATGTTTAGGGTATCAATTCAAGTGGTAAAAGTGTAGCTTGTGCTAAAGGCAAGTTCCCTAAACCTACCTTTTACATTGAGCAAGTTTCTAAGCCTTAACTTTTGATATTTAGCAAGTTCTTTATTGTATAAGTTTTCTAATCATTGGTGTTATTGAACTAATTATTGTTTCAATTTCGATTATCATATAATGGTGTAAATTTATTTGGAGCAAGTTATTCTTGTACTTAACTTGTGGTTTAGCATGTACAATTATATACATGATGTGGATGTTTATTATTCAATTAACCTTGTCTTATTATTGTTCAAGCAAGGTAGGTTATAATTATTCAAAGTGTATGCTATTAGATTATCCCTAAAGTATGATGTCAATTTATAAACATCAATTAAACTATGATTATTCCATAGTATACAGTTATGTCGTTTGTAATCAACTAAACCTTAGTTGATTACCGTTGAATTCTAAATTACCCCATGATGTATCCAAACCAAACTCACTTTGGTACGAACTTGTATTCTAAATACTGAGAAGAACAACTCTTTTATAAGAGGTTACGCTTAGCGTTGAAATGATTGTGCACAATACATTGTACGAAGGGTTGATCCCCCTAAGTACATGAAGTCCTTATAGTCTTATGACTGTTAAAGTTTAAGTTGAAAAATTACTTATAACTGTGGACATGATTCGCGGTCATTAGACCCTCAGTAAAGGTTAAAGCTTTCCAAAAGTTAATAGAATATATTGTTAAATTCTATTGAGCTTAATGTTGACAAATGATGTAAAAGTTTAATGATTTAATTATTGTTATTTCAAGTGGGCCTTGTTTGCTCACTCTTGCCTGTAAAATTTCTTACAGCTAAGGTTGAAACTGGTGATGTACCTAGTACCAGTAAAGGGAAAGGAAAGACGAAAAAATGCTGAAGATTTGTAATAGTTGAATTGTTTATTTTCAGACTTGGTTTAAAGATTGTAATGAAGTTTATTTTAATTTTCCGCCTGAATGATTGTTTGTAAAGGTTAGTTAACCTAGGAGATTTATTTAAGTTTAATCATGTATGGGCAGGTTTTGTTATTCAATTTTATTATAATTGGGTAGTTAGAAATGAATGTTTTGATTACGTGAGCACCAAATCCTGAGGAAATGAAGTACCGGGATTTGGGGGTGTCACAAGAAGGCTTATAGCTGACTGCTATAAAAAGGCTACTATATCTTTAGAGTGGATAAACACTGACTTTTGTGGGTACAAAAAGTGGCTATATATGAGCTCACCGGTGTTTAAAGTGGGAAAATACACTGTATGGGTCGAGTGCGGAGCGAATCGTGCAGGGTTTCCCCGTCGGTTTCTCTTGCAAAATGGCCACTCCAAGCCCTCTATTTATAGAGGTTGGAGCCATATGTGTACCTGCTGCTAGGTCGCAGGTGTACCAGAGGCTGCCCGGGGTGCCCCGGGCAGTGTGGGTCCCGCCGTGTCGAAGTACGTACGCGCTGTTCGCTCGGTCGCTCATAACTTTCAATCCGGGAGTTCGATTGAAGCGTACCATTTCATTCCAGAAAGCTATTTCCAAAAGCTCCATAATAACATATGATTTGACCTTTTTTGATTCTAGGAAGATGGGTCCATGACCGAAATGGCATTCCCGGATGTCCGTCAGACAGACCGTTGAGTCGTGTTGCGTAGTTTACACTTGGAAGTTAAGATATGGTTCTTGTGGGACTTCCTCTGAAGTATTTTGAGTAAACATGAGTGTATTTGATTTGAAGTGAAGTTGAGTTGGAAAAATTACCATTTTGCCCCTCCCGGGGTTATCTCCGATTTTTACGTAGTTGTAGCAGTCTTTTCTCAGGGTTATCTTTTAGGTTGGCTTGCTGTTGACTTTGAATATCCTCCGGGTCATCTCTGAGGTTGGCTTGACCTCCTGGGGCTATCTCCAGGCTTTGATCTTGATCCCCCGGGGCTATCTCCGGGGTTGAAACTGACTTTCCCTAGGTTATTCCGAGGTTCGGAACCTGATTTACCGGGGTTATCTTCGGGGTTGAGAACTGGATCTCTTGTGGCTATCTTCGGGGTTAGAATTGATGTTGTGGTACTCCAGGGTTATCTCTGGAGTGTGAAAAAGTCACTTTTGTCTTCCTGCATAGTTAGTAACAGGAAAACGAAATTTTGAGTGTCTACAACGCCGTTATTTATAACAACCCAAACTTGTCGTTTTCTTCATCCGACAGTTATCCGTTATGGGGCCCACAAATGGCTGCGCCGTCGTACGAATATTCCCCGACAGAAAGAATATTCCACGACCAAATGAATATTCCTTGACAAAAATGAATATTTTATAACCACTTGCTTATTTTGAAAATTTTGCACATTTCACCCATAACCAAAGTATTATATCAAATTAATACCTTATTATTCACAATAATAAATAAATGAATTTTGATTTTATTCGTTAAAAAGTTGGGGTCTTACAACCTCCCCTCCTTATGAAATTTTGTCCTCGAAATTGACGTACGTACCTGGTATTTCGAAAAGGTGAAGATACCTCGCTTTCATTTTTGATTTAAACTCCCAGTTCATTTCTTCAATAGCATGGTTCATCCACAAAACCTTAACTTGAGGTATAACCTTTGTGCATTGGACATGTTCTTTCCTATCCAAGATCTTGACAGGTACCTCCTCGTACGTTAAATCTTCGGCTATCTCGTCCACATATTTACGTAACATCGATACACGAAAAATGTTATGAACACACGACATACTTAGCGTTAAAGCGAGTCTATAGGCCACAGTTTCTACTCGATCGAGAATTTCAAATAAATCGAAAGCTTGAGCTTTATTCTCTTCATCGACTCTTACTTCTAGAATAACGCATTCTTGGACCTTCTTCTATCTATTCATCAGCTCTAGTGTGTAGCTTGAGCGATTTTAACTTTATTGATTAAAGTCGATTCTACTCGTATATTCGTTATCTTCACGCGAGTTCCTAGAGTCTTTAACTCTATCTTCATCATTTTGTAAGTCATAAAAAATGGATTTTTGTTTTAACAACACCGCACTCGTAAACGCATATGATCTTCTACTCAACGCGTCAGCTACCACTTTCGTTTTCCCACGATGGTATTGAATGGTATGATCGTAATCTTCAACAGCTCGAGCCAACGTCTTTGGCGCATTATATGTTCGTTTTGGTTGAAAAAATATTTAAGAGTTTTAGAAATGGGTTTTGTACTGGCGTCAATACAAAATTCGATTTCACACTCTAGGGGTAGGCTAAGAGGTCCATCAAGAATACGTCAGGAGATTTATTAACAATAGAAATATCATTTAAAAACTGTGACTCTCATCCAAGACTTGGATATCACATGAAATGAAGGTTTCTACTAACAAAGTTTCAATCGATAAGTCAAAGTTTAACTTCTCTAGAGTTAAATTTAAACATTGAGCATAAGCAAGAGAGATAAAATAATGGGTAGAACCGATATCTAATAAGGTATAGACTTCACAAGAATTTATAATTAACTAACTCGTGCTAACTTCGTTCGGGTTACTCGCTCTTTGAGAAGTCACAAAAAATGCTCTTCCTGAAACCACCGACTTTGTTTTGTCCGTATCCACCTTTGGTGCCACCGTCCCAACTGGACTTGATTTCGCTATAGGACAAAATCGAGCTATGTGACCGTCTTTTTCACAACTAAAACATATCTTGGAAAGTTGTGAACAGTTTGGACTTATATGTCCCTCCTCTCTGGATCTGTATCATCTAACTGGTGGTCGTTCTCCTCCCCTATAATTTGTTGCTGGTGCTAGTATTGTTGTCGACGTCTTCCTGTCATCATTAAATCTCCTCTTCATAAAATTTCCACTTGAATCATTTCTTCTATTCTCTTGTCCATGATTACCACCAAAGTGGTTACCATTTCTGGCATGATAATTTCCTCCACGATGGTTATCATTGTTCCGATGACTGTTGCCACTGGTACGATTATTATCGTGTTGTTGCTTGTTATCCTTCGGTTGGGCTGGCTCATTATCGCGCTCCACTAACTGAGCCCTATTCACAACATTTGAATATAAACAAAGTTTGTGAGAAATGAGGTATTGACATATTTCGGGTTTCAAACCTCGCAGAAATATTCATGTCATTCGTTCCTCATTATCAACCATATGGGCTGCAAATCGGGATAACTCCGCAAACTTAGCTTCGTACTGTGACACGTTCATATTGTTTTGCTCCAGCTTGATGAACTCAACCGCCTTAATGTGACGAATACTTTCGGGAAAGTACTTGTCGTTGAACAATTCTTGGAACTTCTCCCAAGACATCTTTAGTGTGGCAGGTTGAGTACGCTTTACCGATTCCCACCAGTATTCTGCCTCTCCTCGCAACATAAAGGTGGCAAAGGGAACCTTTTGCTCCTCGAAACATCCCAAGACATCAAATATCTTGGTGATCTGCTTTATCCACGTCTCTGTTGTAAGTGTTTCTGGCTTTCCCAAAAACATTGGTGGTCCCAGCTCCTTGAACTGCTTAGCGGTGACCAACCGTGGGTTGCCATTGTTTCCAGCTACATTATGAGCAGGAGTCTCTCTCATTTGGTGTTGCATGAATTCTAAAAAGCTCCTAAACGTACCGTCGTTCGTCATTTGGTCGGTGCCTTTGTTCACCTGATGATTATTACCATCCTGATGCACATTATCCTGGGTATTGATCGTTGGTGACTCAACGGTCTCAAATGCTTCATTGCTTATCACAACATTTTTTGATGTCATTTTCAAACACTACAACAAAAAAAGGGTTAATTGACATGTCACATATTATCCCTATACTCTGACCGACCAATTAAATATCAAATAAACTTAGGTAGGTCATACTAGCGAAGAAATTTCCCATCTCATCCCTCCTAGTTCTAGTCTCACATCTTAGCTAGGGATCATATCCCTAAGCTTTGATACCAACTGTGACGCCCCCAAAATAGGTCCATTCCACCCAACCCATTCTAAGTCGCCAAATATATGGTACAAAAAAAATACAACTTCAGTAATACAATTGTCGTGCAAAATACGACAACACATATACTGTGAGTTTGAATACAACTATTGTCTAATAGAAAGTATAAAACTCAAAAGGAGTCCTCGTTACAATTATTGATACACTATTTTACAAAATATTGAGGACTACTAAAACAACTATCCTGAACCATCACTCCAAACCCCGGCTAGTTCCTGCTATGTTCTCACCTCCTGAGAAGAAAAATGGAACAAAAAGGAAAAGGGTGAGCTCAACTAGACCAGTAAAAAATATTATGACTAAGAAAATATACAACAAATTATCATTAGTCTTCAACAGGGAAAAATATGATAAAACATAATAGACAACAAGTTTTAGATCAACAACTGCAGCGAAATAAGCAATCCATTGGAAGAGTCAAGTAGAGAAAGAATTCTACTATCTTCTAAGATTTAAAAGTTCATCATCAATATTTTATCCCTGTAACATCAATCAATATACATCTTGAATCAAATATTTATCTTTGCACTACAGGCCAAAGATATTCATTTGTATCACCAGTTGGTCATGTTCATCTCAACACCTGTTCATCTTTGCACTACGGGCCAAAGATATTCATTAGGTAATCATTCATCTTTGCACTACAGGCCAAAGATATTCATCAGTTAATCATTCATATTTGCACTACAGGCCAAAGATATTCAGTAATATCATCATTTAGGACTGAGGATGATGAAAAATATCTTTAAAAAAACGAATCCAGTGAGATAAAAGATCAAATATTAGGGATTTGTACTACAGTTTATCCAAGTTCAAAAATACTTAATAATAACCAATTGTGAAGTAGAATTCAAAATAAAGATCAAAACATGGATACAATCAAAGATAGTAACCATAATAAACACCTTGGATAAAAAGAAGAAAATTTTATTTTTCGGTGAATAGTGTCGTATTCGTTAATAGTGTCGTATACATTAATAGTGTCGTATACGTGAATAGTAACTCCGACACCAAAAGATAGAAATTCCATAAGAAAAATCATCATGCTTCCTGAAAAGTACTCGTTAATAGTAACTCGTGAATAGTAACTTGTGAATAGTAACTCATGAATAGTAACTTATGAATAGTAACCCCGACATGAAAAGTTTCAAATTTGATAAAAAGTTCCAACCAATATTTCGGAATAATGATATTGAAGAAATAATATCACTTACGAAGAAAATAACATCCCTTACCTCAAAAAGATAATACTTCTGGCTGGAATACTGGATATAGTGCTGAAGGAACTTGCACCGTATAGCAACACTCAAAGTACTAAAATACTCACAAAATACGCTCAATATTATAGAGAGAGAAAGAGAGAAAACTTATGAATTCTGGTGTGATTTTCAATTCTAACTAAGCACCATATTTATAGGAAAATGCTTAGAACGCCATAGAAGACTAACCTGCTGCCTGATGGCTTTACTTGTTACTATTGCCACCCACCACATTTGAAATTCAATTGAGCACATTTCTCACCAACCAATTCTAGAATTTTCCAAAATGTTTTATCATTTAAACAACAATCAGAAACTTTAATAATTCATAAAAAATAGCTCGTTTATTAGAAAAATATGAATTTTATGTCCATTCTACACGAAATAAAATTCTTTACAACTTTGTAGCTTTGAGTTTTTCCAAATTCCAAACAAAAAATACCCGAAATTCACAAACGGATGATTTTTAGATACTTCCAATTCGACAAAATACTGATAAAACACCTCAGCATTAATTTCTTCATTAATAACCACATAAATAAATCCATCATTTATATTCACATAAAATAAATATTTCCTTATCATATGAATCAATAATCAATTATTCACAAATAATATTACAAAATCACATTTATGACAACCAGGCTATTCCCAGGAAAGAGGGGGCTTTGAGATAAGGAATTCCCCTTACTGGCGCGCAATTAGGTGACCGAACCTCTCCTTGACAGAACTTTCTAGACATTACCAATAATGTTATCTAATAATATTATTCAAATAATATGAATTATTGATCTGATAATGGGAAATACTGTGCAGTGGCGATTATTGAAACAACAATAATATAAAATATCAACGCAGCAATTATTGAACCAATAAAATAAAATATTGAACAGTAATTATTGTAACAATTATTGAGTAGTGCCTTCTTACGTAAGAATCAATAATTCAACAATAATGTGCAACACCGTGTGCTACTGTGCATCCACGTGTATTACTGTATTTTAACTACCGGGTATTCCAATAGTGTTAACGGTAACAACTACGTCGTTATTTATAACAACCCAAACTTGTCATTTTCTTCGTCCGACAGTTATCCTTTATAAGGCCCACAAATGGTTGTGCCATCGTACTAATATTCTTCGACAGAAAAAATATTCCACGACCAAACTAATATTCCCCGACAAAAATGAATATTTTATAACCACTTGCTTATTTTGAAAAATTTGCACATTTCACCCATAATTAAAGTATTATATCAAATTAATACCTTATTATTCACAATAATAAATAAATAAAATTTGATTTTATTAATTAAAAAGTTGGGGTCTTACATCTTACCCTTCTTCTCAATCTAAATGCATATTAGATTTGTTATTATAGGTTCCGACTTTCAATTACGTCTTTCTTACGTTCATAAGTAATTGACTTTCTTTAACCCCAAGGGTTCATACTTAAGGCTTAATTATGTCTTAACAATGTTTCATTACAATCCTTATTCAGTTGTTTATCAATTACTAACCATGCTCTATATGTAAACATTCATTATTGTCTTGGTCTTGAGGCTGGCGCTGCGGCACCGACTTTTACACTTGGTGTCGTGCTGCAGCGTCAGAACCCGGACTCGGCGCTGCGACGCGAGCCCCTTCGTTACGGGTCGCGCTGCGGCATGACTCTCCAGGGGTTGAGGGCTATTTTGGCGCTGCGGCACGGGCTTATTTGCCTTGGACTGGCGCTGCGGCGCGGGCTTATTTTCACAGCTATTAAATTTTTGTGAAACTCCCGGACTCGTAACTTCTTCGTTATAAGTCCTAATTGTCTCGTTCAAGAGCCTACGGGTCACAAATTACGTACTCTATACGTTCACGTAAGAATTTTATCTATTTTACTTCGTTTTCTAAAATTTCACCTATTAGTTCATTTTAACGAAAACGATAAACTTTCGTGAACGTTCAACGCTCGTTTCTTCGTTCTAAGTCGGAATTCGTCATTTTTGAGTCCGCAACTCTATAATGCCAAATATGACTTGTATCCATCAAAAACCCACATTTTCAACTTCAAACACAAAATATGACTTCCATTCTGAGAATTTCACGAATTCGACAATTATCGTCCAATCGTGTAAATTTCGGCGAAACCTCATTAATAATTATTCTAGGTGGATTTTAATCAACATGTAGACATTACAAGTTACTTATTACACCAACTTATTATCAAAGTAGGTTTTGACTTATTCTCATAAGTCAATGACTTGTTTAACTCATTAACTACAATTCTCATGCTTATGACAACAAATGGCAAATTCTTCATATGTTCATGAACTTATTTAGGTTGAAGTTGCTTATTCAACTTCATCGGCTTAAGTTCATTCATCAATGACTTAAGACATGATATCATTAAACCATCCTACTTCTCTATAAATCCTATTATGATAGAGATGGAAAAGACAAGATAATTTACCTTTGATGAACTATTACTTCACTTCACTTTGGAAATTCTAGCAAAAGTTGGGATGACTTATAATTGCTTATGTGACTTATTCTTTCAAACACTTAAGTTATTTACCTTGAGATGACTTGGATGAATTTTGAACAACCAACTTATGAAATGAAGCTTGGTATTTATAGGCATCTCAAAGTTAGGGTAGTATGGTCATTAAGGCCTCCCACCTCCTTAAACTAACCTCCTTACTATTCATTTGCTTAGCCATTAAGTAATCTTGCTAGCCACTTCTATTACTTGGCCATCACAACACTTGGTCATCACACAAGATGTTTGCCCATCAAGTATACCCACTTACACTTGGATTGCCCCATGGATCATGTCCAATTCAATGGGCTTGCTAATTAATCTAGTTAATTTTCTTGTTGGGCTTGCATTAATTAAATTGGGACTTCATTAACTAAATACTTGGGCTTAATAATAAATCCCACATAGGTTACATCTTATTCATATAGGACTTACTCTTTATACAATATCCACCATTCCATTTCATTAGATTTAATACATACATTCTCAATTTAAGTCCGCATGCAAATTATTACGTTTTCCATACTTAGATTATTATTACATAATCCATATCGCCTCGATATTCTAACGTTACGTATTTCTTAGAAGTTCAAAAATCATTCCTGAGCGATAAACGGTGAATAGTGTTTTTCGTAAACTTTCTCGGAAAATATTTATTTTCGTCTTGGAAATTCATACACTTTTATTCTATCACGTGGTTCGAATACTACGATATTCTGACATTTCTAGGTTATAGAATGACATACATCTTATTAACACATATTAAAAAAAATAATATTATTTTATTCATTATTTAATTCTTTCAAATATTTTTACAAATGATCCGAATTTCTCGGTCGTTACAGGATTCATTTTCTTTAAAATATTTTTTATCATCCTCAGTCCCAAATGATGATATTACTGAATATCTTTGGCCTGTAGTACAAAGGTGAATGATTTTCTGATGAATATCTTTGGCTCATAGTGTAAAGATGAACAGGTGTTGAGATGAACATGACCAACTAATGAATATCTTTGGCTTGTAGTGCAAAGATGAATATTTGATTTAAGATGTATATTGATTGATGATATAGGGATAGAATATTGATGATGAATTTTTAAAATCATAGAAGATAGTAGATTTCATTCTCTACGTAACTCTTCTAATGAATTGTTATTTTCACTGCGAATATTGATTTAAAACTCGTTGTCTATTGTATTCTATCAGATTTTTCCCTGTTGAGGACTAACGATAATTGTTCTATATTATCTTAGACATAATATTTTTTATTAGGCTAGTTGAGCTCACCCTTTTCCTTTTTGTTCCATTTTTCTTCTCAGGAGGCGAGAATGTAGCAAGTACTAGTCGGGGTATGGAATGATGGTTTTAGAAGTTGTCTTAGTAGTCCTCACTATTTTATAAAATAATGTATCAATAATTGTAATGAGGACTTATTTGAGTGTGGATATTGTCTAGATGACAATATTTGTATTTAAACTCACAGTTTATGTGTTGTCGTATTTTGCACGACAATTGTATTAATAAAGTTGTAGTTATTTCTGTACCATGTATTTGGAGACTCAGAATGGGTGTTGTATACCTATTTTGGGGGCGTAACAAATTTGACGGATTAAGTAAACAAATTACAGATTTTGCTGTTCTGCTTAAAGAATTGCATCAGTCTACTCACGGCCCAAAGATGCCTACACATACAGAATCCTCTGCACAAGGAGGAATTCAAGGTTTGGATTAAACAAATCTAGAACCCCAGTTGGATACGACCAACAAAGACCCTAAAAACACCCATCTCAAAGGAGATCCAGACACCGGTGATATCAGGAAAAAGGTCCTTCAAATGGAAGAAACCATTTGTTCTCTCAATGGGATTGGAGCACATGGGAGTGTTTCATATGCTGACCTTTGCATATTCCCTGGTGTTCATTATCCGAAAAAATTTAAAACCCCTAATTTTGAAAAGTATGACGGATTAGGGGATCCTTATACACATTTGAAGGTGTTCATTGGAGAACTTGGATCTTATATAGAAAACGAGAAACTCAGAATGCAGCTGTTCCAAAAGAGTCTGACTGGAGAGGCCCGATCGTGGTATACCAGATTAGACAACTCAAAGATTCATAGCTAGGAGGAACTAGCTCATGCCTTCCTCACTCAGTACAGCTTTCAATCTCAGATTGCTCCTGACCGGTACCAAATTTCCAAGGTCAATAAATAGTCTAATGAGTCTATCAGAGAGTATACTCAAAGGTGGAGGCGCCTTGCTGCTCAAGTTATTACTTCCATGACGGAATCCGAAATGGTCATGACCTTTAAAGAAATACAAGAAGCTCCTTTCTATGAGAGAGTCTTAGCGGGTATTGGCAAACCATTTTCTGAAATGATCAAACACGGAGAGATGGCAGAAATGGGATTGAAGTCAGGAAAGATTCAAGATCTAGCCGCCCTTAAAGCAGTTGCTGAGCACATCCAATCTGGAACTTATGGAAACAACCCCCGGAGGGTCCATAAAAATAAAGAGGAGGATGTCTCCTTGATACTATAAGGTCAAAAAGGCAATCAGAATATGCCTATCCAGAAGAGAACTTACTCCCCTTTCCAAGCACAGTCTTCAAACCCTCCATTGCCTAAAGGTGGAGAAGTAAAGCACCCACGAACGTTCATACCTTTAGGGGACTCGCTCGAGAATATTCTTGCTCTTCTGACTACACAAAAGAAAATCACACATCATCTTCCATCAGTCAACCCTAATGGGAGGGGTTTCATTGCTACTCGGAAGTGTGCTTATCATTTCGGGGCACCTGGACATGATACTCAAGATTGTTGGGCCTTGAAACACAAGATCCAAGATTTAATAGACAACGGTGAAATCGTGGTTACCAAACCAGATCAACCTCATGTGCAAGACAACCCTTTTCCTCAACACAAAGAAGAAGAGGTCAATATGATTAGTTGGAGCAATGGACAAAGTTCCAATTTTAATGATGAATCATCCCACACCATCAAAGATGGTGTTGATAGATGGGATTACGTAAAGTTCCAATTTGCTATGGAATGAAAGAAGAAAGCTCTTTGTAAGCAAGTTGAATAATTGGCAGAATTGGTGATCCATCAACATCAAGTCACACGCTAGTTAGTCAGCCAGGAGCATGCATGTCTCCTTCTTTTTGTTATGAATGCTCCATCATCGCCTGTAGAAACTGAAGCACTAGAGGACAAGGTTGCAAAGAGTGCAAGGTTGTGAAGATAACACTGGAGGAGATATTTCAGATGTTGATCAACGAAGGAAGAATCACCTCCCTTCTACCTCCAATCAATCCCCGTTCAAAACAGTTCAACTCTAATGGAGTATGTCAATATCATTCACATTCTCGCAGTCACAGCACAGAAGAATGCTGGGCACTCCACCACCTTATTCAGAATCTAATATACAACGGTGTCCTACAGTTGGCAGACGATGACACTGTGCTACTTGAGAGTATGAATACTTGTCCTACTAATTGGAAAGGGCTAGTAGAAGTTATATCCAATGAGACTCATGATACTGTCGGGCCATTTCCCATATTATCTATTAAGCTCAAAGGAGCTGACAATCCTTTGAAAGTGGTTGCGCCAAAGCCAATTTACTTATCATTTAGGCCACAATATCATGTTATCAGCTTACAAAAAGTCCCATGGAATTATGGAGAAGCTAAAGGATCCACGTCTCATACTACTGCTACAGTATTGAAGGAAAATCCATTGTATCTTCCTCAAAGGGTGATGAAGCCTACCATAAAAGCAAAGGGGAAAATTCCCATGGAGAAGATTCCCATGGAGAAGATTGAGAAATTCCTCCACACTATGGGCCATAATGAAGCCAAGGTAGTTTTAAGCTTAAGAGAAGCTCCACATCAAATCTTAATACTGGACTTGGTTTTCTCTTTCGAAGATCACAGGAAGATCTTACTAAAAAAATTTTAAGAAGCCTACTTACCGAAATCAGTCGATGTGGAAAAATTTCAACATCTGGTTGATCACATTTTTAACAACAATGTGATATATTTCACTGATAACAACATACCACCCAAAGGGATCGGTCATTGCAAGTCATTACACATTGCAGTTTTATCCTCCGGGTATATGTTAGATGGAGTTTTGATAGACTGAGATTTTTCTCTAAATATCTGTCATTATGCCACTTTGGTAAAGATGAACTTCAATCTCAAATGGATCCGAAGTAGCCATACGATTATCAAAGTATTTGATGGATCTCGACGAAATTCTGTCGAAGAGATTGAGCTGCCAATTGAGATTGGTCCCCATATAGTTTGCGTATCTTTTCATGTCCTCTAGATAGATTCAGGATACAACTTGCTATTTGGGAGACCATGGATCCACATGGCTGGAGTCGTCCCTTCTACACTTCATCAACAACTTAAATACATTATCAACAATAGCCTAGTCACTGTCAATGCTGAGCCAGAATATCCTAAACAAGGAGACATACCACTCATCGCCTTCAATTCAGAAGTTGAGCCGGCCAGTTTTCATACTTTGGAAGTGAGAAGCACGCAATTCCATCCCATTGGAGCGACACTTCCCGTACCCAAGATTTCTATCGAAGTGATGGCAGTTACACAAGAAATGATATTATTGGGTCATCAACCTGGACATAGGCTGGGTAAAAATCATCAGCGTATTAAGCACCCAATTCAAATGTCCAGTCAAACCGGGACAGCTGGACTAGGCTATTCTTCCAGTTCCACTCATAGGAATCCTCATAAGCATAAGCAGATTCCTCAAGCTTCCGCCACACGACGATTATCTCCACCTTCAACTCCTGAGCTGATACAGTCTCCGGTATAGGTGACATCCCATGTTATGGCTATGCTATTTCCCAAACTAATATCGGTGAAAGAGAAAGAGTTGCTGATTCCTGATCCCACAGCGGAACAGAGGGAATAGAAATGTAAACAAGACATCGCCCTGATGATGTCAGTGTTAGGTTTATAATATTCATGAATGCAATCAAATTGCACAAAATAAACGGAAACGTGGAAAATCAGAGTTTTAAAATTATACAAACCATATACCCTGATCATCCTTTATGCCCAATTATTAATTAATCGAAAAGATATGAAGAACAAGAATCATACCCTTGAAGATTCGAGATTCCTCAGGTACAAGTTCACCTCGCATTCAACTTGAATCCACCGGGTTTGGTTCCTTCCTTTGATCAATGTTAGTCACCCAAGTGTTTGGCCTCTAGAGGTGATTCACCAAGAAAGAATAAAGATTCAAGAAGATGTGTGTTTGCAAAACCCTAGTTTTCTATCTCTCATAGAAAAAAAGCGCACTCTCTAACAATTGAAATCACATATGTTGAAAAAGTCAACAACCACTACACCCATAAATAAGACTCCTCTTATTTATAGATGTGGGCAACCCTCCTTAACAATTAAGGAATTGAGCTTTATTTTAATTAATTAAAATCCTTTAATTAATTAGCCTCCTAATCTTATTAGGAATAAATGAGAGTACAAATATTAAATTAATTTCCAACTCTTTAGAAATTAAAATAATAATAATTGTAATAATATTAATAAGACTCCTCTTATTAATTTATATATTTAATATTTCCAAAATATTAAATAATAAATATTAAGCTATTTAATTTATTCTATCACCATAGATTAAATTAAATACACTTAATATATTATTACAATTATGTCATTAACTTCTTAAATAATTATTCTTCCTTTTATAGTGTGGCCCTTTAGGTTCTGCATATTAAACCGGTTGTGAATAGATCAATTAAAACAATTCTAATCTTATTTAAATAAATAAATTAAATAATTTATTTATTTAAATAAATAATATTTATTCTACGATAGAGATAAGTCTCCCTAGCGATTAACGACTTTTCAAATAATATAGATTTCAACATTAATCATAAAAGAACCTTTGAGTAAATAGTTATCGTACAATTCAATCCTTCCACCATACAATGTCCCAATTAAATATAAGACATGGAATTAATGTCAAGTCTTATTTTATTTAATTATATGTATTTCGACTCTTAAATGCACAACTCCAAATAATGCAAATTAGAAACTCTTTTCTAATTTCATTCTGCCTTGGCCAAGGACTACTGGGTTGTCATTTATCGAATCACATAGGACATTTCTCTTCTTTTACTAGAAGTGGTAGATTCTTTATTGATCATACATTATCTCAATGTATAACTTATTATACCCAAGCATACCCTTTAATATACCCTAAGGGTCTTAAGGAATAAGTCAAAGTATAACTCATCATACACAAGATACTATGATGATCTCAAGTCCAATGATCACTTGTACTACTATCACTGCAGGAATTCCTATTGACAGGCAAGTAAAACTCCATTAGGTATTCCTTAGCGAGCCACGTTCAGTGAACTTATTCTCTAATAAGCACCTACATACTTGCATTCTTGTCTCCACACAAATGATCATGAGATCAATCATCCTCATCTAATGAGCAAGCAACGTATGTACCAATCTACCCGGATTCACTAATCCCCAATTTAGTAATCCAATGATTAGGAACTACTGTAACACCCCCATACCTATACTCCCATGGTATCTGGCATGGTGTTTACAGAGAATTAACATAATGCATTTAAATCTATACACCCATGGTATCTGATTAAAATATTACATTAGATAGAGGGACTAACAGATATAATTCCCATAGATTCAAGATTCACAGTATCCCATAACAGATGGTAATTCCCAATAGAAATATTACTGTGTTTGGATACCCTCACTTGAATATATGAACTGTATCTGTGACTAAAGTCTATCTATCCAAAATTCAGAGTATCAGTAATAACATGAACAGTCCATATTCCCAATACCCTCACCCAGATGTATAGTTTATGTCATGCGATTATATACTATCGTATCGATAGTAACCATCTATCTGAAATCCAGAGTATTAATAACAACATGAATAGTCCATGCTATTAACACCCTCACTCAGATAAATAGTTCCCAAGGATCTCAACTAGAATAGAAGACATCTAATTTTACATCTATATATGTAAGAAAACACGGTTGCGAAAATAAAATATGTTATATATATCATAATTTTATGATTCAATTACAAAATTCTCATAACGAGTTCTTATTACAAGGTATTCATACAGACAATAATATAAGCTAATCTATATAGGGACGCTTCCCTTTATCCACTCCAGATGTTTCAGGATTACCATATAAAATTGCAAAGGAAATAATTTGCAAGGGTGAGCTATGACATGCTCAGCAAGTTGTATATTTATAACAATATAGGATTTGAAGAATTATAACAATTCAAAATTTCGACTGATAGTTGTTACCATTTCTGGATTTCTAATTCCAACTAGTTCTGGAATTTTTATCATTTCTGTCAGTCACAAAGACTTAGAAATTCTGTTCAGATATGAGATAGGGGATCAGCCTATTCATCATCCTAGGAGTATGCATATCACCTACAGTGCTCAATTACACTTACAATTTACTGTCAATATATTCATTGAATACACTTCACTCCCTTACGGGATTCTCAACTTTAGTATAAGATTGTCTTACCAAAACAATTTGGTTTAACACAACAGTTTATGCTCAATAAACAATATCATATGAATAAACAATTCATTTCTTAGTCATGCTGGAACTATAGCAATAACTTTTCAATAATAGGTAATTCAATGAAGGTGTATTATATCAACAGTATATCAAGATAGAATCTTGTTCAGCGAATAAACAGGGTTGATAAATTTTGCATAAGTAATAAATTGGGTATAGGAGAATTGCCTGAGCGTAGATCAGCCAATCTATGCTATTCGAACGCTAATAAGTACCTATGACGTTTATAAATATAAATCTAACACGTTAGTATTGATAACAATAATCAAATAAAACATTTATTTAATATCGGGTTAGATTTAATAGGGTTTGACTTTTAATACCTTTGATAAATGAACTAAAATTTATTTATAAAATTTGGTTATATTTTTAAATAATTTAATTATCCTTATAATATATTTTAGAAGGTTTAAAGTATTTTTAAAATATTTATTTATCCTTTAAATAATTTTTAAATCATTTATCTCTATTTATAAGTAATTTATATTTACTAAAATTTTATAAAAAACATTATTTAATATTATTAAATAATTTATAATCATTTATTACGATTTTTATTTCAATAATAATATTTTTACATAATTATTACATTTTTGTAGAAATATCAGAAATAATTTATAATAATTTAATATAATTTTTAAAGTTGTTTTTATATTTATTTATTAATTATTTCAATTTTTTATAATTTAGTTTTAAAGAAAATAATTTATGTCCGTCGCTAAAGCTCTACAGTGACAGAAAGTATCGCTGTAGGTGTTCTTGATTTTCTGGGCAACCGTTGGTCATGGTCGAGTGACCAGTTTGACCATCAAATAATTCGTTACTGGTAATGATTTTTGGTTAAATCAAGTATTGGTGTTGTAGTACTCATACAATAGTACAAGATAAAGCAATAATCAGGCTTTAATCTACATCTAACAAGAAATTATAAAGGTTCAAAGTTACTGTCAGAGTTGTTCTTGGGTTTCTAGGTAACCTAGAACAGTGATAATGGTCGGTCAACGGTTTTGTGGCTTGAATAACTTTGATTCTGTGTACTAGATGTATGTTGTGTTTGTTGTAACATGTAGTCTATATTCCAGGGTACATATATTTAACATTTCAATGAAAAAATCTTAATTCTAAGGTCTCTATTTATGCTGGTCAAAGTACAGCTAACAAATATTATTCATGTTCTTCAGTTTTCTGGAAAACCTGGAAAACTCGGTCATGCTCGGTCAACTAGTTTTGACCATTAATTCCGGTAATTCTATGAGTTGGTTGTTCGATTGAAGATCATAGATATGTAGTATATATAGCAGAGTACCAATTTATAACAAAAACATAAACAATTAACAATCAGAAGATGATTAAACAGGTCGGTCAAAGTAGCCGGTTCAACTGTTCTTGAGCTTTCTGGGCAACCCAGAAAACAAACTTTCGTGAACGGTCAACCCGCTTTGACTGCTTAAATCTTGGAATCTATGGTTCATATGAACCTGTTTTCTTTTGCATATTAAAGACCTATTTACAGGATACGAATATCAATCGATTAATAGACAAAAACATAAACACACATGAAATCGAAAAGCCCTGACATTCGACTGTCAGATCATTTTTTTCAAAATTCCCAGATCCCATAAAACGCTTAATTAAGGCATCTAGATGTTTTGAAAACGTGTTCTACCACTCTAGCATACTTTCTAACATCCTAATACAATATTCTAAACATCTAAACAACAAATCTAACATAAGATCAAAGAGAAATTTATGAACTAGGGTTTGCACCTTTTCTTGAGAAATTTTTGATTCTAGCTTCTGATCTTGTTGCTGATAACGCCCAGGCTTGATATGGAAGGTTTATAAGTGTATCTAGGCTTTGAGAATTCGTGGGTTTGCTCAGCTCTAAGGTTCCTATTTATAGAATTCTCCAACTTGGCTTTTTGGTCATTTTTCCACCTACTTGCCTCCATAAAGATCTGATCTATGACTCTTCTGCTGCTTGGGAGTTTGGATGCATGTCATGTGATGTTTTGGAACTTGTAATGGTGACTCCCAACCTACTTGTGATCTAGTTGATTAAGTTAATAGCTTAATTAGGTTTAAATCTTCACTAATCTTGATTAGGATTTTGTTTCTAATGATTAGGAATGTTAAGTAATGTTAATTAGTACCTAATTAAAGTTTACTAACCATGATTAAGTGTTAACATAAGCTAATTAGAGTTAGATTAGCTAATTAGGGTTTATTTAATAAATTAGGGTTAGGGTTTTGCTAATTAGGGTTAGGGTTTGTTAACCTAGGTTTACTAACCTAAATTTCTCGGTAATCCTAACAAGCATGACAAAGCGTTTTATCAGTGTATGCACGACAAAGCAACTTGTCAAAATAATTTTCCCGAAAAGTCCGATTATGGAAAAAAAAAAGTTAAGCACGAGGTGTCAAGCAGGACGTTTTTTCGGAAAAAAATTTATTTGGTCAATTTTGTCAAACCAAGTATATAATAACACATAACACATTCAGAACAGATAAATTTTATTTATATAACGAGATTTATACATACGAGTCTTATTAGGGTTTTGGGTTTTTACATTCACCCCCACTAATAAGAATTTCGTCCTCGAAATTACAGTACATGTTAAGTAAATAATTGAGGATAATTCTCGCGCATTTTATCTTCAAGCTCCCATGTAGCTTCTTTAACGTTCTGATTTCTCCATATTACTTTTACCGATGCTATCACTTTATTACGGAGGACTTGCTCTTTACGGTCGACGATCTGCACATGTTCTTCTACATAAGAAATATTTTCTTTGATTTGGATAGGTTCCTAATTTATAACGTGTTTATAATCAGGTTTGTATGGTCGTAAAACGGACATATGAAACACATTATGGATATGGTTTAACTCAGGTGGTAGTGCTATTTCATAAGCAACTTCACCAATTCTTCTCAAAATTTCAAAAGGTCCAATGAACCTCGGACTTAGCTTTCCTTTCTTTTCAAAACGTATCTTACCCTTCCAATGAGATACTTTCAAGAATACAAGGCTTCTTACGCTAAAATTTCGTTGTTGACAATGTGGATCAGAGTATTTTCTTTGTCGATCTTGAGATGCTCGCAATCGTTGACGTATGATTCTGACAGTTTCAGCAGTTTGTTGAATTATTTCAGGTCCTAACAGTTGTCTTTCCCCGACTTCATCCCAACACATAGGCGTTCTACATTTTCTTCCATATAAGGGTTCATAGGGTGGCATACCTATGCTAGCATGATAATTATTGTTGTAGGCGAATTCGACTAAAGGTAACTGATCTTCCCAACTTCCTTTGAAGTTTATGACACATGTTCTTAACATATCCTCTAATGTTTGTATGGTTCTCTCACTCTATCAATCAGTTTGAGGATGATAGGTTGTACTTAGTCTTAACTGTGTTCCTAAATTTTTCTGAAGACTCTTACAAAAATTTGAAGTAAAACGTGGATCTCAGTCTGATACTATGGAAACAGGTACTCCATGCCTAGAGATAATTTCATGAATATATAATTTGGCAAGGTGATCCAGGTTATGTGTAATTTTAATAGGTAAAAAGTGAGCGGATTTAGTTAAACGGTTAACTATTACCCAAATGACATTATAGCCTTTTTGTGTAGTTAGAAGGCCCACTACAAAGTCCATGGTTATATGTTCCCACTTCCACTCAGGAATTGGTAAAGGTTGAAGTAAACCACTTGGCTTCTGATGTTCTGCCTTAACCCTTTGACACGTTAGACATTTACTTACCCATTCAGCTATTTCTCTTTTCATATTTGACCACCAAAAGTGTCGACCTAAATCTTTGAACATTTTAGTACTGCCAGGATGTATGGCAAAATTAGAATTATGTGCTTCGTTCAAAATTTCATCTTTTAAAGCTTGATCTAATGGAATCCAGATTCTATTTTCATATCTTATTATTCTATCTGTATCTATTCGAAATTTATTATACTTATTATGTGTGGAATTAGATTTAAACTTCTGACACTCTTCATCCTTCTCCTGTATCTCTTTAATTTTATCGAGCAGATATGAAACTCCTTCTAAAATATATAATTTTTGGGTGGAGGTAGTTGGACGTTCCACCTTAATTTTTAACTTTTCAAAATCTTTTATTAACCTATCATTGGTGGTTAACACATTCAATTTTTCCTGATTCTTTATACTTAACGCATCAGCTACAACATTTGCTTTACCGGGATGATATAAGATTTCACAGTCAAAATCCTTTATCAGTTCTAACCATTGCCTTTGTCTTAAATTTAATTCCCGTTGTGTAAAAATATATTTCAAACTTTTATGATATGTATATATTTCACACTTTTCCCCCGTATAAGTAATGTCTCCAAATTTTTAGAGCAAAAACTACTGCGGCTAACTCTAAATCATGAGTAGGATACCTCTTCTCATAGTCTTTGAGTTGTCGTGATGAATAAGCTATCACTTTACCATGTTTCATCAACACACACCCTAATCCTCTGTGTGATGCGTCACTATATACTACAAGGCCTCCTGTATCATCTGGTAAGGATAGCACTGGAGCCATGCTCAGTCGCTTCTTCAACTCTTGGAAGCTTTCCTCACATTTATCTGTCCAGACGTATTTCACCGTCATTCGAGTTAAATTGGTTAATGGGGTTGCTATTTTTGAAAAATCTATTATAAACCGTCGGTAATAACCCGCTAAACTGAGAAAACTTCATACTTCTGTTGGAGTTGTTGGTTGTTCCCAGTGCACAACCGTTTCGATCTTAGTTGGATCTACAAATATTCCATCTTTGTCCATTACATGACCTAAAAATTGAACTCTCTTCAACCAGAATTCACACTTGGAAAACTTTGCATAAAGTTGTCCCTTTCGTAATATCTCCAATACGACTTTCAAGTGTTTAGCATGCTCTTCCCGTGTTCTCGAGTATATCAGAATATCGTCGATAAACACTATAACAAATTTGTCCAAGCATGGTTTAAGCACTCTATTAATTAAATCCATAAATGCTGCCGGTGCATTTGTTAATCCAAAAGACATTACAAGAAATTCATAATGTCCATAGCATGTCCTAAACGCTGTTTTCGACACATCCTCCTTTCTTACCTTTAATTGATGATAACCTGTTCTAAGGTCAATTTTTGAAAAATGTTTGGCCCCCTTTAATTGGTCAAACAAATCATCAATCCTTGGCAAAGGATATTTATTCTTAATAGTTAGCTTATTTAGCTTCCTATAATCTATACAAAGTCTCATAGTTCCATCATTCTTCTTTACAAACAACAATGGTGCGCCCCAAGGTGAAACACTAGGTTGTATGTACTTTTTATCTAAAAGTTCCTGTAATTGAATAAGTAAATCTTTTAGTTCTATAGGTGCCATTCTGTACGATGCCTTAGAAATTGGTGCCACTCTTGGTGCAAGATCAATGATAAACTCAATCTCCCTAATTGGAGGCAAACCGGGTAAATCATCAGGAAATACATCAGGAAATTCCTTAACTATAGGTATTTGATCTAGTTTTACTCCTTCCTGACGAGTATCAACTATATAGGCCAAATATCCTAAACAACCCTTTTTAAGTAATCTTTCTACCTGAACTATAGTCAAACATCGAGATTGCTTAGGAGAACAACTACCGTTGAACACTACTTTTGACTTCGAAGTAGTCAAAAGGTTAATACGTTTTTTATGACAATCAATTATCGCGTTATGATTAACTAACCAATCCATTCTTAGAATTACATCAAATTCTCCTAACTTAAATTGGTAACAAATCCACCTTAAAATTATGTCCTTTTATCACCACACTACAGTTTCTGTATATGATCTTAACCGAAATTCTTTCATTATTAGCAATTTCTACACAAAATGGTTTGTCTAAATTTTCACAAGGCATATTCAAGTTTGTAGAGAAATTTCTAGACACAAATGAACAAGTAGCACCATAATCGAATAACACATATGCATTTAAAGTGTTGATAGGGATGATACCTGTCACTATGTCATGTGAAGCAATAGCATTCCTCACCGACATATTAAATGTTCTCGCGGTAGGTCGATTCTGAACCCCAACTGCAACTACTATCGATTGATTATTCTCTGGTATTCTAACCCTTTTCCTCCTTGGTTTGTGGGACAGTTCTTAGAAAAACGATCCATTGAACCACAATTAAAACATTTATTTTTCTTTGGAAGAGGACACTGTGAAAGATAATGTCCTGACTGTCCACAATTAAAGCATTTGTTAAGAAGACACTCTCCTCTATGTTTCTTACTACACTTAGGAAAAGGTTTAATATTATTATTACTAAAATTGTTATTAGTATTTCCTATCTTTTTCCCTGAGTTGTTAGAAAAAGAATTATTACATTTACGCTTGTTATTAAACCCACCTGAACTGGGTTCTGTCTTACTTTTCCCTTTCTCATTCTGAGTCTTTTTGTCCTGATGAAACTTAGCGAGATTTTCATTCTCACTTTCAATTATAGTGGCCTTCTCTAGTATTTCAGAGAAAGTTTTGATTTGAAGCACATATAATTTACTATGAATCTGAGGTTTTAAACCTTCTTGGTACCTACGAGTCTTTCTAAGTTCAGTAGTCACTTCATGAGGAGCAAACCTGGGTAGTTCATTAAACTTAGCTGTATACTGGGTTACAGTAAGAGATCCTTGTTTTAAGTCCAGAAATTTTATTTCCATTCGATCTTTCAGGGATTGGGAAAAATTGTTTTCAAAGAACAACTCTTTAAATATATCTCAAGGAACAATTTTAGTTTCTACTCGACCTTTGGTTGATTCCCACCAATAATTAGCTTCACCTTTCAAGAAGAAAGTTGCAAAAGTTATTTTCTGGTTATTACTAACATTGGTTACTAGGAAGAAGTTTTCTATCTCAGAAATCCAAATATGTGCATCTACAGGTTCTAATGTACCTTTAAATTCAGGTGGTCCAACTAATTTAAAGTCTTTAAAGGATGTATTTTGGTTCATAGGTCTGTTTATTATCCTAACATCATATCTACTAACTGTTGAGTAGAATTATCCTCATTATTCATTTCTCTTTGGGGTCTTTTGGTTGGTGGCACGATTCTATAAAACAACAACAAAGATTCACATAAGATTCTTAGATAACCAAAGCATATTGTTTATTTATAACTCACAGTCTTACAACAACTTTAAACATACTAGTATATTACATAGTACTTATTATAATACAAACTTTGAATGCTTCTTTATTGTACTAATATAAAGCATCCAACCTCCTATGTTACTCTCTATAATTCATTGATATCATCAAAGGAATCCTGGATCATGTGACCAACCACAGATCGATCGATGAGATAAGCAGTTTTCTTCTCCTATACTGGATATCGAGTTACACGATGCTACAAATCATTAAGAGTATCTCGAACTCCCATAGATGTTTTAAAAAACCTTGACTGAATTTCCCTCCTGCTCCTATGTGCATGGTGCAGTTGTACTTTCAGTCGATGACTATGACTCTTTTCATCCATTAGCATACACTCAGCTAAATCTGTCCTAAATTTCATCTTATTATTCTCACATTATGTTGTCTGCAGTAGTGATGCAATTACCTCATCATCCTCATCTATTCTCACTAATTGTCCAGTCACTAGATCTTCTTCTTCTTCTTCAGCATCAAGCAGTTGTTGATCATGAAGCAATTCTTCTTCTTCTACATCACTAGCTATAAAAGACTCTATCTACGATGGATTAATCACTCTTTCTTCAGCATTGGAGTTGGCCATCTATAAAAGAAAACTCCATAAATACTGGTATAAAGTGTTACACCACATAATAATTTTAATGTTATATTTTATATGTCTTTTTAAAATTTTTACGGACTCGAAGACTATATACTAAAAAACTCTTCCTTATATCTATAGCCTTAACAGCTCTGATACCAAAATTGTAACACCCCTATACCTATACTCCTGTGGTATCCGGTATGGTGTTTACAGAGAATTAACATAACGCATTTAAATCTATACACCCATGGTATCTGATTAAAATATTACATTAGATAGAGGGACTAACAGATATAAATCCCATAGATTCAAGATTCACAGTATCCCATAACAGATGGTAATTCCCCAGAGAAATATTACTGTGTTTGGATACCCTCACTTGAATATATGAACTGAATCTGTGACTAGAGTCTATTTATCCAAAATTCAGAGTATCAGTAATAACATGAACATTCCATATTACCAATACTCTCACCCAGATGTATAGTCTATGTCATGCGATTATATACAATCGTATCGATAGTAACCATCTATCTGAAATCCATAGTATTAATAACAACATGAACAATCCATGCTATTAACACCCTCACTCAGATAAATAGTTCTCAAGGATCTCAACTAGAATAGAAGACATCTAATTTTACATCTATGTATGTAAGAAAACACGGTTGCGGAAATAAAATATGTTATATATATCATAATTTTATGTTTCGATTACAAAATTCTCATAATAAGTTCTTATTACAAGGTATTCATACAGACAAGAATATAATCTAATCTATGTAGGGACGCTTCCCCTTATCTACTCCAAATGTTCCAGGATTACAATCTAAAACTACAAAGGGAATAATTTGCAAGGATAAGCTATGACATGCTCAACAAGTTGTATATTTATAACAAAATAGGATTTGAAGAATTATAACAATTCAAATTTTTGACTGATAGTTGTTACCATTTCTGGATTTCTAATTTCAACTAGTTCTGGAATTTTTATCATTTCTGTCAGTAACAAAGACTTAGAAATTCTGTTCAGATATGAGATAGGGGATCGGCCTATTCATCATCCTAGGAGTATGCATATCACCTACAATGCTCAATTACACTTACAATTTACTTTCAATATATTCATTGACTACACTTCGCTCCCTTACGGGATTCTCAACTTCAGTATAAGATTGTCTTACCAAAATAATTTGGTTTGACACAACAGTTTATGCTCAATAAACAATATCATATGAATAAACAATTCATTTCTTAGTCATGTTGGAACTATAGCAATAACTTTTCAATAATAGGTAATTCAATGTAGGCATATTATATCAACAGTATATCAAGATAGAATCGTGTTCAGCGAATAAACAGGGTTAATAAATTTTGCATAAGTAATAAATTGGGTATAGGAGACTTGCTTGAGCGTAGATCAGTCAATCTATGCTATTCGAACGCTAATAAGTACCTATGACGTTTATAAATATAAATCTAACACGTTAGTATTGATAACAATACTCAAATAAAACATTTATTTAATACCGGTTTAGATTTAATAGGGTTTGACGTTTAATACCTTTGATAAATGAACTAAATTTTATTTATAAAATTTGGTTATATTTTTAAATAATTTAATTATCCTTATAATATATTTTAGAAGGTTTAAAGTATTTTTAAAATATTTATTTATCCTTTAAATAATTTTTAAATCATTTATCTCTATTTATAAGTAATTTATATTTACTAAAATTTCATAAAAGCCATTATTTAATATTATTAAATAATTTATAATCATTTATTATGATTTTTATTTCAATAATAATATTTTTACATAATTATTTAGTATTTAGAAGTAATTATTCTAATTACTTTATTAATAATTTAATTATAAATAATATCTAAATAAAATAAAATAATTATTACATTTTTGTAGAAATATCAGAAATAATTTATAATAATTTAATATAATTTTTAAAGTTGTTTTTATATTTATTTATTAATTATTTCAAATTTTTATAATTTATTTTTAAAGAAAATATTTTTTGTCCGTCGCTAAAGCTCTACAGTGATAGAAAGTGTCTGTAATAACCAAGAATTTCTGTGATACATTGTAAATAAGTATTACCTAATCAATAATATTTTATGGATGATGGCATGATTATGTGGTTAGTATGATATAATATTTAAAGAAAGTCTCACTAATAAGTTATATAAGTTAGTGAACTAACTTAAGTATTTTAATAATCTAGGAAATAGATTTAAGAGGTTAAACCCTAAGTAAGTATTCAATAAACTTGAATAAGACAAGTCTAATTGGGTTATGTAAGTTAATTAACATTATTAATTGATGTGAGTGTGTAAATATCAATAATAATGAGTAATAGTTCATGAGATAATAGGGTTAATATTACTAAGGATGGCTAGTAGTTTAAACAAGCCCAATAATTATTTAAGTATTGAACTTGTAGATAATTTGATTGTTAAGCTAGCCCACTATTGAATTTAATGGGCAAGTATGCTAGTAGCATAGTTATTTAAGGGTGGAGGCCCAAGTTCATATTAATTAGTAAGTTAAACTAGTTAATTAAAAGTCCAATAGGTTAGTTGTGGAAAGCCCAAAACATCTTTTATAATGGTCCAACTTGTAGCCCAATTGATGAGGGTAATTTAGACATTTAGTATGCTAGATATTTCAATGAAAACAAAAGCAAAACTTGGAGATAAGAAGGCCACATGGCCGGCCGCATGAGGAGAGAAAAGGGGGAATGAATGTCATCATTACAAGCTCCCAAATTTCAAAAGATATTTACTTAGTGGGCTAGGTGTCATTTTGTTTATGGAGCCAACATATTAGTAAGTAATCTTGTAATAATTAAGAGAGAGAGAGGAGATATGTTAGTGGATTAGATATAGATATACTAATGTATCTATGTATTTTGTCCAACACATTAAACTATCTTCTCTTTCATCTTTTATTTTATCTCATCTTACTTTTTCTTTAGTTAACCAAGCAAAGCATAAAAGAGAGAGAGAGAGAGAGAGAGAGAGAGAAGTTCGGTGGGGAAGAGGAGAGAAAGAGGAAGAAAATCCACCATTGATGCACCCTAAGTTCATCCTATACTTTGGAAGGGAAAGAAGGTGTGCCCAAAAATCAAGGTGAAAACTAATCTAACTAATTTTTTTTTTTATTATTTTGGTTGATTTTGGTTATCTAAGGTTTATGATCTAGAGGTTTAAAACCCTCTATCTACATGGTTTATATAGTTTCATGTATGGATCTAACATATTTGAGTGTTAGAAAGTGAATCAAAAGGATAGAAAAGAAACTAGTTTTGTTTTTAAGAAAACTCTAGTTTTTTTTTCACATCCTTTGATCGACTACCGTTTTTGATCTACACCTTCTTTTTGTGATCCGTCAAAGAGGGGTGCTAGATATGTAAGTTAACTACTAAACCCAAGTGGTAGCATTCAAAAATGTTGAATACACAAGTGGTAGCAACTGTTTTAGCAAAAACAGTTTGGTCTCTTGAAAGAAAAATAAACTGTTTTTGGTCAGTCAAAGCAAGGGGTATTTTCGTCATTTTGCTGGTATTTAAAAATTCTGGAAAAATTTGGGAGAGTAATATGATGAGTTATCTTTCAAACCCAAGTGGAATCACCTAAAAAGGAGTTGTAGATTTCCGTATGGACTGAATTTAGCAAAGTAGGTAAAATCTAAAAATCCCAAAACGGGGTCTGCCCAAAATTGTGAAAGGGCAATTTCGGCCACTTAAAATATGAAATAAATTCCGGCCTTTTGGGACATTAAAATATATGTCATAAAGTAGCTCCTGTCCAAAAATGAGCTCATTCCGACTTAAAATGACCAAGTTATGATCATTTCAATATTTAGGTTTTTCGGACGAAAATCGCTATAACCGGAGTTCTATAACTCCGATAGCCACGAAATTTAAACTGGAGGGTCACGTTAACATGTATGAGGTTATGCCAAGAGATGGGAATTTCTGGAGTTGAGCATGATGGGGCTAATTTCTTAAGCCACGCACTAAAAATAATTTTTGAAAAAATAGTAAAAGAAATTGAAAAATTACGGAAAAATACTTTTTGTGTATGAAATACATGTATATAAGTATGGCCAAAGGATAGAAAAATAATAAGTTGATTTGGTATTTTCGTAAAAGAGATATGGAATCCAGCTTGCTGGATTGGAAAAAATGTTGAATCCAGTTTGCTGGATTGAAGGATTTAGAATCCAGTCTTGCTGGATTGAAAGTTTGTTGAATCCAGTTTGCTGGATTAGTCAATCCAGGTGGCTGGATTGCATGTTTGTATAATCTAGACTATGATGTTAGTATTCATCTTACTAGATTATAAAGAAGAGACTAATAAAAGGAAAGATTAAGTGTTAAATCATAAGAAATATGACAAAGTAAATAATATGTTATCAAAGAATGATATTAATAAGAATGTTTTCAGATAATTGATTATGTGGATAAGTAAATTGCTGATAGAGTAATTGTATTATAATATAAAGTATGATATGCTGATTGTAAGATCAATCTTAACAATGATAGGTCTTTACAATAAAGAGATTAAATTAAATTGTGTAGCAGTAGATCGCAGTCGAGGCAAGTTCTCTAACTCAAACTTGAGTTATTCTTTTCAAAGCATGTTAGTGAATAATTATTGTGTATTATTCACATCCATATTGATTATTGATGCTCGCACTCAGTGCAATTAAATTCCTATTCTACTATTATTGAATTGTGAATTAGTTAAAGTTCTTTTATTCATGCACTGTTTAAGATATGGATCTATGCTCATTGTATCGGCTAGATCAAACATGTTTAAATTTGTTAAATCAAATATGTTGTTAAAAGCTTTTCTTCACCAATTGATTTGGTAAGGACTCAAGACTGAGAAAAAGAACAATTTGATTAAAGCATTATTGAAAAACAATTATTGCTCGTAAATTAAGTGTTTATGCATAATACACCGGGTATGAAAGGCTGATCCCCTTGATTACCAAAACTTATTAAAAGGACCAGTTTAAATACTGACAACCTTAGCATATGTTCATGGTCATTATGACCACTCAGTATCTGTTATTCGAATATTTAGTTATCAAGACTTAATTCATGTTCTTTCGCAATTAATTTCTATTGTTGAACATTGAGCGATAAATTTCTTACTAATCATGATATATCTTCTTTGTACTTAAACTTGCTAAGCAAATTAGTTGCTTACCCTTGCTATATCATGACATTTATTTCAGCTAAGCCAGAGGGTTCAAGTAAGAAGGACAAGGGCAAGGGAAAGGTCCAAGAATAGTTATTATAAATGTTTAAGTATCATGAAATACTATGTTTGATGTTTATGTAAACCTTTTGTGTTACTTTATGTAACTTAAGTAAGGTATGTTTATGTTAAGGTAATAGACCTTGGGGTATTGTATAAGACTTTATTATAATGAACAACGTATGTTTATTATTCCGCAATAGTATATAGAATGCTTATGTTAATGATGGATAGTGAACACCAAACCCGGGGTTGAGAACTCGGATTTGGGGGCGTCACAGATTGGTATCAAAGCTGTAGGTTATAAACTCTAGGATGCGAAACTTAGGTTATAACCTTAGAAGAAAACTCGTATAGAGTATGATAAGAGGTGGATTATGGAGATTCATCTAGTATGCAGTGTGCATAATAAAATATTATTTCATTTTATCAATGAATATATTTTATTGTGATACTGATGTTGTGTTTGTTTGATTATAGGATGCCTGAGGAAGAACAAGGTAGCCATACAGTCGAGCAAGAGCCGTTAGATCCGGTAGAGGATCATGCTGTTAGTGACGAGCGTGATGAGGATGTGATGGAGGTTTTGTTTGAAAATAACATAGCGCTGGAGAATAGAGTGACAGAGCTAGAGCAGGAGAATGCCACTCATCAGTTTACTGAAACTCAATACAAGGAACTGGCATATCAGGCTCAGAACGAGCTTGCTGAGATGAAGATACAGTTGCAGGAGCAGACGTCCTTGGCTACTCATATGGTTGCCAAGAATGCTGAGCTGAGAGAGATATTAGAACAAGAGCATAATAAGTTTGCGATATTGAGTATTGAGCATCAGGCGTTACACATGAGGTTTGACTTAGAGATCGCTGACAGGGTCCGAGTTGAGGATGCTTGGGTCCGAGCAGCGAGAAGAGTGGATCAGCTAGAGGTTGAGGCAGAGGCTGGACGAGTTAGGATGGAGTCCTTGGGACGGGCTTTAGATGCAGCATATACTGGTCCCCAAGTGGGAGTGAGGAGATCCTTTGAGATAGGCGAGTCGAGTCGAGCTGTTAGACGTCGACTTATGGATGGACTCTTTCCACCCGAGCAGGAGCATTCAGGCGCACCCTCTCCAGACGCGCAGTGATAGTTTAATAGCTTTCTATTGTTTATAGAGGTAGTAGTACCCCTTTTGATTATTAGGGTTGTGTGTTTGATGTAAACCTCAGTAGGTGCGAGGTAGTATGTAAATATGATGTATCCCCATCTTATGTGAATAGGGGAGTATGTCTTTTGGTAGATCCCATCTTTGGATGTTTAAAAATGGGATAGTTAACGTTTATAAAAATATGCCAAGTATGTGAATATATGACTTTAAAATTTGGTATATGAATATAAATGCATTATTATAATTACATGTTGGATCAAATAGAAAAGTATTAAGAATTAAAATGAGAAGTTGTCTGTTTGAAAAAAATAGTAAGCTGGATATGTCAATTCAGTAAGCTGAATGTGTTATTCAGCAAGCTGGATATGTTAATTCAGCAAGCTGAATGTGTTATTCAGCAAGCTGGATGTGTTAATTCAGCAAGCTGAATGTGTTATTCAGTAAGCTGGATATGTCAATTCAGCAAGCTGAATGTGTTATTCAGCAAGCTGGATGTGTTAATTCAGCAAGCTGAATGTGTTATTCAGCAAGCTGGATATGTTAATTCAGCAAGCTGAATGTGTTATTCAGCAAGCTGGATGTGTTAATTCAGCAAGCTGAATGTGTAATTCAGTAAGCTGAATATGTGAATTTAGTAAGATGAATATGTTAATTCAGCAAGCTGAATTAGTCAATTTAGCAGGTTGAATTCGATAATACAACATTATGATAATATGATTGTTAGAGTTTAAATTACATGTTATATTTTAAACACTTAGGAGATATATCATATAATTAAACTCGATGTAATAAATTAAGGTTTTATTTAATCAGATTATGCCGCCAAGACGTCAAAATCGTAACCAGAGGGAGGAACGTTCTGTGAACAATGAAAGAAATCAAGATGACCCAATGCAAAACTTTGCCGATATGATAGCTCAAGCTATGCGAACTCGTGCACCTGCAGCAAGGGGGCAAGCGAATAATAGATTGGCAAATTTTAAAGATTTTAAAGCTGTAGGACCACCAGAATTTAGCGGAACTACGGACCCTATAGCGGCTCAAACATGGGTGAAAGAGATGGAAAAGGCCTTTATCATTGCAAGGGTAGCCGAAGAGCAAAAGACGGCTTTTGCTACCTACTTGATGAAAGGTGAGGCTAATTACTGGTGGGAGACGAACCAAGCTAGAGCCGGAACAGAGGTAGTGACATGGACCAGGTTTAAGGAGTTATTCTTAGAAAGTTATTTCTCGGAGGCCATGCAAGCCAGAATGGAAGTGCAGTTTCTTGAATTAAAGCAAGAAAACATGTCAGTTACCGAATATGCAGCAAAATTTAATGAGCTAGCCAGATTTGCACCTCATCAGGTGGATACAGAACTACGAAAGGCACGTAGGTTTGAAAATGGGCTGAAGCCTTGGATTCACAGTAAGGTTGCAGTATTGCAAATTGCTACCTTCTCAACACTGTTAGAAAAAGCTATCATTGCAGAAGGTAGTAGTGAGGCAGTTTCTAGATTCAACCGAGAGAAGAATAAGAAGAAAATTGAAGGTGGTCATCAAGGTGCGAGTAGTGGTGGCAGTAACAACAAGAAACGTAAGTGGAACAACAGTGGAAATGAATCAGGAGCGCAACCAGGGAATACTCAGCAGAAGAAGGCAGCATGTTCGAAGTGTGGAAAGAATCACTCTGGAGAGTGTATGAAAGGGAAAAACGTCTGTTATAATTGTGGCCAAGAAGGACATATTTCACCAAATTGTCCTAAACCGAAGAAAGGTGGTTGTTTTTCTTGTGGAGGAACGGGGCACCGATTCAAGGATTGTCCATTGAAGAAGAATACAGATGGAGGAAGTGGAAACAAGAGCAGTTCAACAAAGTTAACTATTGGAGGTCCAACACAGCAGAGCAAGCCGACAGCCCGAACGTTCAACATGACTGTGCAAGATGCAGTTGCATCAAAGGAAGTGGTGTCAGGTATTATTCCGATCAATAATATAAATGCTTACGTATTATTTGATTCGGGAGCTACCTGTTCATTTGTGTCTGATGAATTTGCTAGAAGATTAAACTTACCATTTGAAAAGTTAAAGAACCCAATGAATATAGAAGTTGCAAATAAAGAAGTGATCCCTGTAGAGTTTATCCATAACAACTGTGGTGTGGATATAAGGGGACATAAGTTAAGCGTGAATTTAATCCCGATACGCTTAGGAGAATTTGATGTTATCTTAGGGATGGATTGGTTGTTTAACCATGAGGCAGTTATAGACTGTCAGAAGAAGAGTATACGCCTTAAGACACCGAGTAAGTCTAAGGTTGTATTTTATGGTAGCAAGTCGCCAAGGCAAACAAGTTGTCTGACGATGATGCAGGCCAGAAGAATGTTACGAAAAGGCTGTGAAGGTTATTTGGCTCATGTAGTGGATACACGGGTTGTGAATTCGGACATGGGGCAGATACCTATAGTTAATGAGTTTGGGGATGTCTTTCCAGAAGAACTTCCGGGACTTCCTCCAGATAGAGAAATAGAGTTTGTGATTGATTTAGTACCGGGGACAACGCCGATATCAAAAGCGCCGTATCGAATGGCTCCGGTAGAAATGAAAGAGTTGATGATCCAGCTACAAGAGTTGTTGGATAAGAAGTACATCCAACCTAGTGTATCTCCGTGGGGAGCACCGGTGTTGTTTGTAAAGAAGAAGGATGGTTCAATGAGGTTGTGTATGGATTACAGAGAATTGAATAAGGTGACAATCAAGAACAAATATCCGTTACCAAGAATAGACGATCTGTTTGATCAACTTAAGGGAGCGAGATGTTTTTCAAAGATTGACCTAAGAACTGGTTATCATCAGTTGAAGGTGAGAACAGAAGATGTACCAAAGACAGCATTTAGAACTCGTTACGGTCATTATGAGTTCCTAGTGATGTCGTTTGGACTGACAAACGCACCAGCTGCTTTTATGGACTTGATGAACAGAATATTTAAACCGTATTTGGATAAATTTGTGGTGGTGTTCATTGATGACATTTTGGTTTATTCAAAGACTGAAGAGGAGCATGCTGAACATCTACGAATTGTGTTGGAAACCTTAAGGAAAGAGAAGTTATATGCTAAATTTTCAAAGTGTGAGTTCTGGTTGAAGAGAGTTCAATTTCTGGGGCATGTCATCGATAACGAGGGAATTTCTGTTGATCCAGCAAAAGTAGAAGCGGTGAAAAATTGGAGACAACCGAAAACACCGACAGAGATTAGAAGTTTCTTGGGATTGGCAGGATATTACCGAAGGTTTATTCAGGATTTCTCGAAAATAGCAACGCCATTAACTAATCTGACAAGGAAGACTGTTAAGTATGTATGGACGGAAAAATGTGAACAAAGTTTTCAGGAATTAAAGAAGCGACTAAGTGAAGCACCTGTGTTATCTTTACCAGATAGTACGGGAGGTTTTACAGTGTATAGTGATGCGTCACACAAAGGACTAGGTTGCGTATTAATGCAGAATGGTAAAGTCATTGCGTACGCGTCACGACAGTTAAAAGACTATGAGAAGGGATACCCTACCCATGACCTTGAGTTGGCTGCGGTAATATTTGCCCTTAAGATTTGGAGACATTATCTCTACGGAGAAAAGTGTGAGATATACACAGATCACAAGAGTCTGAAGTACATCTTTACACAAAAGGAATTAAATATGAGGCAGAGAAGATGGTTGGAATTGATCAAGGACTATGATTGTGATATTCTATATCATCCGGGAAAGGCTAATGTGGTGGCAGATGCTTTAAGCAGAAAGAGCCAAGAAAAATTGTTTGTATTAACAAACCAGGAAAAGTTAGTAAGAGAAATGGAGAAAATGGAGTTGGAGGTGAAAAATCCGAAGAATTCAGATAACATAATAGAAATGGAAGCAAGTCCAACTTTATTAGACAAGGTGAAAGAATCACAAGGGAATGATGAAGAATGTAATAACATAAAGAAGCGGTTGGCTGAAGGCGAAGAGCTGAAGTATAAGATCGATGGTACTGGATTGATAAGATTTGAAGGAAGAATTTGGGTGCCTGCAATACCAGAGTTACGAGGCGAGATTCTTCAAGAAGCGCACAATACGAGATACTCAATACACCCAGGAAGCACGAAGATGTATCAAGATTTGCGTCAACATTATTGGTGGCCAAATATGAAGAGAGAGGTTGCTGAATGCGTCAGCCGCTGTTTAACTTGTCAAAGAGTCAAGGCAGAGCATCAACGACCAAGTGGATTATTACAGCCGTTGGAAATTCCAGAATGGAAATGGGAGCACGTCACGATGGATTTTGTGGTAGGACTTCCAGCAACACAAAAGGGTTACGATGCTATATGGGTAATTGTCGACCGTCTTACAAAGTCAGCACACTTTTTGCCGATCAAGATTAGGTATAATTTGGATCAGCTAGCAAAATTGTATATCAAGGAAATTATTTCGAGACATGGAGTGCCAGTATCAATCGTGTCTGATAGAGATCCGCGCTTCACTTCAAACTTTTGGAGAAGTCTTCAAGAAAGAATGGGGACACAATTAAGGTTGAGTACTGCGTATCATCCACAGACAGATGGGCAAAGTGAGAGAACGATTCAAACCTTAGAGGATATGCTCAGAGCCTGTGTGATGGATTTCAAAGGAAGCTGGGAAGATCATCTTTCGTTGGTGGAGTTTGCGTATAACAATAGTTATCATGCAAGCATTGGTATGCCACCGTATGAAGCCCTGTATGGGAGAAAGTGCAGAACGCCCTTATGTTGGGACGAGGTAGGTGAAAGAAGATTGTTGGGGCCAGAATTGGTTCAGCAGACGGTGGAGATTATCAAAGTGATAAGAGCTCGACTAGTAGCAGCTCAAGATCGACAAAAGAAGTACGCAGATATTCATCGCAAGAAAAGAGATTTCGAAGTGGGAAGCTATGTATTTCTGAAGGTATCTCCTTGGAAAGGGAAGATAAGATTTGGGAAGAAAGGTAAACTGAGTCCAAGGTTTATTGGACCGTTTGAAATACTGAAGACGATAGGGGAAGTCGCGTATGAGGTAGCTCTACCTCCTGAACTGGAACATATTCATAATGTGTTTCATGTGTCAGTGTTGCGTCCGTACAAGCCGGATTACAAGCATGTGATATCATACGAGCCGATTCAAGTCGAGAAAGACTTATCTTACGAGGAGGTTCCTATAGAAATTTTGGATAGGAAAGAGCAGAAATTGAGAAATAAGGTTATACATTCTGTTAAAGTGCTCTGGAGGAACCACAATGCTGAAGAAGCTACGTGGGAACTCGAGGAAAAGATGAGGAAAGAATTTCCCAATCTTTTTGAGTAACCGTAATGAAATTCCGAGGACGGAATTCTTATAAGGAGGGGAGAATGTAATAACCAAGAATTTCTGTGATACATTGTAAATAAGTATTACCTAATCAATAATATTTTATGGATGATGGCATGATTATGTGGTTAGTATGATATAATATTTAAAGAAAGTCTCACTAATAAGTTATATAAGTTAGTGAACTAACTTAAGTATTTTAATAATCTAGGAAATAGATTTAAGAGGTTAAACCCTAAGTAAGTATTCAATAAACTTGAATAAGACAAGTCTAATTGGGTTATGTAAGTTAATTAACATTATTAATTGATGTGAGTGTGTAAATATCAATAATAATGAGTAATAGTTCATGAGATAATAGGGTTAATATTACTAAGGATGGCTAGTAGTTTAAACAAGCCCAATAATTATTTAAGTATTGAACTTGTAGATAATTTGATTGTTAAGCTAGCCCACTATTGAATTTAATGGGCAAGTATGCTAGTAGCATAGTTATTTAAGGGTGGAGGCCCAAGTTCATATTAATTAGTAAGTTAAACTAGTTAATTAAAAGTCCAATAGGTTAGTTGTGGAAAGCCCAAAACATCTTTTATAATGGTCCAACTTGTAGCCCAATTGATGAGGGTAATTTAGACATTTAGTATGCTAGATATTTCAATGAAAACAAAAGCAAAACTTGGAGATAAGAAGGCCACATGGCCGGCCACATGAGGAGAGAAAAGGGGGAATGAATGTCATCATTACAAGCTCCCAAATTTCAAAAGATATTTACTTAGTGGGCTAGGTGTCATTTTGTTTATGGAGCCAACATATTAGTAAGTAATCTTGTAATAATTAAGAGAGAGAGAGGAGATATGTTAGTGGATTAGATATAGATATACTAATGTATCTATGTATTTTGTCCAACACATTAAACTATCTTCTCTTTCATCTTTTATTTTATCTCATCTTACTTTTTCTTTAGTTAACCAAGCAAAGCATAAAAGAGAGAGAGAGAGAGAGAGAGAGAGAAGTTCGGTGGGGAAGAGGAGAGAAAGAGGAAGAAAATCCACCATTGATGCACCCTAAGTTCATCCTATACTTTGGAAGGGAAAGAAGGTGTGCCCAAAAATCAAGGTGAAAACTAATCTAACTAATTTTTTTTTTTATTATTTTGGTTGATTTTGGTTATCTAAGGTTTATGATCTAGAGGTTTAAAACCCTCTATCTACATGTTTTATATAGTTTCATGTATGGATCTAACATATTTGAGTGTTAGAAAGTGAATCAAAAGGATAGAAAAGAAACTAGTTTTGTTTTTAAGAAAACTCTAGTTTTTTTTTCACATCCTTTGATCGACTACCGTTTTTGATCTACACCTTCTTTTTGTGATCCGTCAAAGAGGGGTGCTAGATATGTAAGTTAACTACTAAACCCAAGTGGTAGCATTCAAAAATGTTAAATACACAAGTGGTAGCAACTGTTTTAGCAAAAACAGTTTGGTCTCTTGAAAGAAAAATAAACTGTTTTTGGTCAGTCAAAGCAAGGGATATTTTCGTCATTTTGCTGGTATTTAAAAATTCTGGAAAAATTTGGGAGAGTAATATGATGAGTTATCTTTCAAACCCAAGTGGAATCACCTAAAAAGGAGTTGTAGATTTCCGTATGGACTGAATTTAGCAAAGTAGGTAAAATCTAAAAATCCCAAAACGGGGTCTGCCCAAAATTGTGAAAGGGCAATTTCGGCCACTTAAAATATGAAATAAATTCCGGCCTTTTGGGACATTAAAATATATGTCATAAAGTAGCTCCTGTCCAAAAATGAGCTCATTCCGACTTAAAATGACCAAGTTATGATCATTTCAATATTTAGGTTTTTCGGACGAAAATCGCTATAACCGGAGTTCTATAACTCCGATAGCCACGAAATTTAAACTGGAGGGTCACGTTAACATGTATGAGGTTATGCCAAGAGATGGGAATTTCTGGAGTTGAGCATGATGGGGCTAATTTCTTAAGCCACGCACTAAAAATAATTTTTGAAAAAATAGTAAAAGAAATTGAAAAATTACGGAAAAATACTTTTTGTGTATGAAATACATGTATATAAGTATGGCCAAAGGATAGAAAAATAATAAGTTGATTTGGTATTTTCGTAAAAGAGATATGGAATCCAGCTTGCTGGATTGGAAAAAATGTTGAATCCAGTTTGCTGGATTGAAGGATTTAGAATCCAGTCTTGCTGGATTGAAAGTTTGTTGAATCCAGTTTGCTGGATTAGTCAATCCAGGTGGCTGGATTGCATGTTTGTATAATCTAGACTATGATGTTAGTATTCATCTTACTAGATTATAAAGAAGAGACTAATAAAAGGAAAGATTAAGTGTTAAATCATAAGAAATATGACAAAGTAAATAATATGTTATCAAAGAATGATATTAATAAGAATGTTTTCAGATAATTGATTATGTGGATAAGTAAATTGCTGATAGAGTAATTGTATTATAATATAAAGTATGATATGCTGATTGTAAGATCAATCTTAACAATGATAGGTCTTTACAATAAAGAGATTAAATTAAATTGTGTAGCAGTAGATCGCAGTCGAGGCAAGTTCTCTAACTCAAACTTGAGTTATTCTTTTCAAAGCATGTTAGTGAATAATTATTGTGTATTATTCACATCCATATTGATTATTGATGCTCGCACTCAGTGCAATTAAATTCCTATTCTACTATTATTGAATTGTGAATTAGTTAAAGTTCTTTTATTCATGCACTGTTTAAGATATGGATCTATGCTCATTGTATCGGCTAGATCAAACATGTTTAAATTTGTTAAATCAAATATGTTGTTAAAAGCTTTTCTTCACCAATTGATTTGGTAAGGACTCAAGACTGAGAAAAAGAACAATTTGATTAAAGCATTATTGAAAAACAATTATTGCTCGTAAATTAAGTGTTTATGCATAATACACCGGGTATGAAAGGCTGATCCCCTTGATTACCAAAACTTATTAAAAGGACCAGTTTAAATACTGACAACCTTAGCATATGTTCATGGTCATTATGACCACTCAGTATCTGTTATTCGAATATTTAGTTATCAAGACTTAATTCATGTTCTTTCGCAATTAATTTCTATTGTTGAACATTGAGCGATAAATTTCTTACTAATCATGATATATCTTCTTTGTACTTAAACTTGCTAAGCAAATTAGTTGCTTACCCTTGCTATATCATGACATTTATTTCAGCTAAGCCAGAGGGTTCAAGTAAGAAGGACAAGGGCAAGGGAAAGGTCCAAGAATAGTTATTATAAATGTTTAAGTATCATGAAATACTATGTTTGATGTTTATGTAAACCTTTTGTGTTACTTTATGTAACTTAAGTAAGGTATGTTTATGTTAAGGTAATAGACCTTGGGGTATTGTATAAGACTTTATTATAATGAACAACGTATGTTTATTATTCCGCAATAGTATATAGAATGCTTATGTTAATGATGGATAGTGAACACCAAACCCGGGGTTGAGAACTCGGATTTGGGGGCGTCACAGTGTCGTTGTAGGTGTTCTTGATTTTCTGGGCAGCCGTTGGTCATGGTCGAGTGACCAATTTGACCATCAAATAATTCGTTAGTGGTAATGATTTTTGGTTAGATCAAGTATTGGTGTTGTAGTACTCATACAATAGTACAAGATCAAGCAATAATCAGGCTTTAATCTACATCTAACAAGAAATTATAAAGGTTTAAAGTTACTGTCAGATCTGTTCGTGGGTTTCTGGATAACCCAGAACAGTGGTCATGGCCGGTCAACGGTTTTGTGGCTTGAATAACTTTGATTCTGTGTATTAGATGTATGTTGTGTTTGTTGTAACATGTAGTCTATATACCAGGGTACATATATATAACATTTACATGAACAAATCTTAATTCTAAGGTCTCTATTTATGCTGGTCAAAGTACAACTAACAACTGTTCTTCGTGTTCTTTAGTTTTCTGCTCGGTCAACTAGTTTTGACCATTAATTCCGGTAATCCTATGAGTTGTTTGTTCGATTGAAGATCATAGATATGTAGTATGTATAACAGAGTACCAATTTATAACAAAAACATAAACAATTAACAATCAGAAGATGATTAAACAGGTCGGTCAAAGTAGCCGGTTCAACTGTTCTTGATCTTTCTGGGCAACCTAGAAAACCAACTTCCGTGAACGGTCAACCCACTTTGACTACTTAAATCTTGGAATCTATTGTTCATATGAACCTGTTTTTTGTTGCAGATTAAAGACCTATTTACAGGCTACGAATATCAATCGATTAACAGACAAAAACATAAACACATGAATCGAAAGGCCCTGACATTCGACTGTCAGCCCATTTTTTTCAAAATTCCCAGATTTCATAAAACGCTTAATTAAGGCATCTAGATGTTATGAAAACGTGTTCTACCACTCTAGCATACTTCCTAACATCCTAATACAGTATTCTAAACATCTAAAGAACAAATCTAACATAAGATCAAAGAGAAATTTATGAACTAGGGTTTGCACCTTTTCTTGAGAAATTTTTGATTCTAGCTTCTGATCTTGTTGCTGATAACACCCAGGCTTGATATGGTAGGTTTATAAGTGTATCTAGGCCTTCAGAATTCGTGGGTTTGCTCAGCCCTAAGGTTCCTATTTATAGAATTCTCCAACTTGGCTTTTTGGTCATTTTTCCACCTACTTGCCTCCATAAAGATATGATCTGTGACTCTTCTGCTACTTGGGAGTTTGGAAGCATGTCATGTGATGTTTTGGAACTTGTAATGGTGACTCCCAACCTACTTGTGAGCTAGTTGAATAAGTTAATAGCTTAATTAGGTTTAAATCTTCACTAATCTTGATTAGGGTTTTGTTTCAATGATTAGGAATGTTAAGTAATGTTAATTAGTACCTAATTAAAGTTTACTAACCATGATTAAGTGTTAACATAAGCTAATTAGAGTTAAATTAGCTAATTAGGGTTTATTTAATAAATTAGGGTTAAGGTTTTGCTAATCAGGATTAGGGTTTGTTAACCTAGGTTTACTAACCTAAATTTCTCACTAATCCTAATAAGCACGACAAAGCGTTTTGTCAGTGTAAGCACGACAAAGCAACTTGTCAAAAATAATTTTACCGAAAAGTCCGATTATGGAAAAAAAAAATTAAGCACGAGGTGTCAAGCACGACATTTTTCGGATAAAAATTTATTTGGTCAATTTTGTCAAACCAAGTATATAATAACACATAAAACATTCAGAACAGAGAAATTTTATTTATATAACGGGATTTATACATACGAGTTTTATTAGGGTTTTGGGTGTTTACAACTACTGTAAGACCCCAAATTTTATGAAACGAAAGTATTCAATTTTCTTATAATTATTATTTGGTAAATAGTTAAATTGATAAAAGTTTAAAGTTAAGGGTGATATTTAAAAATTTTGTAAAGTAAGCAAGTTGTTATAAAATATTCGTTGTGTCGGAGAATATTCATTTTAACAGGGAATATTCGTATGACGGCATAATCGTTGGTGGACCCCACAACGAAAGTATTGTCGTAGTTAGAAAATGACAGAAATATCTTTTTATAAAAAGAACGGCGGAAGTTTTACCGTTAAACTATTGAACTACTCGGTAGTAAAAGTACAATAATACGCGTGGTTGCATGGTAGCGCACGGTATTGATTATTGGTGCTTACGTGAGAAATCACTCAGTTATACTCAATTATTGCTACAGTAATTGCTGCATAATATCTCTCGTATTATTGATTCAATTATTCTCACAATATCATCTGCATAATATCTATTATTATTAAATTAATAATTGAGATGACAAAGTCATTCATATTATTATTTGTAATATTGACGATGTCTAGAAAGTTCTGTCGAGGAGAGGTTTGGTCACCTAATCGCGCGCCAATAGGGAGAAATCCTTATCGGAAAGCCCCATCTTTCCTGGGAATGATCTGGTTGTTAAATATTGTGAGTTATAATATTAAAGATGAATAAGTTCGTGTTGATAAAAGATGAAATTGATAGTTTCATTGTGTAAGGATTATTAGTGTTAGTCGAAATCGACATCTATTCTGATAATAATTGATGTCTGGGGGTTATATTGACCAATCGGGTAATTAATCAGATAAATGAGCAATTAATTGCTATTAATTCATATGATTATAACTATTTGTTCACATGCATGTACTATTAGGGGAGGTGTTGCAAGATTGATAATAATTGCATGACTAAATTAAAAATAGAGGTATAGATAAAGGTATTGTACTGTAATATTTCGAGCCCCAAAATGTGCAATTATCGAAACTATGTTTTTCTATAAATAGAAGCTCATTCTTCCTTCATTCTCACCAATTCACAAATACTCACAAGAACAATTATAGAGAGAGAAGCTATATAGAGATAAGCTATAGAGAGATAGAAGAAGCGAAGTCTGCAAGTCTGCTACTTCAATATTCCAGTATCCAGTCTTCTTCTGAGGTAATGGGTATTATTTATTTCATATTCTGAAGAGATATTATTTTTCGTATTCGTATGAATATTATTTTCGTTCAATATTCATAAAGAATATTATTTTCGTTCAAAATTCGTAGGAATATTATCTTCGTTAAATATTCGGTGGAATATTATTTTCGTTCAACAGTTGTAAAGGATGTTATTTTTGTTCAATATTCGCTTGAAATAATATTTTCTTCCATACTCTATATTTTGTAAATAATATTATTTCGTTTCAGATTTTGAGTTCTATACTCATTTTGTTGAAGTTTTGGCTTCTATACTCCATGAAATTAGTATAATATCCTTGATATTTGCACTTCATCCAGTATCTTTTCATGAAAATATTATTCTGAGCTTTCTTGATAATTATTTATCTTTTCATGACGGAATACTATTCATGAGTTACTATTTACGGGTTACTATTCACCTAGTTACTATTCACTCAAATATTATTCACTCGGGTATTCGAGGCACTTTCATACCGGAGTACTATTCACGAGTTACTATTTACATGTTACTATTAACCCAATTACTATTCACCCGAATATTATTCACTCGGGTATTTGGGGTACTTTTCATGTCGGGGTACTATTCCTGAAGTACTATTCATAGTGTACTATTCACGGGGTACTATCTACCCGAAAAATATATTTTTTTTCTGTCCAAATTATTTTCGGTATGTGAATATTATTTTTAAATTTCACTCTACAAAGCAGTATCATGTGACAATTTGGATATTTTTAAACTCTGGATAAATTTAAAGTCTTTAATATTTATCCTTGATTACGTTTGATTAATGCTTATATCATTGTCATCATCATCATGCTTATATTGTGATGAAAGTCATCTTTGGCTTACGTGCATAGATGGACTGTTGATTATTGGTTTTGTGGTTTTATATCTTTAGCTTACGTGCAAAGATGGACTGTTGATTATTGATTTTACAATTGTATATCTTTGGCTTATGTGCAAAGAAGAACTTTTGATTGAAAGCTTTAGCCCGTAGTGCAAAGATGGACAGGTGTATGACATGATCATGACCACTGGTGATACTAACGAATATACTTGGCCCGTAGTGCATGAATAATTCTATGATGTGATTGGTCGGATCATAACCATTAGTTAACAGTTGAATGTCTTTGGCCATAGTACACTGACAGACAACTGACTGTTATGATCATGACCATTGGTTTTATAGTTGAATATCGTTGGCACGTGGTGCAAAGGTAGACAACTGATTGGTATGATCATTGTTATTACATTTGAATATCTTTAGCCTTTGGGGTAAGGATATTGAGTATATGTTCTATTAAGCCTTTGTGGCAAGGAGGAACTGTCGATTTACATGATTATAAATATGAATTATGGATTGAACTATAATCTTTGGTGGTTTAGGTGATGAAAGTTTTCTTTATCTTGGGTATTATAAAGAACTGTTAATGGGTATTACAGGGATAAAATTGATGAATAACTTTTTAAATAATCGGAGATAGTAGATATCATGTTCTACTTGACTTTTCTAATGGATTACTTGTTCCGCTGCAGTTGTTGATCTAAAAATTATTGTCTATTGTATTCTATCAGTTTAACACTCTTGAAGGCTAAGGATAATTTATTTTGCATTATGTTAGTCATAATATTTCTTACTGGGCTAGGTGAGCTTGCCCTTTTCTTTTACTGTTCTCTTCAGCAAATGAGAATATAGCTGGGACGAGTCGGGGAATGGAGTGATGGTCCGAGATGGTGGCTATAGTAGTCCTCACTATTTTTATAAAATAGTGTGATAATAATTGTAATGAGAACTCTATTGAGTGTGGATATTGTCTAGAAGGAAATATTCGTGTTTAAACTCTCAGCTATGTTTTGTCGTATTTTACCCGACAGTTGCTCAAAAGAAGTTTGTATTTGATTTATGTAGTGTGTATTTGGAGACCCAAGATGGGTGATGTATACCTGTTTTGGGGGCGTCATTGTTGGTATAAAAGCTTAGGGATATGATCCCCGGCTGAGATGTGAGACTAGGACTAGGAGAGGAGAGACGGGTAATTCCTTCGCTAGTACGACCTACCTAAGTTATTTGGTATTTAATTGGTCGGTCAGAGTATAGCGATAATATGTGGCATATCAATTAACCCTTATTTTGAAACTATATTATAGAATGATATCTGAAATACAGGAGATGAGAAATGGGAAAAGCATGATATAGAGGAACTAACCGGGAAGGAACAATCTGAAAAGAAAGCAAGGTATTCTCGTTTCTTCGAACTACCAGGTACGTAAATTTCGAGGGCGAAATTTTATAAAGAAGGGAGATTGTAAGACCCCGAACTTTATGAAATGAAAGTATTCAATTTTATTATAATTATTATTTAGTAAATAGTTAAATTGATAAAAGTTTAAAGTTAAGGGTGATATTTGAAAATTTTGCAAAGTAAGCAAGTTGTTATAAAATATTCGTTGCGTCGGGGAATATTCGTTTTAACAGGAAATATTCGTACGACGGCATAATCATTGGTGGACCCCACAATGAAAGTATTGTCGTAGTTAGAAAATGACAGAAATATCTTTTTTATAAAAATAACGACGAAAGTTATACTGTTAAACTGTTGAACTACCCGGTAGGAAAAGTACAGTAGTATGCGTGGCTGCATAGTAACGCTATTGATTATTGATGCTTACGTGAGAAATCACTAAGTTATACTCAATTATTGCTACAGTAATTGTTGCATAATATCTCTCATATTATTGATTCAATTATTGTCACAATATCATCTGCATAATATTTATTATTATTAAATCAATAATTGAGACGACAAAGTTATTCATACTATTATTTGCAATATTAACGATGTATAGAAAGTTCTGTCGATGAGAGGTTTGGTCACCTAATTGCGCGCCAATAGGAAGAAATCCTTAATAGAAAGCCCCTCTTTCCTGGGAATGTTCTGGTTGTTAAATATTGTGAGTTATAATATTAATGTTGAATAAGTTCGTGTTGATTAAAGATGAAATTGATAGTTTCATTGTGTTGGGATTATTAGTGTTAGTGGAAATCGACATCTATTTTGATAATAATTGATGTCTGGAGGTTATATTGACCAATCGGGTAATTAATCAGATAAATAAGCAATTAATTGCTATTAATTAACATGATTATAACTATTTGTTCACGTGTGTGTACTATTGATTCAAATGCATGTACTATTGGGGGAGATGATGCAAGATTGATAATTATTGCATGACTAAATTAAAAATGGAGGTATGGATGAATGTACTATACTGTAATTAGTTTTTTCACATGTATAGAACTATTGAGTTACATGATTATACTATTAATTCACATGATATACTATTAGGGGAGGTGTTGCAAATTTGATAATACTTGCAGGACTAAATTAAAATTGAAGGAAAAGATGAAGGTATTGTACTGTAATATTTCGAGCCCCAAAATGTGCAATTATCGAAACTATATTTTTCTATAAATAGAAGCTCAGTCTTCCTTCATTCTCACTAATTCACTAAGAGTCACAATAGCAATTATAGAGAGATAAGCTATATAGAGAGAAGCTATAGAGAGATAGAAGAAGCGAAGTCTGCAAGTCTGCTACTTCAATATTCTAATATCCAGTCTTCTTCTGAGGTAAGGAGTATTATTTATTTCATAATCTGAAGAGATATTATTTTTCGTATGAATATTATTTTCGTTCAATATTCATAAAGAATATTATTTTCGTTCAATATTCGTAGAAATATTATCTTCGCTAAATATTCGGTGGAATATTATTTTCGTTCAACAGTTGTAAGGGATGTTATTTTTGTTCAATATTCGCTTGAAATAATACTTTCTTCTATACTAAATAGTATGTAAGTAATATTATTTCATTTCAGATTTTGAGTTCTATACTCATTTTGTTGAAGTTTTGGCTTATATACTCCATTAAATTAGTAGAATATCATTGATATTTGCGCTTCATCCAGTATCTTTTTATGAAAATATTATTATGAGTTTTCTTGATAATTATTAATCTTTTCATGATGGAATACTATTCATGAGTTACAATTTACGGGTTACTATTCACTCAAATATTATTCATTCGGGTATTTGGGGCACTTTTCATGTCAGAGTACTATTCACGGATTACTATTCACCCATTTACTATTCACCCAAATATTATTTACTCGGGTATTTGGGGTACTTTTCATGTCGGGTACTATTTTCGATGTACTATTCCCGAAGTACTATTCACAAGGTACTATTCACGAGGAATTATTTACCCGAAAAATATAATTCTTTTCTGTCCAAATTATTTTTGGTACATGAATATTATTCTTGAATTTTACTCTACAAAGCAGTATAATGTGACAATTTGGATATTTTTAAACTCTTGATAAATTTAAGGTCTTTAATATTTATCCTCGATTGCGTTTGATTAATGTTTATATCATTGTCATCATCATCATGCTTATATTGTGATGAAAGTCATATTTGGCTTATGTGCATAGATGGACTGTTGATTATTGGTTTTATGGTTGTATATCTTTAGCTTACGTGCAAAGATGGACTGTTGATTATTGATTTTACAATTGTATATCTTTGGCTTATGTGAAAAGATGAACTGTTGATTGAAAGCTTTGGCCCGTAGTGCAAAGATGGACAGCTGTATAACATGATCATGACCACTGGTGATACTAACGAATATCCTTGGCCCGTAGTGCATGGATAATTCGATGATGTGATTGGCAGGATCATGACCATTAGTTAACAGTTAAATGTCTTTGGTCGTAGTGTACTGATAGACAATTGATTGGTATGATCATGACCATTGGTTTTATAGTTGAATATCTTTGGCCCGTGGTGCAAAGGTAGACAACTGATTGGTATGACCATTGTTGTCTATTGTATTCTATTAGTTTAACACTGTTGAAGGATAAGGATAATTTATTCTGCATTATCTTAGTCATAATATTTCTTACTGGCTAGTTGAGCTCACCCTTTTCTTTCACTGTTCTCTTCAGGAAATGAGAATATAGCTGGGACGAGTCGAGAAATGGAGTGATGGTTCGAGATGGTGGCTTTAGTAGTCCTCACTATTTTTATAAAATAGTGTGATAATAATTGTAATGAGAACTCCATTGAGTGTGGATATTGTCTAGAAGGCAATATTCGTGTTTAAACTCTCAGCTATGTTTTGTCGTATTTTACCCGATAGTTGCATAAAAGAAGTTTGTATTTGATTTATGTAGTGTGTATTTGACGACCTAAGATGGGTGATGTATACCTATTTTGGGGGCGCCACAACTATTTTAGTATTAAGCTTTCTAAGAATTTAGATCTCATTAGAGTGATCATCATCATTATTCTAAAAGCATTGCTTAAAACAATGGGTTTATCACATATTATAAAACAACATCATGTAGATAATTAAAAGCCTTTAACAAAATAATACTTTTTATTAATAAATGAATAAGATTTTTACAAAGTATATGCTTTATCATCAAACATGATTGGCTTGTGTACATACTACTTTCAATCTCCCACTTGCACTAAAGCTAATCGTCATGGTATCTCATACCCTTCTTCTTTAAGTGACGATTATCCTGCTGTTGGATAAGCTTTAGTTAATGGATATGTAATGTTGTTCTTGAGAGTCCACTATCTCTATAGTGATTTCCCATCTTTCAATGATTCCTATAATCAAATGAAAGTGCCACAACACATGTTTAGATCCAAGATGAGACTTAAGAACTATTCCTAGTTCTGTATTGAACTTTTCATCCAAACAATCAACTTGTAGCTTCATTTATAGTTATATACTTTATCTTTATCACTAAACCAACAACTCTTTGTTATTTGGAACCTTTCCAATTCACTGCTCCCTTGTTCAGGGTAACCCTTTACCTTAAAGTGGATTTTCCGTCGTCTTGGTCTGTCTAAAAAAACTTGAGTCTGTTAAGCCCTCTAGTTTTAATTCAGACCCACTATAAATATGATCACATCCTTAGTGTCGGTTAAGTACTTTAAGATGTTTTTCACCGTCTTACAGTGATCTTCTCCAGAATATGACCGATCAACATCAGGTCTCGTACATTTAATTGCGTACATGATAGTTACTCATGTGATCTCTATTTTAGGAGTCTGTGAGGACTATTAAGAGAGATACACTTCATGGCTCATCAACATGAGACGTCCCTTGGAGTTTTCAATGCTAAACGACTTTAGCATCAAATGAATAAACGTTCCTTGGGTTAAGCAGAACATCCTTTTAAATCTATCTATATAGATTTTTATCCCCAATTACGATACTCTTCCCAAATTATTCATAGAGGAATGTTTAGACAACTTTATCTTTACTGATTGTAGCATTAGTATGTCATTCCTTATACGTAGTATATCAACATATAATACTAGAAATGTCACGACGCTCTCACTGACCCTTTTGTACACACTAGGTTCATTCTTGTTTTTGATAAAATCAAACCCTTTTGATTCATTTCATCAAAACGAATGTTCCATTTTGAGACGCTTGCTTCAATCTATTTCTCTGAGTGTCTACAACTCTTGCCTCATCATATGTAACTAGATCATCATCTTTTATGATGCGTACCTCATCATCATCATCCATGATGAATCCATACCGCCCAGGTATCTTCGGTACTATTCTAGATTTACGATTCGGTTGTGGTACAATAGGTCTATCTATAGGTTCCTCTTACTTGACTTATAGTATTTTATGGTTCTTGAACTCTGCAAGATCTATTATCCTCCCACTAGTCCTTTTAATGATAAACACCTTTATCTTAGAAGGTAGTGTATTTTGCAACAAACACCTTTTGCTAAGTAGGATTATAGAACATATACCCTAAACTTACTTTAGGATGTCCCACAAATCTGTACTTGTTAAATCTTGTCCCAAGCTTATCCTTTGAAACCTTTTCACATAAGTTGGACAACCCCTTATCTTAACATACTTAAGATTAGGAATCCTTCCTGTCCATAACTTTTATTGAGTCTTGTGACCGAATTTTAAGGTTACCTTTTTCGTAGATATGCAGCCATTGTAGAACATTATCTCAGAAGGATACTGGAATGTCGGTAAAATCATTATGGATAGCACCATGTCCAACAAGGTAGGAATTTTCCATTCAGATACATCAATCAATTATTGCGTATCAGGAGGCGTCCATTATGAGAAAACTATTTGAGATGATCTAAAAACTCATTGCACTATTATTCCTTCATTGATCCGATCAATGAATCCTAATACTTTGCCAATTTGTTTCATTCCAAATTCTTTGGACCTTTCAAATAATTCACAATTGTATTTCAACAAATAAACACATTCAACCTTTTGAATTATCATCTCCTTTTTATTATACTAGTTTGTTCAATTTGTAAAATAATTTTTTATGCAAGTCAAGTATATAAATTCCATTAAATAAAATTCCAGTTCTATACAAAATATTATTATTATAAATAGAACAACAATTGTTCTTAAATATAATACCAAAGATTTCATTGTCCAACAATAAAATAAAATTAATATTTCTAACGATAACTGGAATACAATAACAACCTATTGACTTAATAGATTTTCCCATAGGCTGTGCTAAACTATAAGTTCCTATAGCTGATGCAGCAACCTTTACTTCATTTCCACACGTAGGGTTACTTATCTCTTGTTTAGCTTTCTACTTTTGCTTGGTCCCTTCATAAATCTATATTTATGATAACCAAATTCGGTATCCAATACCCAAGTAGAACCTTGACTTAAAGAAAAAAATTATTTCATTCTTGAACAAAACTGTATTTGTAACCAAAGCTTCACTAAGCTTCTTTTGGTTAGCTCTGCAAGATGCTTCTCACAGTTTGTTTTCTAGTGTCCAGACTTATTGTAGTGGAAGCAAACTTCTTTGCTATCCGTATCAGTTTTGCTCTTATTATACTTTGTTTTTGCCTTTCTATTTACCTTCTTTGAATCGTTCTTCTTTTAAGAAGATCATTTGGCCGCTACTGTAAGACCCCGAATTTTATGAAATAAAATTATTCAATTTTTCTTATAATTATTATTCAGTAAATGGTTAAATTGATAAAAAGTTAACGTTAAGGGTGATATATGAAATTTTTTAAAATAAGTAAGTGGCTATAAAATACTTATTTTTGTTGAAGAATATTCATTTGGTCATAGAATATTCATGTTGTCGGGGAATATTCGTACGACGGCGCAGCCTTTTGTGGGCCCCGTAACTAAATATTTTTGGATGAAGAAAATGACAATAATGAGTTTTCTAAAAATAACGATGTAGTTATTACCGTTAACACTATTGAAATACCTAGTGGTTAAAACACAGTACTACGCGTTGTTGCACAGTAGCACAAGGTATTGCACCAATTCTTGATTCTTACGTAAGAAGACACTACTCAATAATTGTTATAGTAATTACTGTTCAATATTTTATTTTATTGATTCAATAATTGCTACGTTGATATTTTATATTATTGGTGTTTCAATAATTGTCACTACACATTATTTTCTATTATCAGATCAATAATTCATATTATTTAAATAATATTATTTGATAGCATTATTGGTAATGTCTAGAAATTAAGTTTTGTCTAAGGAGAGGTTTGGTCACCTAATTGCGCGCTAGTAAGGAGAAATCCTTATTAGAAAGCCCCCACTTTCCTGGTTACGGCCTGGTTGTCAGTATTGTGATTCTGTAATATTATTTGTGAATAATTAATTATTGATTTATATGATAAGGAAAACATTCATTTTATGTGGATATAGATGGAGGAATTTTTTAATGTGACAATTGTTGAAAATTGATATTTTATCATTTTTGATAAAATAATTCATTTAAATATGTTACTATATTATAATAATATAATAATGGTGATATTTTACAATAAATATGTGATATATGAGTAAATGAGGAGGAAGAGTATTTTTGTTACAAAAAATATTTAACATATGTTTTGTGTGTTGATGAACCCAATTTTTTGACTGAAATTTGATTATAGCCTATAAAATCAACTGTATGTGGATTTCAGTCATTTTTCGTTTGGAATTTGGAAAAATTTTCTTCTACAAAGTTGTAGAGAATACGATTTCCTATGGAATGGACATAAAATTAGTATTTTTCTGATAAAAGGGCTATTTATTATGAATTATTGAAGTTCTGGAATATTGGGTCTGAATTGATTTTCTTACAAAAATTATTTAAAACATGTTTGGTGTGTTGGTGGAACCACTTGCATGTGTTAGTTGCTGAAATCAGATGGCAAGGTGTGCGTAGGAAAATAAAATAAATATATTAATATTTTATTAAATTTTCTGATTTGGTGTTCTAAGTAATTTCTTATAAATAGGGTGCTTAAGTTAGATTTGAAAATCACACCAGAAATTGAAGTTTTCCATCTCTATATTATCGAGCGTATTTTTGTGAGTATTTAGATATATTGAGTGTTGTTATACGGTGCAAGTTTCTTTCAGCGTTATATCCGATATTTCAGCCATAAGTGTTATTCTTGTAAGGTAAGGGGTATTGTCATTATTATGGTAAGGGATAGTAAGAGATTGTAAGAGTTATTATATTTGAAATGATAATTTGATAAGTTTTCTTGATTGTGTTCAAAAATGGCGATTTTTTGATGTATAGAGTAAGAGTTATGAATTTTATGGGAAAAGACTATTTTAAAAGTAAACCCGTATAACTCTTTGTGGTTAACTCTAAAATTGGTGAACTTTTTATTGGGAGTGCATGTATATAACAGCAGTATACTTTGTACATTTCGGAATTTTTGGGCAAAAATACAGTTTATGATAAATGTCTAAATATTCGACAATTTTGGCAATATAAAAAATAGTAAATAAATTTTAAAAATTTCGAGAAAAATATATGTTCAATATGGGACTATATTCTGCTAAATCCCATAAAAAAAAATTTTCTGGGACTGATTTGGTATTTTTTATAAAAATGGACTAGTTATGAGTAAATGAATTAAATATGTTATGTGAAGTAAGAAAATTGGAAAATAGGATTTTATAGCTTAAGAATCCTATATAAGGTATATGCAGATTGTTGATGAGAGTTTTGGTTATTGGTGATGAAATCTTATGAGTTTGGCATTTTAGGATGATTAAATGTATTAATTAGTAAAATGTAAACAATTAAAATAAATTATTTATAAGTTTAATAAATGATTAAAATATTGTTGTAATATTAATAATATTAGATTATGAGATTATTAAGTGATTTATAACATTTGGATTAAGGTGTTATAAATATTGATATGAATTTTATTGTGAAACTTTATCTTTTCGTGTCGGGATTACTATTCACGTATACAGCACAATTCATGTATATGGCATTATTTATATATACGGTACTATATATGAATACGAGTTACTATTCATGAGTTACTATTCACGAGTTAATATTCATGAGTTAATATTCACGAGTTACTATTCACGGGATACTATTCACGACAAAATTGGTTTCTTTTTCTGACAAAATTATTGTTGATTTATGAATCTTACTCTTTAGATTAAATCTATGTGTTGATTATATTATTTTTATTATCATATATAACATTTTTATAACCCTAATGATGATATTTCTCTTTCACTTAAGTGTAAAGATGGGTAGATTATTGGTATGATCGTGACTATGGGTTCTTTTTGGCTAGTAGTGCAAAGATGAATTGTTGAGTGGTATGATCATGACCATTGAATTTATAATTGAATATCTTTAGCTTAAGTACAACGGTGAATTGATAAACATGATTATAATTATTGTTTATATAAATTCTGAAATGATTATATCTTTCTTTGATATATTAATATCTTTGGCCCGTAGTGCAAAGATGACCTGTTGTTGAATATCTTTGGCCTGTAGTGCAAAGATGAACTGTTGATGAATATCTTTGGCCCGTAGTGCAAAGATGAATTTATTAGTATGATTATGAATAGGAACTGTGATTTGGTATAACCATGATTTGTGATGTTTCAGGTAAAGACATGTGATCAAAATTATCTTTGTTTTGGGTGCGAAGAGGAATTTAGAACCACAATTTTTATTATGAGTTATTCACATGATTGTGGACAGGAACTGTTGATTGATGTTATAGGGATAAAACATTATTGGTGGAATTTTAACATGGAGAAGATTGTGAGGACCCGGGTAAGGGTTTGGTTTTAAAAAATTCTGAGGACTTAATTTTTTTGAGGGAAGAATGTGACAACCCGGAAAGTCGGATTGTCCAGAATTTATGTTTAAAGAATTAGTTATTAATAAAATGAATTTTTAATACTATTCTGTGCTATGTGTTTATTAATTGTTCTATAACCTAGAATGATTATTAATCGGGAGTATTCTGGCTACGAGCTAAACTGAACGAGTAAGAATTTTTAAGACGAAAATGAAAGTTTTCTGGGAACAAAAATATTTCTGGGGAAAAAGACGAAATATGCACTATTCACCCGTTTCTGCTCGGAGATTTAATTTGAAATTTCGAGAATTTATCGATTGCGTGAAATCTTGAGACGTGATGGAATGTTCAATAATATTTTAGTTATGGTAAAAACGAAGTTTTCGCCTGCGGACTCAAAACCTAAGGGTTAGGAAAAGTGAGTTCCGAGAATGTAATGAGTGCGTATAATAATTAGGGTTATTATGCGTGAGAAATACGAGTATGATACTAGTTATTATACGAGTATATTACGAGGATTAGTACGACGTATAATATGAATATCGTACGAACAATATACGAAGAGAAGACGAGAATACGAGAAAGGAATGCGTAGAATACGATAAGTCTTAATGGACTTTGTGTTCATGGACTTTGTAGACTCCAATTGGACTTGGATTATGTCAAGCCCAATGCTTTATGTAATCAAGCCCAAGATTGGCCCAATAAGAATTAGGGTTAAGGCCCAAACCCAGAAAAAAAACTGCGGATCGAACAGATGGGTAAACAGATGGGTAAAGAACTAATGGGGCAACCCATGGGCATTTCGGCCGGCCGCTTGGCCACCAAGTAAGGGTGGTGGCCAAGTAAACTTGGTGGCTAAGTTGTTAAGGAGGTGGGAATAGTAACTTTAGGGGCGAAATAACTATTTTGCCCCTAGCTTTGGTTTTCAATAAATAGAAACCTAGAATTTCATTTTCTTGGATTTTGAAAATCCTACACTTAAGAGAGATAGAGAGAGCTCGGTTGGGAGAAAAGAGGAAGAGCGTGAGCATGAATGCTCGGATCAAAAGTGATCGAGAAATAGAAAAGCTAGCGAATCGCTGGCTTTGTATAACGGAAGAGGATTAAAGAAGAACGGTAATCCGAACCCTAGTTTCTTCTAATATTTTCTTTAAGTTTTTATGTTTAAAACATAGCTTAATGAGAATAGAGAGAAGATTATGTTAGAAATGATTTCATATGGTTGAAATCATGAGAAAACGAAGAAATAAGAATAAGAAATTTAGTTTATAAATTTCTTAAGGAAGTATATGATTCGTAAGGATTTTGAGCGATCCGAATGAAATTTATGAACAAGTAGGTGGAATAAGTAAGTAATGATGTTCTATAACATCAAATTCCAAGAAAAAGTATAATCGTAATCCAAAATATCGATTAAAACGAAGAACGAACGAAGGACGCGAGGAACATGCGAAGAACACGTAGAATGTTGTTGGTGGACAAATTTAAAACCATCGTAGGATAAATGTTGTTGATGGACAAGTTTAAAACCATCGTGTATAAGTTAGTTGCTTCTTACTTGCTTAGGAGCGGTAGAAACGTTCATGAAGAACGAATTGAAAACTTAGCTATAACGAAGTTATGGCAAAATTTTCGTAAAAGACGAACGATAATTTGAAAGTTAGTAAATGAACCCGAATGTGTAGGGTTTCATAAGAAAGTAAGAGAACGTATAAAATGTGAGTTGTGGACTTAAGAACGAACGAGTTCCGAGTTTGGATGACCGAATTACGGACGAACGAGCAAAGAACGTTAAAAACGTAAAATGAACGAAGGGTGAAGATCAAGCCAATCGAATGGCACGTAACGGAGTGAGATTGAAATTCTACTCTATGGGGGTTAAAGTAAGTAAAATAAGGAAGAGAATGGCTTTGGAACGACCTCATTCCTAGTTATAACGAATGAGTTATGAGATCGCAAAGTACGCGTCTCAAACTTGATGCAACACTTAGAAAAAAAATTTAGGGTTTAAGCTCCGCGCCGCAGTGCTGGCAGAGCTTCTAGAAGTGGCGTCGCAGCGCGAGCTCGGCTAGAAAATTCTAGAGAGTGGGGCTGCAGCGTGAGAGATAACGAAGGGTTTGGCGCCGCAGCGCCAGACCAAGGAAGAAGGTGAAGTAGGGGGCGCCGCAGCGCTAGCGAGAGAGGAAGGAATGGCGACGCAGCGCCGGTGCAAAGGCAATACCCAGAAATGAGATTTTTATTTCTTAGATATTGGGGGATGTCCAAGAAAGAAGTATGAACATGTAGTTCACCTACCGTAACACTTAGTCAAGTGTTTTAAACCTTTAGTAAAGGTTGAACGGAAAGATTAAAAGACGAGTAACGTGAATGTCGAATACATAAACGATCCTCGTGAATCGTATTCGAGTTGGACGAATATTCTAAGTGTACAATGGTTGTATAACTTAGACGTTGACGAAGGTAGTAAGTAAGATATGAATTATCAAAGAAAGTCGTAACAAAAAGTAATGAGATTAATGAAAATCCGAGTATGTGTCGGATAGAGAATGTTAGAATGAAGTAAGCGTTGAACACTTTAACCAACGTAATGGTTGAGTGTAAGCGAGTATTAAACGGGCAGAACCTACACTTCGTGTATGGTTTGACCGTAAGGTAATGAAGAATGTTGTTTAGCCGTGAACGGTGAAGAAACAGATTTTAAGAGAATAATGTATAGCGTTAAGAAGCCGAGGTAATAAGTATAACTTGGACAATGTTCCGAGTTGAATGAACCGGACGTGGTAAGGTATGAATAAGATATTATGAAATGTTTAACGCTATGTCCTCATAGTATTGACAATGAATGATCGTTCCGAGTATACAAAAGGCTGTATGACTTAGACGATAAAGAATGAATCCTGAGGTATGGCATTTAGTTGCCAGAAAGCCCTAAGGAATAAGAAGTTGACTTAACGAACATTATAGTGTAATGGTTCAGATAAGTTAAGAAAAGTTAAGTTGTGGTACCATCATAACTTTGATAGTTGACATATGGGAGCTGGGCTAAACAATTCCTTCAGAGAGCGAAGGTATATGCAAAACTAGCAACCGATCTAACTCACTGTTGTGGGGTAGTGTAGATGAGATGGGAGCTTGTTTGTTGCTTGTTTGTAGGAAACCACTCAGAGTACCATATGGACTACTAGCAGAGAAGCGATGTGTACTGAGTCTATAGGAATTATAAGAAGATGATAAGAATGTAGATCATCAAAGATGATGAATGTTTTGAGTAAGACATCTCCGTATGCCATGAAGCTGTAAACCGATAGTAAAGAAAGTTAGTCGCGTAAGCTTAAGTTACAAGAGTGCGAACCTTAAGAAGTAAAGTTAAATAAACCAAGGCGTAAGTCAAGTATATGACTAATTGATGCACGTGTTATTTCCTTATGTGTTATATAGGGATTTGGAATGAGCAGTTCAGCATAAACTATAAGCTGTAGCTGTGCGTAAGATAAGTTTTCCTAAGTTCATTCATTTGATATGAATGCTAGTTTCTTAAACTTCTCAGATGTTGAACTTGAGAAGTCGTGTCTATGTGCAAATGTTTGATATTTGTACAAGGTGGTAGAATGTATGAGGCATTGTGCCATAATTTGAACACTTCGGTGTTTCTGTGATTGAGTTTTTTAATACAAGTATGTTCTGTTTATACATGAATCGTTATTGTTAAGTCTGTGCTAATGATTCTAGCCAGACAGAATGTGTATGAAATAGGTAGAAGAATGAAAGTATTTCAAAGTGAAATTGACCGATGTTTTAAGATGATAGGAATCGAGACTATTCTTATTATTCATGCTACTTCATAACCTTTGTTTGGTTATTGAAGTTCGAAAGAAATGTTTAAATTCTGAAATTATTTGTTCAAACTATGATGACTTGCTGGGCAATTGAATGCTCACACTTGCTTTAAATAAAAAAGATTTTCAGCGTACGATGTTAGAAAGAACTTAAGGATCCCGTAAAGATCAAGCTGAGCGGTATCCAGACGAAGTGTCATTCATTATATGAATGTGCATGAAGAGCAAGTGAAGACTTGTAATATAGAATGATAGAATTAAACTATAAAGTAGTTTAATGAACTGCTATGTATTCTTGGTGGCGGATGAAAGTCACTCGTGTAAGATGTAAAGAATAATATAATTATCATTTTTTGTAATAAAAGAGATTATAAGGTTTCGAGAACCTGGGATTTGAGAAGGTATATTGTTATATTTAGCTATATAATGATGTACGGATGGAAGAAGATGGAACTGTAATGCACGGAGTTCAGGTCTGAAGGTAGACCGGATTTCGGGGCATCACAAAGATAATAAACTTTATGGTCTATTTGACTCTTCTAATGGATTGCTAGTTCCGTTGCAACTATGGTTGAAAAGTTTTATCATCTACCATATGTTTTAAATCTCTAATTTATTACTGATGAAGGCTATAGATAATTTAATTATCTTTAGTCATGATATTCTTTACTGAGCTAGTGTGCTCACCCTTTTGTTTCACAATTCTTTTCAGGTAATAAGAGTGTAGCTGGGTCGAGCGGAGGTAACAGGGAAATAGAATGGTGGTCTATAGCTATTGAGGTTCTCCCTAAAAAGTATATATGGAAATAGTTTTATTGAGAATTTTAGATAAATGTGTCGTATTGTATACGTCATTTAACCATTGATTTTGGTGAACCGAATAGGGTGAGGTGAACCCAACTTTAGAAGGGTGTTTTGCCACTATCATACAAGATGTCTAATGACATACAACCTCGTGTTATCATGAGACAAGGTTGTGCACATCCATTTACTGAGTATATCTACGAGCACTACCTATATAACCTTGGAGTTGGTTAAAATATAATGCTCAATTGGAGACAATGGAGATAATTATATGTCAAGAGAAGACTCGATATTGGAAAGAATATGATAGCAATCTTCTCGTTTTTCTTTGGGGTCTATTGGGTCAACCAAGGATAATTCTCGAGTCATATGATATCTATTACAACTTAGATGCATAGCCTCCCATGTAAAAAGGTTTTCTTGAGCATTTTCTAAAGATTTTAATTTCTAAAATATTTACTGAATGTACCTTTATGTAAGGTACCAATGTGAGGTGCTGACACAAGTTGGTGTCTAGAGTCACAGTATATGTGTTATCGTATTTTGCACGACAATTGTAATATGAAGTTATAGTTATTTTCTGTACCATGTATTTGGCGACTCAGAATGGGTTGGGCGGAATGGACCTATTTTGGGGGCGTCACAGTTGGTATCAGAGCTTAGGGATATGATCTCTGGCGGAGATCCGGGAATAGAACTAGGAGGGGAGAGACTAGTAAATTCTTCGTTAGTGTGTCTTACCTAAGCTTATTTGTTGGTCGGTCATAATATAGGGATATTATGTGATATTTCAATTAACCATTCTTTTGAAGCTGTATTCTAGAATGACATCTGAAATAAAGGAGATGAGTAATGGAGAAATCATGATGATAGGGAAGATGAAATCTGAAATGAAAGCAAGGTATTCTCATCAACTCTTTGAAATAGCAGGTACGTAAATTTCGGGGACGAAATTTCATAAGGAGAGGAGATTGTAAGACCCCAAATTTTATGAAATAAAAGTATTCAATTTTTCTTATAATTATTATTCACTAAATGGTTAAATTGATAAAAAGTTAGCGTTAAGGGTGATATATGAAATTTTTCAAAATAAGCAGGTGGCTATAAAATACTTATTTTTATCGGGGAATATTTGTTTGGTCGTGGAATTTTCTTGTTGTCTGGGAATATTCGTACGACGGCACAGCCTTTTGTGGGCCCCGCAACTAAAAATTTTTGGATGAAGAAAACGACAATAATGAGTTTTCTAAAAATAACGATATATTTGTTACCGTTAACATTGTTGGAATACCCGATGGTTAAAACACAGTAATACGCATTGTTGCACAGTACCGCGCGGTATTGCGCCAATTCTTGATTCATACGTAAAAAGGCATTACTCAATAATTGTTACAGTAATTACTATTAAATATTTTATTTTATTGATTCAATAATTGCTACGTTGATATTTTATATTATTGTTGTTTCAATAATTATCACTACATAGTATTTTCCATTATGAGATCAATAATTCATACTATTTGAATAATATTATTAGATAGCATTATTGGTAATGTCTAGAAAGTCCTGTCTAAGGAGAGGTTTGGTCACCTAATTGCGCGCCAGCAAGGAGAAATCCTTATTGGAAAGCCCCCTCTTTCCTGGGAACGACCTGGTTATCAGTATTGTGATTCTGTAATATTATTTGTAAATAATTAATTATTGATTTAAATAATAAGGAAAATATTCATTTTTTGTGGATATAGATGGAGAAATTTTTTAATGTGACAATTGTTAAAAATTGATATTTTATCTTTTTTGATAAAATAATTCATTTAAATATATTAATATATTATAATAATATAATAATGGTGATATTTTACAATGAATGTGTGATGTATGAGTAAATGAGGAGGATGAGTATTTTTGTTACAAAAAATGTTTAACACATGTTTTGTTTGTTGATGAACACCATTTTTTGACTGAAATTTGATTATAGCCTATACAATCGCATGTATGTGGATTTCGGTCATTTTTCGTTTGGAATTTGGAAAAACTTTCTTCTACAAAGTTGTAAAAAATTCAATTTCCTATAGAATGGACATAAATTTGTATTTTTCTGATAAAAGAGTTATTTATTATGAATTATTGAAGTTCCAGAATATTGGGTCTGAAGTGATTTTGTTACAAAAATTATTTAAAACATGTTTGGTGTGTTGGTGGGACCCACTTGCATGTGTTAGTTGTTGAAATCAGATGGCAAGGTGTGCGTAGAAAAATAAAATAAATATATTAATATTTTATTAAATTTTTTGCTTTGGTGTTTTAAGCAATTTCTTATAAATAGGGTGCTTAGGTTAGAACTGAAAATCAAACTAGAAACTGAAGTTTTTTTTTTCTCTCTCTCTATATTATCGAGCGTATTTTTGTGAGTATTTAGATATATTGAGTGTTGCTATACGGTGCAAGTTTTCTTCAGTATTATATCCGATATTTCAGCCATAAGTGCTATTCTTTAATTTAAGGTAATGGATATTGTCATTACTATGGTAAGGGATAGTAAGGGATTGTAAGGGTTATTATATTTTTTCAGTTTTGTAATTTTTCCGACCTTCAAAATTCTGGAAAATTTTGAAATGATAATTTGATAAGTTTTCTAGATTGTGTCCAAAAATGGCGATTTTTGGATGTATAGATTATGAGTTGTAAATTTTATGGGAAAAGACTATTTTAAAAGTAAACCCGTATAACTCCTTATGGTTAACTCCAAAATTGGTGAAAATTTTTATTGGGAGTTCATGTATATAACAGTAGTATACTATGTAAATTTCTGAATTTGTTGGCAAAAGTACAGTTTATGATAAATGTCTAAATATTCGGCAATTTTAGCCATATGAAAAAATAGTAAATGAATTTTAAAAATTATGAGAAAATTATATGTTCAATATGGGACTATATTCTGCTAAATCCCAGAAAAGAAAATTTTCTGAAACTTATTTGGTATTTTTCATGAGAATGGACTAGTTATGAGTAAATGAATTAAATATGTTATGTGAAGTAAGAAAATTAGAAAATAGGATTTTATGGCTTGAGAATCCTATATAAGGTATATGTAGATTTTTGATGAGAGTTTTGGTTATTGGTGATAAAATCTTATGAGTTTGACATTTTAGGATTATTAAATGCATTAATTAGTAAAGTGTAAATAATTAAAATAAATTATTTATAAGTTCAAGAAATTATTAAAATATTATTGTAATATTAATAATATTAGATTATGAAATTATTAAGTGATTTATAACATTTGGATTAAGGTGTTATAAATATTGATATGGATTTTATTGTGAAACTTTATCTTTTCGTATCAGGGTTACTATTCACGTATACGACACTATTCATGTATATGTCACTACTTATGTATACGGTAATATGTACGAATACGAGTTAATATTCATGAGTTACTATTCACGAGTTCCTATTTATGAGTTACAATTCAAGAGTTACTATTCACGAATTACTATTCGCGAGTTACTATTCACGGGGTACTATTCACGACATAATTGGTTTCTTTTTCTGACCAAATTATTGTTGATTTATAAATCTTACTCTTGAGATTAAATCTATGTGTTAATTATATTGTTTTTATTATCATATATAATATTTTTATAACTCTAATGATGATATTTCTCTTTCACTTGAGTGTGAAGATGGGTAGATTATTGGTATAATCGTAACTATGGGTTCTCTTTGGCCAGCAGTACAAAGATAAATTGTTGACTGGTATGATCATGACCATTAAATTTATAATTGAATATCTTTAGCTTAAGTGCAAATGTGAATTGATCAACATGGTTATAATTATTGTTTATATAAATTCTGAAATGATTATATATTTGATATATTAATATCTTTGGCCCGTAGTACAAAGATGGCCTGTTGTTGAATATATTTGGCCTGTAGTGCAAAGATGAACTGTTGATGAATATCTTTGGCTCATAGTGCAAAGATGAATTTATTAGTATGATTATGAACAAGAACTGTGATTTGGCATAACCATGATTTGTGATGTTTCAGGTAAAGATAGGTGATGAAAATTATCTTTGTTTTGGGTGCGAAGAGGTTTAGAACCACAATTTTGATTATGAGTTATTCACATGATTGTGGACAGGAACTGTTGATTGATGTTACATGGATAAAACATTATTGGTGGACTTTTAACATAGAGAAGATAATAGACTTTATGGTCTATTTGACTCTTTTAATGGATTTCTCGTTCCGCTGCAACTATGGTTAAAAAGTTTTATCATATACTATATGTTCTGTAACGCCCGAGAAATTCGGATCCTTTGTAAAATATTTGAAAGAATTAAATAATGAATAAAATAATATTATTTGTTATTATATGTGTTAATGAGATGTATGTCGTTCTATAACCTAGAAACATAGGAAGATTGTAGTATTCGAACCACGTGAGAGAATTAAAGTGTTTAAATTTCCAAGACGAAAATAAATATTTTCCGAGAAAGTTTACGAAAAACACTATTCACTGCTTATCGCTCGGGAATGATTTTTGGACTTCTGAGAAATACGTAATGTTATAATATCGAGACGAGATAGATTATATAATAATAATCTAAGTATGGAAAACACAATATTTCGCATACGTACTTAATTTAAGAATATAGGTATTAAAACCTAATGAAGTGAATTATGGTAACTTGGTACAAAGAGCAAGTCCAATACGTATGGGATGTGAACTTATGTGGGATTTATTATTAAGTCCAAATGTTTATTAAGTGAAGCCCAAACTAATTAATTAGCAAGCCCAGAGTATAAGTTAATTGAATTAGCATAAAGCCCAAATTATGATCCATTAGCTAATGGGGATCCTTTGAGCAACCCATGGATGAAGTAGTGGGCAAACAAATTGTGTAATGAGCAAGTATTTTAAAGTAGTGGCCAAGTATTAGATGTGGGGAGCAAGAATACTTAGGGATCAAGTTATGAATAGTAAGGAGGTCTAATTAGGAGGTGGGTTGCCTAATGACCTAATTGCCTTAATCTTGCAAGCTCTATAAATAGCAAGCCCTTTAAATTCTTTTGAGGTTTGTTATTTCATCCAACAACTCTCTCTCAAAACAACTTAATTGTTAGAGCCATTAAGCACTTATAAGACATCTAAACCTTTGCTAGATTTTCAAAGAAGAAGTAATAGTTCATCAAAGGTAAATGATCATGTCTTCTTCATCTCTTCTATGATAGGATTGATAGAGAAGGGTGAGGGTTTGATAATCACATGTATTAAGTCATTGATGAATGAACTTAAGCCGAATAAGTTGAATAAACAACTTGAATTTAAATAAGTTGATAGCTTTGTGAAGAACTTGCCATATGTTTGTCATATGATGTTAGTAGATTCAATATAGTATGAAAACATTGAAGGATGTACTTAAGTTTATAATAAGTCATAATCATGAGAATTGAAGTTCATAAGTTAAGTAAGTCATTAACGTACGAGAATAAGTCAAAACCTACTTTACTAATAAGTTGGTGGAATAAGTAACTTGAAATGTTTATATATTGGTCAAAATCCATTTAGAATGATTAGTAATAACGTTTTGCCGGAATTTACTCGATTAGACGATAATCGTCGAATTCGTGAAATTCTCGGAATGGAAGTTGTATTTTGTGTTTGACATTGGAAACGTTAGTTTTCGATGGAGACAAGTCATATTCGTCATTATAGAGTTACGGACTCAAAAATGACCGGATTCCGACTTTGAACGAAGAAACTAGCGCTGAACGTTCACTTACGTTTATCATTTTCGTTAAAAAATGGGCTAATAGGTGAAATTTTAGCAAACGAAGTCGAATAGATAAAATTCTTGCATGAACGCATAGAGTACGTGATTTGTGACTCGTTGGCTCTTGAACGAGCCAATTCGGATTTATAACGAAGAAGTTACGAGTCCGGGAATCTCACAAAATTAAAAGTCTGTACAAATTTTCTAGTGCACAGAGCTGGCGCCGCGGCGCCAGCCCAAGGCCATTTCGCCCGTGCTGTAGCACCGATCTTGGCCGAGCAAAGCCATAACCTTCTGGAGAGTGGCTTCGCAGCGAGACCATTAACACTAAGACTCGCGCCGTAGCGCCGTGTCCGAATTTTTGAGCATTAAGAGGTAGCGTCGTAGCGCGGTACCAAGTACAATAGCCGGCGCCGCAGCGCCATCTTCATAACCTAGATAATAATGAATGTTTGCATGTTGAACATGATTAGTAATGGATGAACATTAAGCAAGGATCTTAAAAGAAGCATTGTTAAGACATAAATAAACCTTAATGATGAATACCTAGGGTTTAGTTAAGTCAATTACTTATGAACATGAGAATGACGTAATGGAAAGCCGGAACCTATAATAACAAATCTAATACGGATTTATATTGAGAAGAAGGGTAAGATTCTTTAAGAACCATATGTAATCATTCTTGACCTAATGTACTATGTGATGTTATCAATTACTGTAGAGACCTTAAAGGCCTATACGACACGTGTTATAAACTATAGCAGACGCTAATGTCAAGTACTATAACCCTTGTTCCAGTTCGATCTGGACAAGTCTTTGTGATTCCTGTATTCTTCACATGAGTTAGTATTTAAGGAATGTCAAAGACAATCCTTTTGGCTAGACGTATACTATGTTATTCTATTAAGTGTTGATAAGGATTTACCAAACTAATATTGTTGTGGTTTTCAAAAGTAGATTTGAGTATGCTAAAATGTTTTGTCGTCAAACGACAGGCACGTGAGGTTGCCACAACTTTTATCGTATGCACGTTTAATGAATGTAGTGTTGATCAACATAAAGTACTATAGGCTGATCACCTAGACGTGCTTGTAAGTTATACCGGACTTACGGACTTCGTGTCGTGATGTCCTTTTCAAAGTAATTATAAAATGCTTACGGTCATGAACCAAAATTGATGTTTACTGAATATTGTTCAGTTATTGAAGATATACGATTCCTATGTTTCAAGCATGCTATCTTTCATAGAATTGTTGTACTTACTGAGCTAGTTAGGCTCATTCTTACTTGAACCATATGAATACAGCTAAGATCGAACGGACCGATGGATCCGGCAAGGATAAAGGGAAGGCTAAGGTGAACCCATAGTGTACCTATGTAATAGGTTTTGTAATGATAATGTGTTGTATTATGACAAAGACAGTTGTATTGGTTATAAAGAACCTGGGATAATGTTAATATTATTTTAATATATATAAGACATATTCGTTCTTTTGAGGAATTTCAATGGAATGCTTATGTGAACTGTAGCGCCATGTAGCACCATCTGTCGGGTTGGAAGATACCCAGATTTGGGGGCGTCACAGGTTGGTATCAAAGCATTAGGTTATAAAACTTAAGGGGGGGGGAAATAAAACCTTAAGTCATAACCTTAAGAAAAGTTAAAGAATAAAAGATGGAAGTTAACATTATAAAAATGCATCATATATGTTATGTGTTTTATTATACTGACGTTTACTAATCAACTTTTTGTGTTGGTATAGATGTCAGGTGAAGATAAAGATGTACAGGTAGTCAGCGAAGGGTCGGTAAACCAGATAGAAATCATACCGAACCCCATAACAGCAGATCCTGTGATAGTTGTGGTGGAGTCTGGAGACTCCGAGAGCTTAGACCTCATGTCCAAATTTTGACGGCATGCAGGAAGAAGAAGTGGAGGTAATATCCTTCAATCCAGTAGCTATAGCAGCAGAGATAACTCCAGGGGAGTCGATGATGTCATTGTTCATGTCAGTGATAGATAGGAATGTGCATTACTATCAGGAGGTCAAGGAGATAAAGGCGGAGCTCCAAGCGGTTATAGAGGACAAGACAGACGTGGAGTCCATGTGGGAACAGAAACATGACGAGAGAGTTTTTGCTAAGGACAAGGTCTATGAGCTAAAACAAGAGGTCTTCGAGCTTAGGAGTGAGCTAAATGTGATGCCCCCAAAATTAGGTATACATCACCCATCTTGAGTCGCCAGATACATGGTACAGAATTTAACTATAACTTAATAATACAACTGTCATATACAATACGACAAAACATAAACTATGAGTTTGAATACAAATATTGTCTACTAGAGATTATACAAACTCAAAAGGAGTCCTCGTTACAATTAATATCACACTATTTTATAGAATAGTGAGGACTACTAATGCACCATCTAGGACCATCACTCTGTTCCCCGACTAGTCCCAGCTACGTTCTCATTTCCTGAAGAGAACAGTGAAAGAAAGGGTGAGCACAACTAGCCCAGTAAGAAATATTATGACTAAGATAATGCAAAATAATTTATCGTTAGCCTTCAACAATGTTAAACTGATAAAATATAACAAACATCAAGTTTAACTATAGAGGAACAAGTAATCCATTAAAAGAGTCAAGTAGAGAATAAAATCTACTATCTTTTATGATTTAAAAAGGTTTTCATCACTTTTATCGCTGAGACTCAGCTTAATAAATAATCCACATCATCGAATCACCCCTGCACTACGGCCAAAGATATTCTTTAGTATCACGACCACAAATTATCCATGCACTACGGGCCAAAGATATTCGTGTATTCATTAATGGTCATGATCATTCCAACAACTGTCCATCAATGCACTACGGGCCAATGAGGACTTTTACCACATCATTTGTAACATTACGGTCATGATTATACCGAATAATCCCTGGTCATAATCATACCAAGTCCATCTATGCACTACAGGCCACATATGACTTTCAACATTTTATAAACATGAGGATGATGACAATGATATAAGAATTCAATAAAACAAGTTCAAGAATTAATTTATCCAGGAACTAATAACGTCCAAATTGTCAACATGATATTTCTTTGGGGATTAAAATTCAAGAATGCTCAGAAGAATATTTACATGAAAAGATACTGGATGAAGCGCAAATATCAAAGATATTCCACTAATTTCATGGATTATAGAAATCAAAACTTTAACCAACTAAGTATAATAAAGAATGGAATAACAAAAGAAATCACCAAGCATGCGATAGATCACACAGGCAGGTTATTCCAACAGAATAACAAATAACGGAATCAGGTCCGGCGTAAAACGCACAGACAGGATATTCCAACAGAATAATAAAGACGGAATCAGGTCCGGCGTAAAATGCACAGACAGAATGTTCCAATAGAATAATAAAGACGGAACCAGGTCCGGCGTAGAACGCACAGACAGGATGTTCCAACAGAATGATAAATAATGGAACCAAGTCCGACGTAAAACGTACAGACAGGATGTTCCAAAAGAATGATAAAGAATGGAATAATAGAAGAATTTCACCAAGTATAGGGTAGCCAACGTATACAGGTTATTCCAACAGAATAATAAAGAATGGAATAACAGAAGTTCTCTTCATGAAGATGGAAGAAAGAAATAATATCCCCTACCTTAGAAAAATAAAAACTGGATACTGGAGTAGAAAGGTAGCTGACTTCTATTCTTCTTTGCCTCTATAATTTCTCTCTATAATAATCGCTCTATAGCTTTTGTGAATTGGTGAGAAATGAAGGAAGAATGAGCTTCTATTTATAGAAAAATATAGTTTCGATAATTGCACGTTTTGGGGCTCAAAAAATTATAGTACAATACCTCCAACTTTTCTTTATTTTTTATTTAGTCATGCACGTATTATCAAACTTGCACCACCTCCCCTAATAGTAAAACATGTGAATCAATAGTAAATCATGTGACTCAATAGTTCTAATCATGTGATAAAAATAATTACAGCATAGTACCTCCATTTATACCTCCATTTTTAACTTAGTCATGCAAGTATTATCAATCTTGCACCAATTCGCCTAATAGTACATGAATGTGATTCAATAGTACCCACATGTGAACAAATAGTGATATAAGCATGTGAATTAGTAATAATTAATTGCTCATTTATCCAATTAATTATCCGATTTATCAATATAACCCTCATACATCAATTATCATCGAAATAAATGTCGATTTTCACAAACACAAATAATTCCAACACAGTGAAACCATTTTTATCAAAAATATAAATTTTGAAATTTCGAAGTTTGACTTTTCCCGAAAAAGTCAACTGTTGACTTTTTGACCAAATAGTGAATTCAGAAAATTTTTGTGTTTATAGACTATTTTAACTAATTTCATCGTTCCGGACTCAAATATCATGTTCGCGTCTCCAAATTCAACTCCGAACATAACTTCAATTTTAATAACATTCATCATTAATATTATAACTCACAATATTTATTAACCAGGTCGTTCCCAGGAAAGAGGGGGCTTTCCAATAAGGATTTCTCCCTATTGGAGCGCAATTAGGTGACCAAACCTCTCCTTGACAGAACTTCTAGACATTGTAAATATTGCAATTTAATAATACGAATAACTTTGTAGTCTCAATTATTGATTTAATAAAATAACATATTAAACAGATGATACTGTGACAATAACTGAATCAATAATATGAGAGATATGATGCAGTAATTACTGTAGCAATAATTGAGTATAACTGAGTGACTTCTCACGTAAGCATCAATAATCAATACCGTGTGCTACTATGCAACCACGCGTATTACTGTACTTTTAACACCGGGTGTTTCAACAGTTAACGGTAAAACTTCTGCCGTTATTTTCATAAAGTATTTTTATTATTTTCTCAGTCCGACAATAATTACGTTGTGGGGGTCCACCAATGATTATGCCGTTGTACGAATATTTCCTGTTAAAACGAATATTTCTCGACAAAAAGAATATTATATAACAACTTTCGTACTTTGCAAAATTTATAAATAATACCCACAACTATAATATTATAACAAATCCACACCATAATATTCAAAAAAAAATTTCGAGAAAATTAAATATTTATTCATAAAATCTAGGGTCTCACAATTTCCCCTCCTTATGGAATTTCGCCCTCAAAATTTACGTACGTACCCGGTATGCTGAAGAGGTGAGGATACCTCGTCAGATTCAAACTCTTGAGGTATAACCTTTGAGTGTTGAATACGATTCTTCTTATCCAAGATTTTAACACGTATCTCCTCATACGTTAAATCTTTTTCTATCTCGTCCGGTTTTAAATCAATAATGTGGTTCGGGTCGTCCACATATTTACGTAACATAGATATGTTAAAAATGTTATGAACAAACGACATACTTGGCGGTAAAACGAGTCTATAGGCCACAGTTCCTACTCGATCGAGGATTTCAAATGGGCCAATTAAATTGAGGGTTTAGATTTCCTCTCTTCGTCGATTCTTGCTTCTAGAATAACACCCTCTTGAACCTTCTTCATTCATCAGCTCCGGGTGTGTAGCTTGAGTGGATTTAACTTTATCTATTAAAGTCAATTCTAATCGTATATTCGTTATCTTCACGTGGGTTCCTAGAGTCTTTAACTCTATCTTCATCATTTGTAAGTCGTACGAAATGGGTTTTTGTGTTAACAACATCGCACTCGTAAACGCATACGATCTTCTACTCAACGCGTCAGCTTCCACGTTCGCTTTCTCACGATGGTATTGGATGGTACGATCGTAATCTTCAACAGCTCGAGCCAACGTCTTTGGCGCATGTTACGTTCATTTTAGTTGAAGAAATATTTGAGGGTTTAAGAAATGGGTTTTGTACTGGGGTTAATACAAAATTCAATTTCACGCTCTAGGGTAGGTTAAGAAGTCTTCAAGAATACGTCAGGAAATCTATTAACAATAGAAATGTCATTCAAAACTGTGAATCTCATCCAAGACTTGGATAACACGTCACATTGATACCTATCAACTTGTCATCGTCATTCACAGCGTCACCTACAGAAAGTCTGGCTTCAGTGCATTCCACATAAGGAAGTCAACAACGAAAGGACCGGGGCTCTTTACTTATGGCTTGATATGACCATGATTGACTTTAGTGGTTTGGTTGCTTGAATTTGCATAACAGGTTAGTTAGGAATATGAAAGCTAACAACCTTACGAAAAGCATGATATGAGTAGTTAACCAATCGATTCCTAAAATCACATCAAAGGCAAGTATTTTCAAAGAGATACGATCGACAAGTAATGTGAAACTGTTGATTTGAACAAGATTTATAACTAGTGGAGGTAACGAAGGTTTCTCCCAACTGAGTTTCAACAGAAAAATCAAAATCTAACTTCTCCGGAGTTAAATTCAAACATTGAACATAACTAGGTGAAATAAAAGAGTGAGTAGAACCAATATCTAACACGGTATAGACTTCGCAAGAGTTTATGACTAACATACCCGTGATAATTTTATTCAGGTTCCTCGTCACGAAGAAAAAAAAATGCTCACTCTTAAACTACCGGCTTTGACTTGTCTGGGACATCCTTTGGCATCACTATCCCAGCTAGAATTGACTTCATCATACGACAAAATCGAGCTAGGTGACCTTCTCTTCCGCAATTAAAACACGCTTTGGATTGCTGCGTACAATTTGGACGGATGTTGTGACGCCCCCAAAATTAGGTATACATCACCCATCTTGGGTCGTCAGATACATATTACAGAATACAAATACAACTTACTAATACAACTGTCGTGTACAATATGACAAAACATAAATTGTGAGTTTGAATAAAAATATTATCTTCTAGAGAGTATTCATACTCAAAAGGAGTCCTCATTACATTTATTAACACACCATTACATAGAATAGTGAGGACTACTAACTAATACTATCATTCGGACCATCACTCCGTTCCCCGACTTGCCCCAGCAACGTTCTCATTTTCTGAAGAGAATAGTGAAAGAAAGGGTGAGCTCAACTAGCCTAGTAAGAAATATTATGACTAAGATAATGCAGAATAAATTATCATTAGCCTTCAACAATATTAAACTGATAAAATATAATAGACATCAAGTTTAACTGCAGCGGAACAAGCAATCCATTAAAAGAGTCAAGTAGAAAATGAACTCTACTATCTTTTATGATTTAAAAGGTTTTTCAACACTGTGATCGCTGGGACTCAGCTGAATAAAATAATCCACATCATCGAATCACCCCTGCACTACGGTCAAGGATATTCGTGTATTCATTAATGGTCATGATCATGCCAACAACTGTCCATCAACGCACTACGGGCCAATGAGGAATTTTACCACGTCATCTGTAACATTACGGTCTTGATTATACCGAATAATTCCTGGTCATAATCATACCAAGTCCATCTATGCACTACAGGCCACATATAAATTTTAACATTTTATAAACATGAGGATGATGACAATGATATAAGAATTCAATAAAACATATTCAAGAATTAATTTATCCAAGAATTAACAACGTCCAAATTGTCAACATGATACTGCTTTGTGGAGTAAAATTCAAGAATGCTTAGAAAAATATTTTCATGAAAAGATATTAGATGAAACGCAATTATCAAGGATATTCCACAAATTTCATGGAGTATAGAAGTCAAAACTTAACCAACTGATTATAATAAAGAATGGAATAACAAAAGAAATCACCATGCATGCGATAAACCACACAGACAGGTTATTCTCACAGAATAATAAATAATGGAACCAGGTCCGGCGTAAAACGCACAGACAGGATATTTCAACAGAATAATAATAAAGACGGAACCAGGTCCGATGTAAAACACACAGACAGGATGTTCCAACAGAATAATAATAAAGACGGAACCAGGTCCGGTGTAAAACACAACGACAGGATGTTCAAACAGAATAATAATAAAGACGGAACCAGGTCTGGTGTAAAATACACAGACAAGATGTTCCACTAGAATAATAATAAAAACAGAACCAGGTCCGGTGTAAAACACACAGACAGGATGTTCCATCTTTCTTCTTCATGAATTGCACAGGAGCACCCCAAGGAGAAGTACTAGGACGAATAAAGCCAATGTCTAACAATTCCTACAGTTGGATCTTTAACTCCTGAAGTTCAATAAGAGCCATTCGATATTGGGCTTTGGAAATGGGTTTTGTACCGGGTTCAAGGTCGATACAAAATTCAATTTCACGCTCTGGGGGTAGGCCAGGAAGTTCTTCAGGGAATACGTCAGGGAATTTATTAACAATAGAAATATCATTCAAAACTGACGTATTTTTGTTTAGATCCGTGACATGAGCTAAGAAAGCTTGACATCCGTTTTTCAATAAACGAATAGCTTTATGGCTTGAGATGATAGCGATTAATTTTAATGGTTTGGTTCCTTGAATTCGCATAATAGGTCGATTAGGAATATGAAAGCTAACAACCTTACGAAAACAATCAATTTTTGCATGATGAGTAGTTAACCAATCAATCTCTAGAATCACGTCAAATACAAGTATTTTTAATGAAATAAGATCGACATGTAATGTGTGGGTACCAACTTGAACCTAACAAGACTTATAAACTGTGGATGTAATGAAGATTTCTCCCAATGGAGTTTCAACAGATGAGTCAAAGTCTAATTTCTCCGGAATCAAATTTAATCGATGAGGGCAAGTAGGAGAAATAAAAGAATGGATAGAACTGGTATCAAATAAAGTATAGACTTCGTTAGAGTTTATGATAAGCTTACCCGTGATGACCTCATTCGGGTTCCTTACTTTCTGGGAGATCACAACAAACGCTCTCCCTTGCACTACCAGTTTTGACTTTTCTGGGACGGCCTTTGGTGTCTCCATTTTGGCTGAACTTGTTTTTGGTAAACGACAAAATCGAGCTAAATGACCTTCTCTTCCACAATTATAACATGCTTTAGACGGCATCGCGCAGTTTGGACTGATGTGCCCCTCCCCTCCGCATTTGAAACATATGATAGGTGGTCGTTCTCCTTCCTTAACAATGGGTGCTGGTGCTGACGTCTTTCCATCATTGTTGAATCTCCTCTTCTTGAAATGACCATTCTTATTGTTTTGGCCCTGATTACCACCGAAGTGGTTACCAATTCTGACTTGTTGATTCCCTCCACGCTTGTTGTCACCGCTTCGATGACTGCTCTCACTGGTATTATCATTTTGCCGACTACTCTCTTTTAGTTGCGTTGACTCGTTATCGCGCTCCACTAACTGAGCCCTATTCACAACATCTGAATACAAATAAAATTTATGAGAAATAAGATGTTGACGTATCTCAGGTTTCAAACCTCGCAAAAATATTCGCATCATTCGCTCTTCATTATCCACCAAGTGGGACGCAAACCAGGACAACTCAGCAAATTTAGCCTCATACTGCGACACGGTCATGTTATTCTGCTCCAATTTGATGAACTCCGCCTCCTTCATGTGACGAACACTTCCGGGAAAGTATTTGTTATTGAACAGCTCTTGGAACTTCTCCCAAGACATCTTCAGTGCGGCAGGTTGAGTACGCTTAATCGATTCCCACCAGTAATCTGCCTCTCCTCGCAACATAAAGGCGGCAAAGGGAACCTTTTGCTCCTCGGAGCATCTCAAGACATCAAATATCTTGATAATCTGCTTTATCCATGTTTACGCTATAAGTGGTTTTGGCTGTCCCTTAAACTTTGGTGGTCCCAACTCCTTGAACTTTTAGCGGTGACCATCCGCGAGTTTTCAGTGTTTCCACCTATATTTTGGACAGGAGCCGCTCTCGCCTGCTGTTGCATGAACTGCATAAAGTTTCTGAACATTCCATCATTCATCATCTGGTCAGTGTTGTTGTTTGCATGAGGATTTTCACCTTCCTGATGCACATTATCCTGATTATTGATATGTGGTGAATCAACAGTCGCCTGTGCTCCATTGCTATTCTCAACATTCTCATATGCCATTTTCAGATACTGCCATAAAAAAAAAGTTAATTGATATGTCATATACTATCCTTATATTATGACTGACCAATTAAATACCATGCAAATAAACTTAGGTAGGTCATACTAGAGAAGGAATTCCCCGTCTCTCCCCTCATAGTTCTATTCTCACATCTTAGCCAGGGATCATATCCCTAAGCTCTGATACCAACTGTGATGCCCCCAAAATTAGGTATACATCACCCATCTTGGGTCGTCAGATACATAGTACAGAATACAAATATAACTTACTAATACAACAGTCGTGTACAATACGACAAAACATAAACTGTGAGTTTGAATACAAATATTATCTTCTAGAGAGTATTCATACTCAAAAGGAGTCCTCATTACATTTATTAACACACCATTACATAGAATAGTGAGGACTACTAACTAATAATATCATTCGGACCATGGTGAAAGAATAGTGAAAGAAATGGTGAGCTCAACTAGCCCAGTAAGAAATATTATGACTAAGATAATACAGAATAAATTATCATTAGCCTTCAACAATGTTAAACTAATAAAATATAATAGACATCAAGTTTAACTGTAGCGGAACAAGCAATCCATTAAAAGAGTCAAGTAGAAAATAAAATCTACTATCTTTTATGATTTAAAAGGTTTTTCAACACTGTGATCGCTGGGAATCACCTTAATAAAATAATCCACATCATCGAATCACCCCTGCACTACGGCCAATGATATTCGTGTATTCATTAATGGTCATGATCATGCCAACAACTGTCCATCAATTCACTACGGGCCAATGAGGACTTTTACCACATCATTTGTAACATTACGGTCATGATTATACCGAATAATCCCTGGTCATAATCATACCAAGTCCATCTATGCACTACTGGCCACATATGACTTTTAACATTTTATAAACATGAGGATGATGACAATGATATAAGAATTCAATAAAACAAGTTCAAGAATTAATTTATCCAAGAATTAACAACGTCCAAATTGTCAACATGATACTGCTTTGTGGAGTAAAATTCAAGAATGCTTAGCAGAATATTTTCATGAAAAGATATTGGATGAAACGCAATTATCAACGATATTCCATAAATTTCATGGAGTATAGAAGTCAAAACTTAACCAACTGTGTATAATAAAGAATAGAATAACAAAAGAAATCACCATGCATGCGATAGACCGCACATACAGGTTATTCCCACAGAATAATAAATAATGGAACCAGGTCCGGCGTAAAACGCACAGACAGGATATTCCAACAGAATAATAATAAAGACGGAACCAGGTCCGGTGTAAAACACACAGATAGGATGTTCCAACAAAATAATAATAAAGACGGAAATAGGTCCGGTGTAAAACACACGGACAGGATGTTCCAACAGAATAATAATAAAGACGGAACCAGGTCCGGTGTAAAACACACAGACAGGATGTTCCAACAGAATAATAATAAGAACGGAACCAGGTCTGGTGTACAACACACAGACATGATGTTCCAACAGAATAATAGAAGAATGTCACCAAGTATAGGGTAGACCGCGTATACAGGTTATTCCAACAGAATAATAAGAAATGGAATAACAACAGTTCTCTTAATGAATAAGAAAGAATAACACCCCTTACCGTTTTAAAGAATAGCTGAAGTAAGGAAGTTGTTAAGTAGCATAATACTCTTCTTCTCTCTCTATAGTTTCTCTCTATAGCTTCTCTCTCTAGAGTTCAGTGAATTCGTAAGAAATAATGAAGGAATGTGTAGCGCCCCCGGACCACCGCGGATCCGGTTTGATCATTCTATATAACTGTAACTGTTTGCGGAAGATATAAATATAGATTGTTTATACAGTACACTTTACACACTATTCCCAAAATCGAATAACCTTAACTTATACACAATTTATAAACTATCTGACATATAACACATTATCAAACTATACCATTACAATCTAGCTGCACATTCTATCCCAAGCTGAACTTGGCATTATTCTTTTTCATGTATCTGAAGCATTCGCCTTATCTGCAATATTTATCATGATATAGCAAGGGTGAGCATGAAAGTTGCCCAGTAAGTTTTAAAACAATTTAAAGATATATCATGATTGAAAGAGTCTGAATAATAAGCTGGCTATCCCTCACAATGTATTTGTGAATTAGCATGAACAAAATTTTGACTGAACAAGTATTGAACATGAACAATAATATATCTGGAAAAACTGGTAATGAAGGTGATCAGCCTTTTATACCTGACTTATACATGCAAGATGTACAGAGTACAATTCAACATGGCAATCAGAGATGATTAACCATAAGTATAACCGAATGAACAACTCTTAGTAGAGTTAAGTAAAAGGAAACTTGTCTGAACCATTGATTACCGTAACACAATATAATAAGCTTCGTCTGGGACCTAATATTAATAATATAGATCTCTAATATTAGAATAATATCATAATAGTATAAAATAACCTAAACACATTACCACATAATCCTATCAGTCTATTATACACATAAGACATAGCATCAAGTCAAACTATTACAGTCCGAGTTGAAACCGGCACAATTCTATCATCCCGACGGTCTAGTCGGATGATTGACGAGTTTAAGTTTAATTAAACTTTACTTAAACACATATACAAATATTTCATAAACAAAATGTATTTTTCCATAATTTTCCAACTTCTTTTAATATTTTTCAAAAATCGTTTTTAGTTAATTCCTTAAGAAATTAGCTACCTCGTGCCTAACTCCAAAAATTCCCATATCTTGGCACAATCTTATACATGTTAACGTGACACTCCAGTATAAATTCCGTGGGCATCGGAGTTGTTGAACTCCGGTTATAGCGATTTTCATCAGAAAATCACAAAAATTAAAATGGTCATAACTTGGTCATTTTAAGTCGGAATGAGCTCATTTTTGGACACGAGGTACTTAATACCATATATTTTCATGTCCCAAAAAGCCGGAATTTTTCTGGCAAACTAAGTGGCCGAAACATCCCTTACAATTTCTTTCGCAGCTTGTTTTCGTTATTTTGCAGCTTTCGAGTCCTTTGCTAAAACTAGTCCATACGGAAATCTACGAGTCTAATTTGGGCCCACTTGGTATCGTTAGAACTGTGACTTCCCGAGCTACGTTTTACGCTCAAGAAACAGTCCATTTGGCCCAGTATAGCACCCTGAAAACGGGCCACCACCGACTGACCATTACATGCCTTGTAAACATTTTTAGTTTTGGAACCTTTTTATAGAAACACTTGTATTACGAGATCCACAACTCCAATTGAGGCCCGATCAGACTCGTTGGATCCGTATCTTCTTAAACTACAATTTTCAACTATCAAACACCAAATTCCAATCTGTATAGGTGGCGGAAATCAGGCCCAAAGTGACTGGTCAGCAAGGTTTTCGTTAACAATTTTCATCTTTTTCCCAGATTTACCTTCTTTCGCTAAAACAGTCATAACGTTTTCGTTTTAAAACATTTTTAGGCGACTCTTAAGCCCACGCGAAGCTAACTTCCGGGACTACAACTCTTACCTACCGATATTTTTCCAGATTCAGAACATATCAACCCAAAAATTCCGTTCAAGTGGACTGCACCGCACTTGTTGGACAGTTTTGACACTACGACTTTGAAATGTCATAACTCTCTCCTCCGATGTCGGATTTAGTCCGTTTCGGAGTCTATGGAAAGCTTATTCAGTGTACTACAACATATAAAAAATCCAGAATTTTCTAAACAATCTACCTAACCCCGAATTTTCATTTTTGGATCAGCAGTCCACTAGTTTTTCGAACTTCTCGTTTTGGCATCCAAAACTCGCCTCGACTCGTTCCAACACAACTTTCTTTACAAATAAGTCTTATTTAACATAATTAGACTCGTCTAAGGTCTCAACACCATATCTCTAATTACAATCATTAGAACTCATTTACATAATCAATTCCAAGCCAAAATAAACGTAGTAAACTAACTAGTTTATTAACAAAACTAACTAAACTTCAAAAATTCAAACTTTAACTAACAACTAAATACAATATTTAAAATAATAACATACCTGAAAATACGAATTCGACAAACTGAATACGTACTCGACCAAGATTTAACTAAGGAGATCTTTATAAAAAGTCCTCCCACAAAAAAAATATTTCTCAAAATTGGATGTCTTATTGTTGGTGAATGAAACAAAGGCCAAGCCCTTCTATTTATAGGTTTAGAAAAGGGTGAAGTTCTCAATTTAGTCGATATGGGACTTGGTTTATACTATTTTTTTATATTTTTAACATGCTAAGTGTATTAATTCATTACGAATTCGTTTCTTAACCAATTCGATCCGTTCAAGTTGCGTTGTTTTCATTTTATAGCGGAGAACAACAATCATCCATCAATTTAAAGTTTCAATCACGAATTCATCATCAATTTTAGTCTCAAAGTACACCAAAATACACATTACCATCAAAACCCAAATTCCTCTTCTTTAGCATAAATACATAAATTTGAATTCTTAAAAAATTGTTTTTAGATGACCATTATGAAATTATAAAATCTAATAACATATATAGCATCATAACCCACAAATTCATTAACCAAAACTCCAATTTTTAAAAGAAACTCAAGAACACATAACACACAGGAATCTAGGAAGTCTGACATATGGCTGTCAGACCACATTTTTTTACTTTTTCAGATTTTTGAAAACATTAAATTCGTGCATCTGGATGTTATAGATCCTTGATCTAACAACCTAGATCACTTATAGACACCCTATTACACAACTTTAACCAATCAATTGCAACATCTAACATCAAATCGTAGGATTTCAAAATTTTAGGGTTCTTACCTTTTTGAACTTGATATTTGATTTCTGACTTCTTGATCTGTTCCAGGCTTGCTATGAACTGATCTTAGCTTATCTTCTCACCCTCTCACACTTCCATTTCCCGAATTCTAGAGAGAGGATGGCTTGGGAGAAAATGAAATGGTAAGTAATTTTTTTTTGTTATCTCTCTTTAATCTTATAAAATGTATCAATGAAATGATTTGGATGATGCTAGTGGGGCTGATATGTTGGAGATATGTCACATGGACTAGAATTATTGCCCAACTCAATTATTTTGCTAGATTCCTCCAACAATGCTCAAATAATATAAAAGGGTAAAATGGTAATTTCCCTTTATTTCTAGAATTTTCATTTAATTTAATGGCAATTTGGACAATTAGTCAAACCCTTAAGGTTTAGGGTTTGGTTTAGGGTTTAAGCCAATTTAGTACTTAGGGTTTGAAACCCTTAGGGTTAACACAATTAATTTTCTAAAATTTCCAATTTAAATTTTAAAAATATGAAATTAATATTTCTAAATTATAATTAGAATTTTCTAATTATATTAAAATTTCTTAATCATACTTTAATTAGGATTAATAATTCCCAATTAAATATCGCTAATTTAGCAATTAACCCAAAATCGCGGATTATAGTTTTCAATCCACTAATTAGGGTTTTTAATACCGAAATTAGGATTTTATAAATTCAAAATTAAGGTTTTGCTAATTAACCAAACTTTACCCTAATTAAAATTATAAGTATTTACACTTACGCTATTAAGCTCCCAATTTAGGGTTTCATGCACCGAATTAGGGTTTCGAATTCTCGGAACCGAAATTAGGGTTTCTAGAACCAATTTTAGGGTTTCTTGTCAAACGCTAGAGTTTTCTAACCGAACGTTGACGTTCTTAATATACGATTAGGGTTTGACTTTGATAAAATTTATCTGGTCAACCATTGACCCTTAACCACATTCTATACACATAATCACTGACTATACTCACGTATAGACTTAATCCTGAATAATTATCCAAAAGAAATTTTAAATTCTCAAAATTTCATCCTGAAAATATCAAACACATACACTTATTTTCTGTCTAGGTTCTAATTTTGAACCTTAAATCAATTAATAAAAATTTTAAAATTATTCCAAATTTTCGGGTTGTCACAAAATGAGCTGCTATTTATAAAAAAATAGAATGCATAGTAACTAATCCATGAATGGTCCAGATTGATTACTTTAATCTGACGGTCCATATTTAAAGAAAAATCTTTTAAATAAAATATAATATATTCTATTTATAGAATAACTTTAATAAAGTATTCTGTTTTATATAAAAAGATGTTTCTGTTTTATTAAGTTAATAATACGAATAAAACAAAACGTCATTATCGCTAAATAATTCATATTATTAACTGACAATAATTGAATCAAACTGAGTGACTTCTCACATAAGCATTAATAATCAATACCGTGTGCTACTATGCAACCACACGTATTACTGTACTTTTACTACCGAGTAGTTCAACAATATCAATGGTAAAACTTCCGCCGTTATTTTTAATAAAATATTTTTGTCGTTTTCTCAATCCGACAATAATTCCGTTGTGGGGTCCACCAATGATTGTGTCGCTGTACGAATATTTTCTATTAAAACGAATATTCACCGACCAATCGAATATTATATAACAACTTGCGTACTTTGCAAAATTTATAAATATTACCCACAACTATAACATTATATCAAATTAACTCCATAATATTCAAAAATGATATTTATAGAAAATTCATCTTTATTTATAAAAGTTGGGGTCTTATAGATGTGTCCCTCCTGTCCACATTTGAAACATACGACCGGTGGTCCTTCTTCTTCCTTTGAAATGGGTGCTGGTGTCGACGTCTTCACGTCATTGTTGAACCTTCTCTTCTTGAAATGTCCATTCTTATTGTTTTGACCATGACCGAAGTAGTTACCATTTCTGGCATGTTGATTACCTCCACGGTTATTATCACTGCTCTGATGACTGTTATTACCGGTATTATCACTCTGCTCTCTTTTGGTTGCGTTGACTCGTTATCGCGCTCCACTAACTGAGCCCTATTTACAACATCTGAATACAAACACAGTTTATGAGGAATAAGATATTGACGTATCTCTGGTTTCAAACCTCTTAAAAACATTCGCGTCATTCGTTCCTCATTATCGACCAAATAGGATGCAAACCGGGATAACTTCGTAAATTTAGCCTCGTATTGCGGCACGGTCATATTGTTTTGCTCCAACTTGATAAATTCCACCTCCTTCATGTGATGAATGCTTTCGGGAAAGTATTTGTCATTGAACAGCTCTTGGAACTTCTCCCAAGACATCTTGAGTGCGTCAGGCTGGGTACGTTTTACAGATTTCCACCAGTGATCTACCTCTTCACGCAACATAAAGGTGGCAAAGGGAACCTTTTACTCCTCAGAGCATCCCAAGACATTAAATATCTTGGTGATATGCTTTAACCACGTTTCTGCCTTAAGTGGTTATGGTTTTCCCAAAAACTCTGGTGGTCCCAACTCCTTGAATTACTTAGCGGTGACCAACCGTGGGTTGCCATTGTTTCCTCCTGCATTATGAATGTAGACACTCGAAATTTTCTGTACTACTGTTACTAACATTGCTGGAGGACAGATTCGTCTTTTAAGAGAGAACCCTGAAAGACAATCCAAATCCATACCGGATACTACCGGAAGTGCAGCATTAACCCCGGATCGTAATCTGGGAGTAACAATTTCAACCTCAGATCTAACCCCGAGACCTACAGATACAATACCGGAACACACACCGGAGAAGACCGCTAAATCTCAGAGACAACTCCGAGTTATCCAGTCTTAGTCCCAACCATGGGAATAGCCACCAACCTTGGTGATAACCCCAAGGAATGCAGTTTCAGAGATAACCCCGGAAATACTTGTTTCAAATGCCATCAGCTTCAATCTCGGTACTCATAAAGAGATACACTGTGCCAACCCAGCAATAACATCGGGAAGACAGGCACACCTCAAAAATGACAATGAGGACCTTCAACAAATGCAGCAGTCCAATCTCAGTGAAGTCTGAGCAGCGCCTGCTTTATCAGCCCAATCTGACGATAACACCGGTGAGGGGCAACATCGGCATCTCCTCCATAATGATGCCATGTCTCGTCTCTACGCAACAATGTCCCATAAGGCTAACCAATCCCGAGTGACTATTGTGCGGGGTAACGGATGAAAGTTGAAGCTTGAAGACCTGAGGGCATCGTCCCATCTTCAATTACTTCGTACAAACTCTAATCCCATGCCATCGTACAACTCTCGACAACGGCGGTCCGAAATAGGTCCTGAATACCTCAAACGGATGCCCGGATTGCACTTCTAAAAATCCAAGTGGACGTTACAGTGCCTAAGCGCACGTACTTCGAGACGACCTGACCCGACAAAGTCAGGCCGACCCGACCCGCCTCTGATACACCTGTGGCTCAGCCATAGGTACACCTGCGGCACATATTGCCGATAAATAGAGGGCTTGGGGTGCTAATTTTTAAGAGAAAAAATACGGGAAAACACTGCACAATTTGCTCTGCACTCGCCATACAGTGTATTTTCCCACTTTAAAACACCTGTGAGCTCATATATAGCCTCTTTTGTACCCACAAAAGCCCAGTTTTTACCCACTCTAAAGATATAGAAGCCTTTTTTATCAGTTTGTTGTAAGCCTTCTTACACACTTTAGAGTCTTTCTCTTCATCTTTGCACACACCCTTCTACCCATTGAGAGTCGTGTTGCTTGCTTTTGCCCGGACTTCAGTCTGTGGTTTCATTTCCAGTCTGTTTATATATATATATATATATATATATATATATATATATATATATATATATATATATTGACTAACATTATCGAGTTATGCCTCAATTGAGCCTAGACTTCGGTCTGGAGCGTTTACTCGCTTTTCTATATATATATATATATATATATATATATATATATATATATATATATATATATATTTATATATATGAACTGTGCGTCGAACTTTGTTCGATGAGCCTAGACTTCGGCCTGGTGCGTTTACTGCTTTAATATATATATATTTACATTTATATATATTAACTGTGTGTCGGACTCTATTCGATGAGCCTGGATTTTATATCCGATATGTTTATTCGCTTTATATATATATATATATATATATATATATATATATATATATATATATATATATATATATATATATATATATATATATATTTAACGCTTTTATATATATATACCTACTTATTGCTTTTATACAAATTGCAATATTCTGTGCGCCTAGGAATCATGTGGTCACAGATTCATCCCATTGGATCTAGATTGGGTTCTCGTGATGGACATTTTTCAGCTGTAAGTAGTTAGTAAATTATTATGCGATGTTTGAATTTTCTCAGATGGTTTCCATACCCACGAGGAAGTCAACATTATTTTTGAATATATTATTTTCATACGGATGCCTCGCACCCGTCAAATAAAATCAATTCAGCCGCTCACTTAATAAAAATGGGAGTGTAAAAGGTCTCAATTCCTATTGAGCATCAGGGTTTGAAAAACCTCTTTTATAAAACATCATTACCATATCTTGCTAAAAATTGAATTTTTACATAAATTCAAACCCTGTGTATATAGGTTCGAACGAGGCCTCGCACAACTTCCATATAACAGCACATTGACCCACACACACACACACACACACACACACTCAGATAATAGTTTCTTGAAAAGAGGCGGTCACCGTGGTAACACGGATATCGGGGGGGTGCCTAACACCTTCCCCCCGCATAACCAAGTCCCCGGACCCTAAACGAATCTCGGTTTCACCGACCCGTATATCAGTGTCACATCACTGGGCCAATGTGCAAACCTTTTCTCGGTTGTGTTGGTACAACCATTTAAAAAACCAATTGGCTACTCTTAACAGTCCCATCGTCGACATTGTACATGTCAGACCTTTTTCACTTGTTTTTTCAAACAAATCTCACTTAAAATGAGAACACCAAAGAGTAAGTAACGGAAAGGGACACCCAAAAATCTCGACGTCGACAGGTGGCGACTCTGCTGGGGACTCCAGTAAGAGGACTTAAGCTGCTATTTCAATCTTTTAAAAATTGTTATCTGCTTGTGTGTGGATGTTGCATTTACATTGGATGAATGTATATGAATGCATGTCTTGTTTGAACTTAGTGCTTCGCATAAATATCTGTGTGTGATGTTAGTGCTTCGCACTATAAATTGCTTATGATATTAGTGCTTCGCACATGTCATCATTTCATACGGTGAGACACGTTGTATGTAAATGTATGTTGTGTGGTCCCTCCACCAGGAGGCTATCCCGTCGGTGTTTGATTACTGGACGCGTGAGAAGACTAATTCTCCGAGGCTCAGGAAAGGCACCACCTAAATTCGCTCCAGTTGAAAGACCGGATTAACTTCCCGTCTAGCAGATTGCGATGATTTGGGAACCTTCATGCTAAAACGCCGCGAGAGTAACCTAAGATAGGTCAGCCTCTGATAAACCCAAAAACGGAGGAAAGTCTCTTCATGCTCTCATTTCAATTACTTGTAAACATAATTACTTGTAATTTCATTCCATATATATCTCCATGTAATGAGAAATATGAAGCAATGTGTCCACATACATGTTACAAACAGCTGACACCCATTTTTATAGGATAAAATTCCTAAAATGGACACATCACATAGCATGTTATTATACACCTTCCCTAAGGACTAAACTATGTCAGTCTTTCGCTGGGAATCAATCGGACCTACTACCCGGTCAAAGTCTAAAAAGGCAACAGGCCTACAGTCAATCATGTCGTCATCCGACCAGACTGAACTTAATCCAGTTTCTCGTAAAGAATTCGATGGATTAATTAACAGATTATAGATTTGGATGTTCTATTAAAATAATTACACCAGTCTACACAGGGTCAAAAAATGTCCGTACATACTGAACCCTCCACACGAGGAGGAATCCCGGTCATTACCATACCGGAACTACAGTTGTATACAACCAACAAAACTCATGATGCTGCCCATCCCACTAGAGACCTAGACACTGGTGACATCAAAAAGAAAGTCCTCCAAATGGAAGAGACCCTTGGCGCTATCAAAGGAATTGGAACACACGGGAGTGTTTCATATGTTGATCTGTGTATTTTTCTTGGTGTTCATTACCTAGAAAAATTTAAAACTCCTGACTTTGAAAAATATGATGGGTTAGGAGATCCTCACACACATTTAAAAGTATTTATTGGAGAACTTGGATCCTATACAGAGGATGAAAAGCTCAGAATGCAATTGTTCCGAAAGAGTCTAACTGGAGAAGCCCGTTCGTGGTACACAAGATTAGATAACTCCAAAATCCACAGCTGGGAAGAGCTAGCACATGCCTTCCTCACTCAATACAGTTTTCAAACTCAGTTGGCTCCTGATCGGTATCAAATTACCAAGATCAAGAATCAGTCCAACGACTCTTTCAGAGAGTATGCCCAGAGGTGGAGACGCCTAGCTGCCCAAGTTAGTCCTGCCATGACAGAATCAGAAATGGTCATGACATTCATAGACATACAAGAAGCTCCCTTCTATGAGAGAGTCTTAGCCGGCATAGGCAAACCACTTTCTGAAATGGTCAAACACGGGGAGATGGCTGAAATGGGGTTGAAATCAAGAAAGATTCAAGACCTAGCCGCACTCAAAGCTGTTGCTGACCACATCCAATATAGAAATTATGGGAACAACCCCCGGAGGGTCCATAAAAAGAAAGAGGAAGATGTTTCCCTGATACTACAGGGGCAAAAAGGCAATCTAAATATGCCCATTCAAAGGAGAAACTACACTCCCTTTCCAGCACAGTATGCAAACCCTCCAGTACCAAAAGGTGGAGAAGTCAAATGCCATCGAGTGTTTACACCCTTAGGGGATACCCTCGAGAACATTCTTAATCTTCTGACAACACAGAAGAAAATTACACATCTTCTTCCACCAGCCAGCCCTAATGGACAGGGTTTCAATGCTGCTAGGAAATGTGCTTATCATGCCGGGGCACCTTGACATGATACTCATGACTGTTGGGCCTTGAAAGACAAGATCTAAGACCTGATAGACAATGGAGAGATCGTGGTCACCAAACCCGATCAGCCTCATGTTCAAGACAACCCTCTTCCTCAACACAAAGAAGAAGAGGTCAACATGATCAATTGGAGCAATGGATAGAATTCCAACTTCAATTGTGAATCTTCCCAGACCCTCCAAGACGTTGATGATAGATGGGATTATGCTAAGTTCCAGTTCACAATGGAACGAAAGATCAAAGCTCTCGACAAATAAATTGAGCAATTGGCGAAACTGGTGACTTATCAACATCAAGTGACTCGACAGTTAATTAACCAGGAACATGCCAGTCTCCTACCTATTGTCATGAATATTCCCTCGTCACTTTCAGAAAATGAAATGCTGGAAGACAAAGTGACGAAGAGGGCAAATGCCAAGGCCCGTCGGGATTTTGCCAACAAACGGGAATTCACCTATTTGGGCTAACCCATGGAGGAAATCCTTCACATGTTAATCAATGAAAGAAGGATCAGTTCCTTTCTACCTCTAATCAACCATCGTTCGGGACGGTATAACTCTGATAGAGTATGTCAATACCACTCTCAGTCTTGCGGTCACATCACAGAAGAATGATGGGCACTCCGCCACCTTATTCAAAATCTAATCGATAGTGGTGTACTGTGCTTGGCAGATAACGACACTGTGTTACGTGCCAGTGAGAATGCAGGCCCTACCAAGTGGAAAAGTGTAGTAATAGTTATATCCACTGAAGTTGAATGGATTAATACTTTACTCACAACACCAATAATTCAGCTCAAAGGAGGAAATAATCCTTTGAAAGTGGCCGCTCCCGAGCCAATCAACTTGCCGTGCAGAGCACAATATCCTATTGTTAGCTTGCGCAAGGTTCCGTGGAATTATGGAGAAGGTGAAGGATCCACCTCACATACCGCTGCTGCAGTGTCGAAGGAAAATCCACTGTATCTTCCCCATCGGGTGATGAAGCCCACCACCAAATCAAGGGGGGAAAATACCCATGGAGAAGATTGAAAATTTCCTCCACGCTGTGGGACATAACGAAGCCTCGGTGGTTTTAAGCTTGAAGGAAGCTCCACCACAAATATCAATTTTGGACTTGGTCCTAACTTCTGAGAATCACCGGAAGGTCTTGTTAAAGGTTCTAAAAGAAGCCTATCTCCTGACATTAGTGGATACGGAAAAGTTTCAACATATGATTGATCACATTTTCAACAACAATGTGATATCCTTCACTGATGATGACATACCATCCGAAGGGACCGGTCATTACAAACCATTACACATTGCGGTCTTATCCTCCAGATACATGGTAGCAGGAGTCCTAAAAAATGGAGGTTCCTCTCTGAACATCTGCCCATACGCTACCTTGGTGAAGATGAATATCAATCTCAACAGAATTCGGAGTAGCCATACTATCATCAAAGCTTTTGATGGAGCCCGCCGTAACTCGATCGGAGTAATTGAGCTGCCAATCGAAATTGGTCCTCACACATTCTGTGTATCCTTCCATGTGCTCAAGATAGATTCGGGATACAACCTGCTATTGGGACGACCATGGATTCATATAGCTGGGGCAGTCCCCTCTACTCATCACCGACAGTTGAAATACATCATCAACAATAGCCTGGTCACTGTCAACGCTGAACCAGAGGTTCCTCAACATGGGGACATACCGTTCATTAATGCCAATGAGGAAGTGGAACCAGTCAGTTTTCATGCTTTGGAAATATGCAACACACAATACCACGCAAGAAATGATCTCTGCCGAGGTGATGTCAGCCACCCAATAAATGATGTCGTTAGGGCATAAACCGGGATAAGGGTTGGGTAAAGATGGCCAGGGTATCAAATACCCCATTCGATTAACCAAGTAAGTTAGAACAGCTGGACTAGGCTATTCTACCAGCTCTAGTCACAGGAATCCTCATAAGCATCAGCAGATTCCTTCAGCTTCAACCATAGGGCATTTGGCTTCGCATTCAAACTCTGAGTCCGCACAACCTATAGTAAAGGTGCCAGCCAATGTCATTGCCATGTTATTTCCTAAGCCGAAACCGGTGGAGGAAAAGAAAATCATTATTCCAGATCCCGTAATCGAAGAAGAGGAGCGGAGAGTCAAGGAAAATATTGTCCAAATAATGTCGGGCGTGCGCATCATCGTCCATGATGAACATACCAACAGATACACCCCAGACGATGATTGCCCTGACGTAATGGCCATCATTCGGGACAGGGAGGATGATGACAATCCCGCCATCACTGTGGTCCACCCGGACTTTACCCTTATCAATTGGGACAGCAATCCTTGCTTTGGTCGACGAGGGTAAAGCGGGCAGAAACTCTTTTCTGCCCTGTAGATACAATAACTGCTTACTTTTCTGTGCAGTATTAGCAGTTTATTTTTCTAGTATATGCTAACACTGTGTATGATCAACATATTTCATATATACTAAGTGAAAGCATATTTTGTTTCAGGACTCTGAATTTAGATGTGCCTGTACTTGCTGATGCGATGCCTCTCCTACACAGGGATTGTACCTTTGATGTAGAGATGAATTCAGCCTTGATGGATATACCAAATGACATTGAGGTGCCTCCAGAAATTCAGGAATGAGTCAAAGATAAACCAAAACCCAACCTTGATCAAACCACTTCTTTCAATCTCGGAACCTTAGAAAGCCCTAAGTTAATCCAGATTGGTTCAGACCTTACCCCAAACCAACGGAATGATATGGTTACGCTATTAACACAATTCCGGGATGTGTTTCCATGGTCTCATAAAGACATGGTGGGTTTGTCCACTGACATTGTTATTCATCGCCTTCCCATTAAAGAGGGATTTAAGCCAGTCAAGCAGAAACTCAGGCGATTGAAACCTGAGTGGAGTTTAAAGGTGAAAGAAGAAATTGTGAAACAATTTCAAGCTGGCATCATCATGGTATCTACATATCCTGAGTGGATATCCAACATCGTGCCCGTACCTAAACCTGGAGGGAAGGTATGAGTTTGCGTGGATTACCGGGACTTGAACAAAGCTTGCTTAAAAGATAGCTTTCCCGTGCCATTTATCCACATTCTTATTAACAATACTGCGCAATACGACATGTACTCCTTTGCTGATTGCTTTGCGGGGTACCATCAGATCAGGGTTGTCGAGGAAGATCGTGAGAAGACTGCTTTCATCACTCCTTGGAGAACTTTTTGCTATAGACAGTTGTCATTCGGCATTATCAATGCTGGAGCTACCCATCAACGAGCTATGATGGCTCTTTTCCATGACTTAATGCATAAAGAGATTGAGATCTATGTGGATGACATCATTGTCAAGTCCCAGAAGGAGAATGACCATATAGACCATCTTAGAAAGTTGTTCAACAGGTTGCGTAAGTACAACTTGAAGTTGAATCCAGCTAAGTGCCCTTTTAGCGTTAAATCAGGCAAGTTCCTAGGATTTCTAGTCAGCCACAAAGGGATAGAGCTGGATCCTACCAAAATCCAAGCCATCACGGAAATGCCCATTCCTCAGACAGAGAAAGAAATACGGGGATTTTTGGGAAGGATCAACTTCATCAGCAGATTTATCTCCCAACTCACAGCAACCTGTGAGCCAATCTTCAAGTTATTAAGGAAGAACTCCTCCATGAAATGGAATGATGAGTGCCAGAATGCCTTCCTTACAATCAAGAAACAGCTAGTCAAAGCTCCTGTCTTGGTACCGCCCAGGGATGATATTCCCCTGTTCATGTATCTATCTGTAAGTGACACTGCCATGGGCTGCATGCTGGGACAGAAATACGATAGAGGCCAAGAACGAGCTATCTATTACCTCAGCAAAAGGTTCAGCAACAGTGAACACAAGTACACTCTGATCGAAAAGACGTGTTGTGCTTTAGCATGGGCTTCCATAAGGTTACAGCATTACCTCCATGGTCACACAACCCATCTCATATCCCGCGTAGATCCTCTCAAGTACGTGTTCAACAAACCCATATTAAATTACTGGCTGTCCAGATGGCAGTTGATCCTACAACAATTTGATATCGTATATTTGACTCAAAAGTCCATCAAAGGTCAAGGAATCTCGAATCAACTGGCCCCCGCACCTTCAGGGGATTTTAAACCCTTGGAAACATATTTCCCTGATGAAGGAGTAATGACAGTGCAGCGACACCATCAGTACAATACGCGCTAATCATGGAAGATGTATTTTGATGGAGCTGTTAATATGGAAGGTTCTGGAGCTGGAGCAGTTCTAATATCTGATATGGGGGAGCAGTATCCCGTCGCCGTCAAATTACAGTTTGTCAGCACCAATAATACGGCTGAGTATGAAGGCTGTCTCATGGGGCTAAAACTTTCCCGTTCAATGGGCATCAAGTGGTTAACTGTCTTTGGGGATTCAGAGTTGGTAATCAGACAATCCACCGGAATCTATCAAACCAAGGAACTACATTTTCTACCTTACCATCGGTAGGTTTTGAAGATGGCTTTGGAGTTCGAAGAAATCTCCTTTCTATACATTCCTCGTAATAGGAATGACTTTGCGGATGCGTTAGCAACTTTGGACTCCTTGATTCGTATATCAGACAAGGAACACTTGCCAAGAGTTACAATTTCCCTGAACAAGGCCCCAGCCTATGGGAATTACATTGGAGAAGTATCGGATGAGCTACCTCCCATCCAACCTCCTTGGTATCAGCATATCAAGGAATATCTGCGAGATGGATCTACACCCGATGAGGCGAGCCCGACTGAGAAAAGGAAGATCCATCGACTTGCTATGAAGTTCTACCTGAGTAGAGATGCGCTCTACAAAAGAGATACAGGACTAGGTCTCCTCAGATGTCTAGACAAATATCAAGCCCAAAGGCTTATGGATGAAATCCGTGGTGGAGTCTATGGCTCCCACATGAGTGGTCCCCTCCTTATTAAGAAAGTCCTCAGGACGGGACATTATTGGCTATCTCTCAAAGCTGACTGCTACGACCACGTCAAAAGATGCTATCAGTGCCAAATTCATGGGAATGCTATACACGCCCCTCCACGGGAACTCCACAATATGAGTTCGCCTTGGCCCTTCTCAATGTGGGGAATGGACGTTATCGGGCCCATTGAGCCTAAAGCCAGTAATGGTCACCGATTTATCTTCACCATGATCGACCACTTCACCAAATGGGTAGAAGCAGCCTCCTTCCCCAGGGTTACTAAAGAAGTAAGAATTGCTTTCATCAGAAACAATGTCATTTGTCGATATGGACAACCAGAGGTGATTGTGTTAGACAATGCCAAAAACCTAAACAACAAAATGATGGAGGAATTATGCAGTAAATTCCACATCAAACATCTTAACTCTGTCATCTATCGTCCAAAGATGAACGGTGCTGTTGAAGCGGCTAACGAAAACATCAAGAAGATTATCCAAAAGATGTCCGCCAACCACAAAAATTGGCCGGACCTATTGCCTCTGACTATGTTAGCCTACAGAGCCTCCATGCGTACTTCAACCCCCTACGCTTTAACCTATGGGATGGAGGCAGTGCTCCCCATATAAGTTGAGATGGAATCTCTTAGGGTGTTGATAGACACTCAGCTGGAAGAAGATCAATGGGTACAAGACAGGTATTACCAATTGTCTCTAATAGACGAAAGGCGAACCGCGGCTATCTTCCATGGTCAGTCATATCAGCAAAGGATCGCCCGATCCTATAACAAAAAAGTCCGGCTACGGCAGTTTAAACAACATGACTTGGTTTAAAAGAAGATCCTTGACAACCAAGATCAAGCTAAAGGAAAATTCGCTCCTAACTGGGAAGGCCCGTTTATTGTCAAAGAAGTATTGATAAGAGGCGCTCTCAGATTGCAAGAAATGGACGATGATGAATTTCCACAACTCATCAACTCAGACGCCGTGAAACGGTATTATGTCTGAAGTAATCAGTAAACACCCTGGTGCATCATCATCAGGTCACCAGTCATTCCGGTTCTTTAACCCTTTACCACATATAACTTTCCTACACTTTGCCCCTCAGGGAAACATACTCTTCGAGCTAGCAGCCTGTCTTTCTCCTTCGCGCTCATGTAACTTAGGTCATCCCACCGCGGATTGAACCTCTTGCATTTACATTTTGGCCACGCATACCTGGGATCAAACTTTTCACCTGCAGTTTATCCTCAACCTATGATTAAACTTTCTCCTCCATGCACTCTGACTTACGCATGGGATTACGCTGTTCTTCTCGCCCTGAGGGGCGAACTACGTCGACTTGATCTCTTATTTAATAGGAGTATGTAGGCAACTATTTCATATGGCCTGGTCGCAATAAAAAAAAACCACAAAAACATTTCTGCCCTTACATAAAACAAAAACAACCAAAAACATTCCTACACCATATCAACCATATACAGCGTTGAACCTCTTACACTAGGTTCGAACTACGTAGACCTGATCTCCTCTTCAATAGGAGTACGTAGGCTGCCATTCATGGTGCGGTCTCACCCCCTACCAAAACACAAACCATTGTCAACAGGTATTGGGATTCTCTTTCAATCCATTACATTTCATTCGGCTTCAGACCAAAGGGATGGAATTACCTGGACTCCTCCCAAATAAGAGATTCAGCGACCATCTAAACTGCGGTCATACCTTGAAGAGCAATACCAATCCATAAGAGATGGAATTAACTAGGCTTCTCCTGAATAGAAGTACTGGCGACCATATGTGGTGCGGTAAATCTCAAAGAGGAAAGCCACATTCCTCTCCACATTTTCATTCAGAAACAAGTCCCACGACACCAAAGATGGTAGGGATACATAGATCAATGATCCATTCTAAACTATCCATAGACAACTCAATGTCCATCCACCCAGCAGGAATTCAGAACACATCAAGATCACAAGCCCTGAAGCAGCAGGCAAAATATCAAGCAAAAAACAAGGCATATCTAAAAGGGAAGTGACCCAAAAATATATTTCCCTGTCATATATAATGTTGTTTGATATATATACAATGTGAACTGTACATGACAAAATGGGTAAGTTAGTATGTGCAGGTAAATACAAGCTCATCTACGAATCAGGGTACATGCGAGCTAGCAAGACCAACATGGCATCCCTCTCATATGAAGGAGCTAAAGCTGTAGTCTCCTAGATAAGAATATCCACACGACCCAATAGATTTTTAGCCATCTGCATGATAACCATATGCTCATCGATATAAGAACTCGTCTCTGCAATCATACCAGTGGTAAGGGACCTCACTGCAGTACTATCTGTGATAGCCACATCCCGGGCAGATATAGCACTATCCCACTCAACTATCACTGCGTCTCTGTCCTATCTAGCCTTATCTCGCTCAGCAACAGCTGCATCTCTGAGATCTAATGCCTCGTCTCTCTCTAATAGAGTGGCGTCCTTCACGTCTAGAGCAGTCGACATTATAGATCGAATCTGGTCTCTCTCAAAGGTCATCAGATGAAGACTCTACTCTAAATACTGTGTCGAGTGCTGAATCACAAAAGTACTGGTACTAGGAGAATCCGTAAGAAATTCTAGCAACCCAGCAGCTGGCTCCTACTCGATGTAGGTATCAATGTCCTCCGTAGGCTCTACATCGTCTGACTCAATCTCTGGTACTGCAAATACTGCTGCAGCCGATGAAACCTCTGTCTCCATCCATGCGGAGTACTCTGCGGAATAACAGGGATGACTGGCAGAAAAAGCAGCTAGCTCACGCTGATCCCAATAAGCATATACACGAGATCGATCCTCGGCTAAGAGGTATCGAGAAGCTGAACGTTGACCTATCGCCCCCTCGAAAGGATGAAAATCCTGGAACTGGTCGAACTGCGACATCACGGCCAATGGGTGATAAGTAGTCACACCCTCCAAGCCAGCCAGAGGGAGGAAATCCATGCCCGGAGCATGAGTAATGAAGCTGTATGGTGAGCAAAGCCCCGATCACAGTAATATACCAAATGGATCTCTGATATCTGCCAAAAATGCAGACCAGGACTGAGCATCTATACACCCCGATGGCTGAAATGAATATGACATGGCCACCTCATGGGAGAAATAATACCCGTGCCGTCTAAGGGTACCAACCGGTCGCAAGTGTGACATAAACCACACATACATCATGATCGAACTCCCAGTAAACACACCTGATGGGTAAGTACTACAGTTGGACGCTGATCGCTAGGTCTCTGCCACGATCATAGGTATAATGGTACGACCCTCCCTGAGAGCTCTAACGGCCATGATAACGCCTATATCTATCTCATTCATGTACCGCGGCATGTACACGTATGACAGTACATATAGAATCTACACATCACTCATTGGTAGTTGCCTGAACACAAGGTATACTCTGTCGATGACCTCAGTTGTCATAAATCGCATACTACAATACCTTATACAGGTCCGATGCCGCCGACTCCAGGTCGTTACCCTACGTGAGTCCCCGACGGAGGTTATGACGTGAGTCCCCGACGGGGGTTACAACGTGCGTCCCCGACGGGGGTTACAACGTGCGTCCCCGACGGGGGTTACAACGTAAATCCCTGGTGGGGGTTACAACACGTTCATCCGTTGACATGTCTATCAACGAAGGTCAAGCAACCTTGACGATATTCCAGCTGATGGCAATTAAACCCATCGAAGCATTGAGAACTATTTGGGAGTTGCGTACGTACTCATGCGTCCCCGGTAGATCGCCGACGAGGGTTACAACGTATATTTTCGGTGGGAATAACAACGCATGCTCAGCCGTTGACTCATATATCGAGGAAGGTCAAGCAACCTTGACGTCATTTCAGCCAATAGCATTTAAACCTATCAGAGCTACAAAGCTGTTTGAGGTTCTCATACCCAGCTACTCATATTCCCTAGCGGATCCCCGGCGGGGGTCACAACGCAATGCACCGTTGGTCTACACGTCAGCGAAGGTCAAGAAACCTTGACGGTCTCCTCACAGAGTTTTAACTGTTGATTCACACGTCAGCGAAGGTCAAGTAACCCTGACAGTATATCCCACAGGATGTTTCAGCCGTTGATTCACACGTTAACGAAGGTCAGGCATCCCTGACAGCATTTGCTGTTGGCAGTAAATCCAACAGAATCATGACATATTCTAGTGATACTAACAAGGAGAGGTCAACATTATCAAATAGGATAGATGATGGAATATGTTATACACATCCTCAAACAGATCAAGCTTTATCCCCACAGGTCTCTTACACATAAGAGATACCCCTTCAGAATCAAGTCGTTATCAAAGACACAGGAATTTGGTGATAACTCCAACACCAACATCCTAACAGATTCGGCTTGCACATCAGATCTGGTTGGTATTGCCAATCCCCAGTTGAAGCAACAGGGAACCAACAATCATCCCCAGCATGTTCGGCCACAACCCCGTACACATGCATCATACATTTGCATCATGTTGATATCCATAGTACCATGTCTATCTTGTCACGTTTCAAGTGTATAGGATTCTTTATCCTACCCATGCATCGCCATGCATGAGTATGATAAAGAGGGGCATTTGTAGACACTCAAAATTTTCTGTACTACTGTTACTAACATTGCAGGAGGACAGATTCGTCTTTTAAGAGAGAACCCTAAAAGACAATCCAAATCCATACCGGAAACTACCGAAAGTGCATCATCAACCCCAGATCGCAATCTGGGAGTAACAATTTCAACCTCGGATCTAAACCCGAGACCTGTAGATACAATACCGAAACACACAACGGAGAAGACCGATTAATCTTGGAGACAACCCCGAGGTATCCAGTCTCAGTCCCAACCATGGGAATAGCCACCAACCTTGGTGATAACCCCAAGGAATGCAGTTTCGGAGATAGCCCCGAAAATGCTTGTTTCAAATGCCATCAGCTTCAATCTCAGCACTCACAAAGAGATACATTGTGCCAACCCGACAATAACATCGGGAAGACAGGCACACCTCAAAAATGATAATGAGGACCTTCAACAAATGCAGCAGTCCAATCGCAACGAAGTCTGAGCAACGCTTGCTTTATCAGCCAAATCCGGCGATAACACCGGTGAGGGGCAACATCGTCATCTCGTCCATAACAATGCCACGTCTCGTCTCTACGTAACAATGTCCCACAAGGATAACCAATCCCGAATGACTATTGTGCGGGGTAACGGATGAAAGTTGAAGCTTGAAGACCGGAGGGCATCGTCCCATCTTCAATGACTTCGTACAAACTGTAATCACATGCCATCGTACAACTCTCGACAACGGCGGTCCGAAATAGGTCCTGAATACCTCAAACGGATGCCCGAATTGCACTTCTGAAAATCCAAGTGGACATTACAGTGCCTGAGTGCATGTACTTCGAGACGACCCGACCTGACCGGCCTCTGATACACCTGCGGCACATATTGCCTATAAATAGAGGGCTTGGGGTGCTGATTTTTAAGAGAAAAAAGACGGGGAAACCCTGCATAATTTGCTCTGCACTCACCATACAATGTATTTTCCCACTTTCAAACACCTGTGAGCTCATATATAGCCTCTTTTGTACCCACAAAAGCCCAGTGTTTACACACTCTAAAGATATAGAAGCCTTTTTTATCAGTCAGCTGTAAGCCTTCTCACAAACTTTAGAGTCTTTCTATTCATCTTTGCACACACCTTTCTACACGTTGAGAGTCGTGTTGCTTGCTTTTGCCCGGACTTCGGTCTGTGGTTTCATTTCTAGTCTGTATATATATATATATATATATATATATATATATATATATATATATATATATATATATATATATATATTTACTAACATTATCGAGTTATGCCTCGATTGAGGCTAGACTTCGGTCTGGTGAGTTTACTGCTTTAATATATATATATATATATATATATATATATATATATATATATATATATATATATTTACATTTATATGTATTAACTGTGTGTCGGACACTGTTCGATGAGCCTGAATTTTATATCCGATGCGTTTATTCGCTTTTATATATATATACTTATATATATGAACTGTGGTCGAACTCTGTTCGATGAGCCTGGATTTTACATCCGGTGTATTTATTGCTTATATATATATATATATATATATATATATATATATATATATATACACACACACACACACACACATTTTCGTCCTGCCTGGAGTTTTCTTCGTGGAAGTTGATCGCTTTACATCTTTATTTACGATTTGTCCCGCCTGGAGTTTCCTCCATGGCGGTTGATAGCTTTTAACAGTTTTATTTACATTTTCTGATCCCCCATGGAGGTGCTTCGTGGTTGGTGATCATGTATGTATATATATATAACGCTTTTATATATATACCTGCTTATTGCTTTTATACAAATTGCAATATTCTGTGCGCCTAGGAATCATGTGATCACAGATTCATCCCATTGGATCTAGATTCAGTTCCCATGATGGACATTTTTCAGCTGTAAGCAGCTTGTAAATCATTCTGCGATGTCTGAATTTCCTCAGTTGGTTTCCATACCCACGAGGAAGTCGACATTATTTTTGTATATATTATTTTCATACGGATGCCTCGCACCCGTCAAATAAAATCAATTCAGCTGCTCACTTAATAAAAATGCGAGTGTAAAAGGTCTCAATTCCTATTGAGCATCAGGGTTTGAAAAACCTCTTTTATAAAAAATTATTGCCATATCTTGCTAAAAACTAAATTTTTACATAAATTCAAACCCTGTGTATATAGGTTCGAACGAGGCCTCGCACAACTTCCCTATAACAGCACATTGACCCATACACACACACACACACACAAACTCAGATAATAGTTTCTTGAAAAGAGGCGGTAACCGTGGTAACACAGATGGCGGGGGATGCCTAACACCTTCCCCCTGCATAACCAAGTCCCCAGACCCTAAACGAATCTCGGTTTTGCCGACCCGTATATCAGTGTCACATCACTGGGTCAATGTGCAAACCTTTTCTCGGTTGTGTTGGTACAACCATTTAAAAAACCAACTGGCGACTCTTAACAGTCCCATCGTCGACATTATACATGTCAGACCTTTTTCACTTATTTTTTCAAACAAATCTCACCTAAAGTGAGAACACCAAAGAACAAATATAGGAAAGGGACACCCAAAAATCCCTACGTCGATAATGAACAGGAGCCGCCTTCGCCTCATGTTGCATGAATTCTAAAAAGCTCCTAAACGTACCGTCGTTCGTCAATTGATCAGTGTTGTTGTTTACATGAGGATTATCGCCATCCTGTTGTACATTGTCCTGATTTTTGATCTGTGGAGACTCAACGGTCTCCTGTGCTCCATTGTTATTCTCAATATTCTCGGATGTCATTTTCAAATACTGCCACAAAACAAGGGTTAATTAACATATCACATATTATCCCTATACTCTGACCGGCCAATTAAATACCAAATAAACTTAGGTAGGTCATACTAGCGAATGAATTTCCCGTCTCTCCCCTCCAAGTTCTTATCTCACATCTCAGCCAGGGATCATATCCCTGAGCTTTGATATCAACTGTGACGCCCCCAAAATTAGGTATACATCACCCATCTTGAGTCGCCAGATACATGGTACAGAATTCAAATATAACTTAATAATACAACTGTCGTGTACATTACGACAAAACAAAAACTATGAGTTTGAATAAAAATATTGTCTACTAGAGATTATACAAACTCAAAAGGAGTCCTCGTAACAATTATTATCACACTATTTCACAGAATAGTGAGGACTACTAATGCACCATCTAGGACCATTACTCTGTTCCCTGACTAGTCCTAGCTACGTTCTCATTTCCTAAAGAGAACAGCGAAAGAAAGGGTGAGCTCAAGTAGCCCAGTAAGAAATATTATGACTAAGATAATGCAGAATAATTTATCGTTAGCCTTCAACAGTGTTAAACTAATAAAATATAACAAACATCAAGTTTAACTGCAGCGGAACAAGCAATCCATTAAAAGAGTCAAGTAGAGAATAAAATCTACTATCTTTTATGATTTAAAAAGGTTTTCATCACTTTTATCGCTGAGACTCAGCTTAATAAATAATCTACACCATCGAATCACCCCTGCACTACAGCCAAGGATATTCTTTAGTATCACGACCACAAATTATCCATGCACTATGGGCCAAAGATATTCGTGTATTCATTAATGGTCATGATCATGCCAACAACTATCCATCAATGCACTACGGGCCAATGAGGACTTTTACCACATCATTTGTAACATTACGGTCATGATTATATCGAATAATCCCCTGGTCATAATCATACCAAGTCCATCTATGCACTACATGCCACATATGACTTTCAACATTTTATAAACATGAGGATGATGACAATGATATAAAAATTCAATAAAACAAGTTCAAGAATTAATTTGTCCAGGAACTAATAACGTCCAAATTATCAACATGATATTTCTTTGTGGAGTAAAATTTAAGAATGCTCAGAAGAATATTTACATGAAAATATACTGGATGAAGCGCAAATATCAAGGATATTCCACTAATTTCATGGATTATAGAAATCAAAACTTTAACCAACAGAGTATAATAAAGAATGGAATAACAAAAGAAATCACCAAGCATGCGATAGATCGCACAGGCAGGTTATTCCAACAGAATAATAAATAACGGAATCAGGTCCGGCGTAAAACGCACAGACATGATATTCCAACAGAATAATAAAGACGGAATCAGGTCCGGCGTAAAATACACAGACAGGATATTCCAACAGAATAATAAATACGGAACCAGGTCCGGCGTAGAACGCACAGACAGGATGTTCCAACAGAATGATAAATAATGGAACCAGGTCCGGCGTAAAACGCACAGACAGGATGTTCTAACAGAATGATAAAGAAAGAAATAACAGAAGAATTTCACCAAGTATAGGGTAGCCCGCGTATACAGGTTATTCCAACAGAATAATAAAAAATAGAATAACAGAAGTTCTCTTAATGAAGATGGAAGAAAGAAATAATATCCCCTACCTTAGAAAAATTAAAACTGGATATACTGGAGTAGAAAGGTAGCAGACTTCTATTCTTCTTTCCCTCTAAAGCTTTTGTGAATTGGTGAGAAATGAAGGAAGAATGAGCTTCTATTTATAGAAAAATATAGTCTCGATAATTGCACGTTTTGGGGCTCGAAAAATTATAATACAATACCTCCAATTTTTTCTTTATTTTTAATTTAGTCATGCAAGTATTATCAAACTTGCACCACCTCCCCTAATAGTAAAACATGTGAATCAATAGTAAATCATGTGACTCAATAGTTCTAATCATGTGTTAAAAATAATTACAGTATAGTACCTCCATCTATACCTTCATTTTTAACTTAGTCATGCAAGTATTATCAATGTTGCACCAATTCCCCTAATAGTACATGAATGTGATTCAATAGTACCCACATGTGAACAAGTAATGATATCAGCATGTGAATTAGTAGCAATTAATTGCTCATTTATCCGATTAATTACCCGATTTATCAATATAACCCTCAGACATCAATTATCATCGAAATAAATGTCGATTTTCACTAACACAAATAATTCCAACACAATGAAATCATTTTTATCAAAAATATAAATTTTGAAATTTTGAAGTTTGACTTTTCCCGAAAAAGTCAACTATTGACTTTTTGACCAAATAGTGAATTTCGAAAAATTTTGTGTTTATAAACTTTTTTTTACTAATTTCATCGTTCCGAACTCAAATATCATGTTCGCGTCTCCAAATTCAACTCCGAACACAACTTCAATTTTAATAACATTCATCGTTAATATTATAACTCACAATATTTATCAACCAGGTCGTTCCCAGGAAAGAAGGTGCTTTCCAATAAGGATCTCTCCTTATTGGCGCGCAGTTAGGTAACCAAACCTCTCCTTGACAGAACTTCTAGACATTGTAAATATTACAATTTAATAATGCGAATAACTTTATCGTCTCAATTATTGATTTAATAAAATAACTTATTAAGCAGATGATACTGTGACAATAACTGAATCAATAATATGAGAGATATGATGCAACAATTACTGAAGCAATAATTGAGAATAACTGAGTGACTTCTCACGTAAGCATCAATAATCAATACCGTGTGCTACTATGCAACCACGCGTATTACTATACTTTTAACATCGGGTGTTTCAACAGTTAACGGTAAAACTTCTGGCGTTATTTTCATAAAGTATTTTTGTCATTTTCTCAGTCTGACAATAATTCCGTTGTGGGGGTCCAACAATGATTGTGCCGTTGTACGAATATTTCCTGTTAAAACGAATATTCCCCGACAAAAAGAATATTATATAACAACTTGCGTACTTCGCAAAATTTATAAATACTACCCACAACTATAATATTATAACAAATCCACACCATAATATTCAAAAAATTATTTCGAGAAAATTAAATATTTATTCATAAAATCTGGGGTCTCACACTAAAGACCAAGAAATAGAAGATAGGGAGAATGTCCTATATCCATAGGAATTCTCATGAGGATTTCCAGTTGCAGGTAGCTGGTTATCCGGTAGAGACAGGGCAGACGCGACATACTATCAGCCGAGATATTTTTGCCGCTCTTGCCAAGGCAGATTTCGAGAATGCCCTAAGGCAGATGTGAACGAGTAGTTGCTAGAATAGTTAGATATGTACATATTTGTGTATCTAGTAGTGACATAACACCCTCTTTTGTATAATCAAGGGTAGTCTTTTGTAAATCCCAATTTTTGAAAAGCAATAGCGGGAAAGTAATGTATCCAGCTTATGATGTGTTATGTAACCGATGTAGTATTATACTACAATGAATTAATATAAGTTTTCATTTTCAAAAAATGTTGAGTAACGAATGTTTAGTTATTGTCTAGCGTTGAATAATAACTAACTAACAGAAAATGAATAATAACGAAATATGTGTTTATTGTAACAGCAAAATGCCGCCAAGAAGAGTACCGTATACCCAAGGAGCAAACACGAATCAACCGGAGGGAGGTCCGGTTAGCCCCATGCAAGAATTTTTGAATCTTTCAACTGCAACGTTTAATCAAAATGGGGCTAATATCCCAGTAAATCCTGGTATAGTACGAGCTACTACATTTAAGGACTTTAAGAGTGTGGGTCCACCGGAGTTTAAAGGAACTACAGACCCTATCGAAGCCCAAACATGGGTAAGAGAGATTGAGAAGGCATTTGTAATAACAAATGTTGACGAGGCCCAAAAGATTGCCTTTGTAGCCTACATGATGAATGGAGAGGCCAACTTTTGGTGGGAGGCCAATCAGACGAGGGGTTAGAATAGATGTTATAACGTGGGAGAGGTTCAAGGAAATATTCTACGAGAAATACGTTCCCACGAGCATTTAGGGAAGGATGGAGATGCGATTTCTAGATTTAAAACAAGGGGACATGACGGTTCCCCAATATACCGCCAAGTTTAATGAACTGGCAAGGTTCGCTCCATATCAAGTGGATACCAAGGTAAGAAAAGCTCGACGATTCGAGCAGGGCTTGAAACCATGGCTCTATAATCGTATCTCTGTATTCCAAAGTACTTCCTTTAGGATTGTGTTGGGGAAGGCAATAATTGCCGAAGGTGGTAGTGAGGCGCTGAGCCAATACCACAATGATAAGAAAAGCAAGGGGAAGGTGGATGGAGGAGTGAAGGTTGAAGGTTCCAGTGGGAGTGGCGAATGGTATAAAAGGAAGGTAATTAGCTCGGGGAATACCGGGATGAAAACAGCAGACCCTAAGAGAAGGATGGAGGTCTGTAAAACCTGTGAGAAGACTCACATGGAGTTTGTCTCAAAGGAAAGGCTGTATGTTATAATTACGGACAGGAGGGGCATATTGTGCCAAATTGTCCAAGCCCAAAGAAGAATCATGGATGCATTGTATGTGGATCAACTACCTATATGGCAAAGAACTGCCAAAGAAGGGGACAGACGGTAATAAGGGCACCAATAGTAGTAAGTTAACTATTGGGGGTCCAGCGCAGCCGGGTAGGCCGATAGCCCATACCTTTAATATGACTGTCCAAGACACGGTGACCTCGGGGGATGAAGTCGTAGGTATTATTCCGATCAACGACTTAAATGCATACGTGTTGTTTGACTCGGGTGCTACTTGTTCGTTTATCGCATGTGATTTTGCTAGACGATTAGGATTACTTCCCGAAAAGTTGCCTATACCATTGAATATTAAGGTAGCAAACGAGGAGATAATTCCTATTGAAGATATTCATAAGAATTATTGCGTAGACATTCGAGGTTGTAAATTATTGGTAGATCTGATACTGATAAAGTTAGGAGAATTTGACATAATTCTCTGAATGGATTGGTTGATAAATCATGGAGCAATAATAGATTGTCAGAAGAAATGCGTAAATATTAAAACATCAATTCACTCACATGTCATATTTTACGGGAATAAATCGTCGGGACATTCGTGTTGTCTTACCATAACACAAACTAGGAAATTATTGAGGAAAGGGTGTGTAGGCTATTTGTGTCATGTGGTTGATACCCAGAGAGTGGGAGCGACCATGGAACAAATAACTATAATGAGTGAGTTCAAGGATGTATTTCCAAGTGAGTTACCGGGTCTTCCGCCGGATAGGGAGACCGAGTTTGTAATAGATATTGTGCCAGGAGCGGCACCAGTTTCCAGGGCACCGTATCGTATGGCGCCAGTGGAGATGAAGGAGTTGATGGTGCAGTTGCAAGAGCTGTTGGACAGGAAGTACATTCAACCGAGTGTTTCACCGTGGGGAGCACCGGTATTTTTTCTCAAGACGAAGGACAGATCATTGAGATTATGTATCGACTACCGAGAGTTGAACAAGTTGACGATATAGAATAAGTATCAATTGCCCAGGATGGATGATTTTTTTAATCAGTTGAAAGGGGCAAAATATTTTTCCAAAATAGATTTAAGGATGGGGTATCATCAGCTGAAGGTTCAAAATAACGATGTGCCGAAGACAGCATTCAGGACTCGTTATGGTCATTACGAGTTTCTGGTGATGTCATTTGGGTTAACTAATGCACCTGCTGCGTTTATGGATATGATGAACAGAGTGTTCAAATAATATTTGGACAAGTTCGTCGTGGTGTTTATTGATGATATTCTAGTCTACTCTAAGACGCCAGAAGATCACGTTGAACACCTAAGAATAGTGTTGGAGACATTAAGGAAGGAGAAGTTATATGCGAAGTTCACTAAGTGTGAATTTTGGTTAGAAAGGGTATAGTTTTTAGGTCATGTCATTGACCATGAGGGGATTTCAGTAGATCCAGCGAAGGTAGAAGCCGTGATGAATTGGGAACAACCGAAAATGCCGACCGAGGTGCGGAGTTTCCTAGGGTTAGCGGATTACTATCGGAGGTTCATTCAGGACTTTTTGAAGATAGCTACACCATTGACTAACTTAACGAGGAAGACAGTGGAGTATGTATGGACTGAGAAGTGCGAAGATAGTTTTTAAGAACTGAAGAAGAGGTTGAATGAAGCGCCTGTTCTGTCATTGCCCGATGACACAGGAAATTTCGTAGTTTATAGCGATGCTTCGCATAGGGGACTTGGTTGTGTGCTCATGCAGCATGGCAAGGTCATTGCGTATGCATCTAGGCAGTTGAAGGATTATGAGAAAGTTTACCCTACTCATGATCTGGAACTAGCCGCGGTAGTGTTGCCCTAAAGATATGGAGACATTATCTTTATGGGGAAAAGTGTGAGATATACACGGACCATAAAAGTCTAAAATATATCTTCACACAGAAGGAGTTGAATATGAGATAGAGGAGATGTCTAGAGTTGATAAAGGATTACGATTGTCAAATCCTATATCATCCTGGAAAAGCCAATGTTGTGGCCGACACCTTAAGTAGAAAGGGTTGGGAGAAGTTGTCTATGTTAACGGCTCAAACTGAGTTAATAACAGAGATGGCTATGATGGAGATAGAGGTGAAGTTGCCAATTGAGGCGGATCAGAGACTGTTTGCGACGGAGATTCAGTCTAACATCGTAGAGAGAGTCAAGGAAGTGCAGCTCAAAATTGATGAGTGTGACCAGATGAAGAAGTGGTTGACCAATGAAAAAGATATTAAGTTTAGTCTTGATAATGAGGGATTATTAAGATTTGAGGGAAGAATTTGGGTTCCGAATGAGACGGAATTAAAGGAGAAAGTGTTGCAAGAGGCTCATAGTTCAAGGTACTCGATTCATCCTGGGAGCACCAAGATGTATTAAGACCTTTGACAAAGTTTTTGGTGGCCGAATATGAAGAGAGAAGTAGCAGAATATGTGAGTAAGTGCTTGACTTGTCAAAGAGTTAAAGCTGAACATCAATGACCAAGTGGCTTGTTACAGTCATTGGAGATTCTGGAGTGGATGTGGGAGCATATCACGATGGACTTTGTGGTCGGACTTCTGACTACTCAGAAGGGATATGATGCGATTTGGGTAATAGTGGACCGGTTGACGAAGTCAGCTCACTTTTTGCCAATTCTGGTTAAATATAACTTATATCAGTTAGCTACACTCTATGTTAAGGAAATTATTTCCAGACATGGAGCACCAGTTTTGATAGTGTCAGATCGTGACCCACGATTCACATCGAACTTTTGGAGAAGTCTTCAAGAGCAGTTGGGCACGCAGTTGAAGTTGAGTACGGTATATCATCCACAAACCGATGGACAGAGTGAGAGGACAATTCAGACGTTAGAAGATATGTTGAGATCTTGCGTCATGGATTTCAAAGGTAGTTAGGATGATCATCTACCATTAGTAGAATTTGCGTATAATAACAGTTATCATGCAAGCATAGGTATGCCGCCATACGAAGCTTTGTATGGGAGGAAATACAGAACACCATTGTATTGGGATGAAGTGGGAGAACGCCGAAGGCTAGGGCTAGAATTGGTGCAGCAAACAGCGGAAGTGATAAAGTTGATTCGTATGCGTCTCGTAGCAGCTCAAGACAGACAGAAGAAATACGCAAACATACATCGAGAGAATAGGGAGTTTGAGGTAGGCTAGTACGTATTTCTAAAGGTATATCCCTGGAAAGGAATGATACGCTTTGGAAAGAATGGGAAGCTAAGCCCAAGGTTTATAGGACCTTTTGAGGTATTAGAACGGGTAGGTGAGGTAGCTTACAGGGTAGCGTTACCTCCAGACCTAGAGCGAATACATAATGTATTTCACGTTTCAGTGCTACGTCCTTACAAGCCGGATTACAAGCACGTGATAGAATTTGAGTCTATTCAAATCGAGAAGGATTTAACTTATAAAGAAATGCCTATTCAAATCATTGATAGAAAAGAGCAAGTTCTACGAAACAAGGTAATATCGTCAATGAAAGTATTATGGAAGAACCACGATGTCGAGGAAGCTACGTGGGAATTGGAAGAAAAGATAAAGAAGGATTTTCACTTTTTGTTCGAATAATGTAGGGCGAGATTCTGGGGACAGAATCTTCATAAGGGGGAAGAATGAAACGCCCGAGAAATTCGGATCCTTTGTAAAATATTTGAAAGAATTAAATAATGAATAAAATAATATTATTTGTCGTTATATGTGTTAATAAGATGTATGTCGTTCTATAACCTAGAAATATGGGAAGATCGTAGTATTCGAACCACGCCAGAGAATTAAAGTGTTTAAATTTCCTAGACGAAAAATAAATGTTTTCCGAGAAAGTTTACGAAAAACACTATTCACCGTTTATCGCTTGGGAATGATTTTTGGACTTCTGAGAAATACGTAATGTTTTAATACCAAGACGAAATAGATTATATAATAATAATCTAAGTATGGAAAATACAATATTTCGCATGTGGACTTAATTTAAGAATATAGGTATTAAAACCTAATGAAATGAATTATGGTAACTTGGTACAAAGAGCAAGTCCAATATGTATGGGATGTGAACTTATATGGGATTTATTATTAAGTCCAAATGTTTGTTAAGTGAAGCCCAAACTAATTAATTAGCATGCCCAAAGTATAAGTTAATTGAATTTGCATAAAGCCCAAATTATGATCCATTAGCTAATGGGGATCCATGGAGCAACCCATGGATGAAGTAGTGGGCAAACAAATTGTGTAATGAGCAAGTATGTTAAAGTAGTGGTCAAGTATTAGATGTGTGGACCAAGAATACTTAGGGATCAAGTTATGAATAGTAAGGAGGTCTAATGAGGAGGTGGGTTGCCTAATGACCTAATTGCCCTAATCTTGCAAGCTCTATAAATAGCAAGCCCTTTAAATTCATTTGAGGTTTGTTATTTCATCCAACAACTCCCTCTCAAAATAACTTAATTGTTAGAGCCATTAAGCACTTATAATCCATCTTAACCTTTGCTAGATTTTCAAAGAAGAAGTAATAGTTCATCAAAGGTAAATGATCGTGTCTTCTTCATCTCTCTATGATAGGATTGATAGAGAAGGGTGAGGGTTTGATAATCACATGTATTAAGTCATTGATGAATGAACTTAAGCCGAATAAGAAACTTGAACTTAAATATGTTGATAGCTTTATGAAGAACTTGCCATATGTTTTTCATATGATGTTAGTAGGTTCAATATAGTATGAAAACATTAAAGGATGTACTTAAGTTCACAATAAGTTACAAGCATGAGAATTGAAGTCCATAAGTTAAGTAAGTCATTAACATATGAGAATAAGTCAAAACCTACTTTACTAATAAGTTGGTGGAATAAGTAACTTGAAATGTTTATATATTGGTCAAAATCCATTTAGAATGATTAGTAATAACGTTTTGCCAGAATTTACGCGATTAGACGTTAATAGTCGAATTCGTGAAATTCTCGGAATGGAAGTCGTATTTTGTGTTTGACATTGGAAACGTTGGTTTTCGATGGAGACAAGTCATATTCGTCATTATAGAGTTGCGGACTCGAAAATGACCGGATTCTGACTTAGAACGAAGAAACGAGCGTTGAACGTTCACGAACGTTTATCGTTTTCGTTAAAAAATGGGCTAATAGCTGAAATTTTAGCAAACGAAGTCGAATAGATAAAATTCTTGTATGAACGCATAGAGTACGTGATTTGTGACTCGAAGGCTCTTGAACGAGCCAATTTGGATTTATAACGAAGAAGTTACGAGTCCGGGAATCTCACAAAATTAAAAGTCTGTAAAAATTTTCTGGTGCACAGAGTTGGCGCCGCGGCGCCAGCCCAAGGCCATTTCGCCTGCGCCGCAGCGCCGATCTTGGCCGAGCAAAGCCATAACCTTCTGGTGAGTGGCGCTGCAACGCGACCATTAACACTGAGACTCGCGCCGCAGCGCCGAGTCCAGATTTTTGAGCATTAAGAGGTAGCGCCGCAGCGCGGTACCATGTACAATAGCCGGCGCCGCAGCGCTAGCTTCATAACCTAGATAGTAATGAATGTTTGCATGTTGAACATGATTAGTAATGGATGAATTAAGCAAGGATCTAAAAAGAAGCATTGTTAAGAAATAAATAAACCTTAATGATGAATACTTAGGGTTTAGTTAAGTCAATTACTTATGAACATGAGAATGACGGAATTGAAAGCCGGAACCTATAATAACAAATCTAATAAGGATTTAGATTGAGAAGAAGGGTAAGATTCTTTAAGAACCATGTGTAATCATTCTTGACCTAATGTACTATATGATGTTATCAATTACTGTAGAGACCTTAAAGACCTAAAGTGCACGTGTTATAAACCGTAGCAAACGCTAAAGGCAAGTACTCTAACCCTTGTTCCAGTTCAATCTGGACAAGTCTTTGTGATTCTTGTATTCTCCGCATGAGTTAGTATTTGAGGAATGTCAAAGCCAATCCTTTTGGCTAGACGTTTACTATGTTATTCTATTAAGTGTTGATAAGGATTTACCAAACTAATATTGTTGTGGTTTTCAAAAGTAGATTTGAGTATGCTAAAATATTTTGTCGTCAAATGACAGGCACGTGAGGTTTCCACAACTTAAACGTATACACGTTTAATGAATGTAGTGTTGATCAACATAGAGTACTATAGGCTGATCACCTAGACGTGCTCGTAAGTTATACCGGACTTACGGACTTCGTGCCGGGATGTCCTTTTCAAAGTAATTATAAAATGCTTACGGTCTTGAACCGGAATTGATGTTTACTGAATATTGTTCAGTTATTGAAGATATATGATTCCTATGTTTCAAGCATGCTATCTTTCTTAGAATTGTTGTACTTGCTGAGCTAGTTAGGCTCATTCTTGCTTGAACCATATGAATGCAGCTAAGATCGAACAGACCGATGGATCCGGCAAGCATAAAGGGAAGGCGAAGGCAAACCTATAGTGTACCTATGTAATAGAATAAGTTTTGTAATGATAATGTGTTGTATTATGACAAAGACAGTTGTATTGGTTATAAAGAACCTGGGATAATGTTAATATTATTTTAATATATATAAGACATATTCGTTCTTTTGAGGAATTTTAATGTGAACTGTAGCACCGTGTAGCACCATCTGTCGGGTTGGAAGATACCTGGATTTGGGGGCGTCACATGTTCTAAATCTCTAATTTATTACTGATGAAGGCTATTGATAATTTAATTATCTTTAGTCATGATATTCTTTACTAAGCTAGTGTGCTTGCCCTTTTGTTTCACAATTCCTTTCAGGTAATAAAAGTGTAGTTGGGTCGAGCGGGGGTAACAGGGGAATAGAACATTGGTCTATAGCTATTGAGGTTCTCCCTAAAAAGTATGGAAATAATTTTATTAAGAATTTTAGATAAATGTGTCGTATTGTATACGTCATTTAACCGTTGATTTTGGTGAACCGAATAGGGTGAGGTGAACCCAACTTTTGAAGGGTGTTTTGCCACTATCATACAAGATGTCTAATGATATACAACCTCGTGTTATCATAAGACAAGGTTGTGCACATCCACTTGCTGAGTATATCTACGAGCACTACTTATATAACCTTGGAGTTGGTTGAAATATAATGCTCAATTGGAGACAATTGAGATAATTATATGTCAAGAGAAGACTCAACATTGAAAAGAATACGATAGAAATCTTTGTTTTTCTTTGGGGTCTATTGGGTCAACCAAGGATAATTCTCGAGTCATATGATATCCATTACAAGTTAGATGCATGGCCTCCCAAGTACGAAGGTTTTCTTGAGCATTTTGCAAATATTTTAATTTATAAAACATTTATTAACTGTACCTTTATGTAAGGTACCAATGTGAAGTGCTGACACAAGTTGGTGTCCAGAGTCACAGTTGGCATTAAAACTCACAGTATATGTGTTATCGTATTTTGCACGACAATTGTAATAAGAAGTTGTAGTTATTTTCTGTACCATGTATTTGGTGACTCAAAATGGGTTGGGCGGAATGGACCTATATTTTGGGGGCGTCACACCTCCCAGTAAGACATGGTCATTGGAAAGTGACTCTCAACATTTTTCAACATGTTAAGCAAATCAGCTAAGCTGATATCTAGCTTGTTCATATGAAAAATTCACAACAATTATGAAAGGAGTCCGGGAGTGAGTGGAAGATCAAATCTTTGCTCAACTCTCCATCCATGACAAAACTTGTAGTCCTAATTGTTCAATCAAATTGATCATGTTAAGGACTTTTGTCTGTACTGTAGTGTCGTCGGTCATTCTAGATCGAAAGAGCCCCTTAGATATCTGATATCTATCAGTCCTACTTTCCTCACCATCAACTACTTGATGTGCAGAAATATAGTAGGAGCATCCATATTTTCATGCTGACGCTGAAGCACGTTACTTATGGATGTGAGAATGATGCATTGAGACAACTGTGCATCATCTTGTCACTTTCTAAAAGTAATAATCTCTTCCTCAGAGGCATTTGAAAGTAATATGCACACAAACCAATCATATTTGATGATAAAGCATATACTTTATAACAATCTTATTCATTTATTAATAATTAAAAAGTATTAATTTATTAAAGACTTTTAATTATCTACATGATGTTGCTTTATAATATGTGATAAACCCATAGTTTTAAGCAATGCTTTTAGAATAATGATGATGATCATTCTAATGAGATTTAAATTCTTAGAAAGCTTAAAACTAAAATAGTTTCCAATCGTTGGATTACTAAATTGGGGATTAGTGAATCCAGATAGATTGGTACATACGTTGCTTGCTCATTGGATGAGGATGATTGATCTCATGATCATTTGTGTGGAGACACTGAAGCAAGTATGTCGGTGCTTATTAGAGAATAAGTTCACTAAACGTGGCTCGCTAAGGAATACCTAATGGAGTTTTACTTGCCTGTCAATAGGAATTCCTGTAGTGATAGTAGTACAAGTGATCCTTGGACTTGAGATCATCATAGTATCTTGTGTATAATAAATTATACTTTGACTTATTCCTTAAGACTCTTAGGGTATATCAAAGGGTATGCTTGGTTATAATAAGTTGTGCATGGAGATAATGTATGATCAATAAAGAATCTACCGCTTCTACTAAAAGAAGAGAAATGTCATATGTGATTCGATAAATGACAACCCAGTAGTCCTTGGCCAAGGCAGAATGAAATTAGAAAAGAGTTTCTAATTTGCATTATTTAGAGTTGTGCATTTAAGAGTCGAAATACATATAATTAAATAAAATAAGACTCTACAGTAATTTCATGTCTTATATTTAATTGGGACATTGTATGGTGGAATGATTGAATTGTATGGTAACTATTTACTCAAAGGTTCTTTTATGGTTAATGTTAAAATCTATATTATCTGGAAAGTCGTTGATCGCTAGGGAGGCTTATCCCTATTGTAGAATAAATATTATTTATTTAAATAAATTAATAGTTTAATTTATTTATTTAAATAAGATTAGAATTCTTTAATTGATTTATTCACAACCGGTTTAATATGGGGAACCTAAATGGTCACATTATAAAATGAAGAATAATTATTTAAGAAGTTAATGACATAATCGTAATAATAAATTAAGTATATATAATTTAATCTATGGTGATAGAATAAATTAAATAAATTAATATTTATTATTTAATATTTTAAAAATATTAAATATAAATTAATAAGAGGAGTCTTATTATTATTATTACTATTATTATTATTTAGTTTCTAAAGGAGTTTGGAAATTAATTAATAAAAGTACTCTCATATATTCCTAATAAGATTAGGAGGTTAAATTAGTTAAAAGAGTTTAATTAATTATCATTAATAAGATTAGGGAGCTTAATTAATAAAAAGAATTTAATTAATTAAATAATACCTTATTTTCTAATTAGATTAGAAGGGTTAACTGGTATTTTATAAGAGGAGTCTTATATCAGATATCAACATACGTGATTCCAATTATTGGAGAGTAAGCTCTTTTTCTATGAGAGATAGAAAAACTAGGGTTTTGCCAAACTCCCATCTTCTTGAATCTTTCTTCTTCCTTGGTGGATCACCTCTAGAGGCCAAACACTTGGGTGGCTAACGTTGATCAAAGGAAGAAACCAAACCCAGTGGATTCAAGTTGAATGCGAAAAGGATTGGAGGTGAACTTGTACCTGAGGAAGCTTGGATCTTCAAGGGTATGATTCTTGTTCTTTATCTTTTCGTTTAATTAATAATTGTACATAATGGATGATCCAGGTATATGGTTTGTAAAATTTTAAAACTTTAATTTTCCACGTTTTCGCTTATTTTGCGCAATTTGATTGTGTCTAAAATTTGATTTCATACTAACTAATTAGAGTTGGAATTGGATTCCATGATAACTAATTGAAGTTGAAATTGAATTTCATGTTTCCTTAAATAAAGAAGTTTATTTAGATATGAAATAAAATTTCATATTATTCAAAATAAAATAGTTTATTTGTGAATATGAAAGAGAATTTGTGTTTCATTTAATAAAGGATTTTTTTTTGACATGGAAAAAGATTCCATAATTAATTAAAATAAATGAGTTTATTTTGATTACAGAATTTGATTAAAATAAAACAATTTATTTTATTCAAAATTGGATAAATTAAAATTAAAGAGGTTTATTTTGATTTAAATTTGGATCAAAATAAAAGAGTTTATTTTGATTCAAAATTAGATTTTATGCTAACTAAATTTGCCCATTAAATGATATCAATATTGTAGACGTCGGGATTTTTAGATGTCCCTTTCCGTTACTTGTTCTCTGGTGTTCTCATTTTAGGTGTGATTTGTTTGAAAAAACAAGTGAAAAAGGTCCGACATGTATTATGTCGACGATGGACTGTTAAGAGTCGCCAGTTGGTTTTTTAAGTGGTTGTACCAACACAACCGAGAAAAGGTTTGCACATTGACCCAGTGATGTGACACTGCAATACGGGTCAGTGAAACCGAGATTCATTTAGGGTCTGGGGACTTGGTTATGCGGGGAGAGGTGTTAGGCACCCCTTGACATCCGTGTTACCACGGTGACTGCCTCTTTTCAAGAAATAATTATCTGAATGTGTGTGTGTGTGTGTGTGTGTGAGAGTCAATGTGCTGTTATTTGAAAGTGGTACGAGGCCTCGTTCGCACCTATATACGCAGGGTTTGAATTTATGTAAAAATTCAATTTTAGCAAGATATGGCAATGATGTTTTATAAAAGAGGTTTTTTCAAACCCTGTCGCTCAATAGTAATTGAGGCCTTTTGCACTCCTATTTTATTAAATGCGCGGCTTGGTTGATTTTATTTGACGGCTACGAAGCATCCGTACGAAAATAATGTACAAAATAATGTCGACTTCCTCGTGGGTATGGAAACCATCTGAGGAAATTCAGACACCACAGAATAATTTACACGCTGCTTACAACTGAAAATGTCCATCACGGGAACCGAATCTAGATCCAATGGGATGAATTTGTGATCACATGATTCCAAGGCTCACATGATATCGCAATTTGTATGAAAGCAGTAAGCTGGTATATATATAAAAGATGTACATATATATATACTAACATGATCACAAACTACGAGTAGCTCCATAGGGGACCAGAAATGTAAATAAAGTTGTTAAAAGCTATCAACCGCCACGGAGGAAACTCCAGGCGGGACAAAACGTAGATAAAGTTGTACAAAGCGATCAACTGCCACGAAGGAAACTCCAGGAAGGACGAAAATAAACATATATATATATATATATATATATATATATATATATATATATATATATATATATATATATAAAACCATTAAACGCACCAGATGTGAAATTCAGGCTCATCGAACGGAGTTCGACCACAGTTTATATATATAAGTATATATATATATATATAAAAGCGAGTAAACGCACTGGATGTAAAATCCAGGCTCACCGAACAGAGTTCGATAGCAGTTCATATATATAAGTATATATATAAGAAAGCGAATAAACGCATCGGATATAAAATTCAGGCTCATCGAACAGAGTCCGACCACAGTTCATATATATAAGTATATATATATATATATATATATATATATATATTAAAGCAGTAAACGCTCCAGACCGAAGTCTAGGCTCATCGAATAAAGTTCGACACACAGTTCATATATATAAATATATATATATAGAAAAGCAAATAAATGCTCCGGACTGAAGTCTAGGCTCAATACAGGCATAACTCGATAATGTTAGTCAATATATATATATATATATATATATATATAATATACAGACTGGAATGAAACCACGGACCGAAGTCTGGTCAAAAGCAAGCAACACGACTCTCAACGTGTAGAAGGGTGTGTGCAAAGATGAAGAGAAAGACTCTAAAGTGTGTGAGAAGGCTTACAGCTGACTGCTAAAAAGGATTCTATATCTTTAGAGTGGATAAACACTGACTTTTGTGGGTACAAAAGTGGCTATATATGAGCTCACAGGTGTTTAAAGTGGGAAAATACACTGTATGGGTCGAGTGCGGATCGAATCGTGCAGGGTTTCTCTGTCGGTTTCTCTTGCAAAATGGCCACCCCAAGCCTTCTATTTATAGAGGTTGGAGCTGCAGGTGTACCTGCTTCTAGGCCGCCGGTGTACCAGAGGCTGCCCGGGGTGCCCCGGGCAGTGTGGGTCCCGTTGTGTCGAAGTACGTACGCACTGTTTGCTCGGTCGCTCATAACTTTCAATCCGGGAGTCCAATGCAAGCGTGCCATATCATTCCGGAAAGCTCTTTCCGAGAGCTACACAATGAGATATGATTTGACCTTTTTTGATTCCAGAAAGATGGGTCCATGACCGAAATGGCATTCCCGGGTGTCCGTTCGACAGTCCGTTGAGTCGTGTTGCGTAGTTTGTGTTTGGAAGTTAAGATATGGTTCTTGTGGGACTTCCTTTGAAGTATTTTGAGTTAACATGAGTGTATTTGATTTGAAGTGAAGTTGAGTTGGCAAAATGACCATTTTTCCCCTCACGGGGTTATCTCCAGTTTTCGCGTAGTTGTAACAGTCTTTTCTCAGGGTTATCTCTGAGGTTGGCTTGCTGTTGACTGTGACTATCCTCATGGTCATCTCTGAGGTTGGCTTGACCTCCTGGGGCTATCTCCATGCTTTGATCTTGATCCTCCGGGGTTATCTCCGGGGTTGAAACTGACTTTCCCAGGCTTATCTCCGAGGTTTGGAACCTGATTTCTCGGGGTTATCTTTGGGGTTGAGAACTGGATCTCTTGTGGCTATCTTCGGGGTTGGAATTGATGTTGTGGTCCTCCAGGGTTATCTCTGGAGTGAGAAAAAGTAACTTTTGTCCTCCTGCATAGTTAGTAACAGGAAAACGAAATTTCGAGTGTCTACAGATGTCCCTCTTTATCATGTTCATGCGATGCAATGGAATGGACATGATAAAGATTAGAAGACACTTGAAACATGATAAGGTATTTTTAATGATGAAAATCGTAATGTAGTGAATGTTTATGATGAACGTGAAAATGTTTTCGCAAATCGCAGTTCGTAAATCACACATCGCATATCGCACTTCGCTTTTCGCACTTCGCATTTCACATTTGGCCAAATCGCACATCGCAATTCGCACATCGCATATCGCATATCACAAATCGCATATCGCATATCGCAAAATCACAAATCGTAATGTAATGAATGTTATGATGAATGTTAAAATGTATTCGCTAATCGCTTTACCTTTACCGATCATCGTTGATGCATATGCTGGTGTTAACTCTAATGGTTTGGCATTTAATCACTGATGCTTGTTTGATGAAGATAAGTGGAGATGTTTTCCACATCTCTGATGGGGATAACATTCTAAAAATCACCAGACCCTCCCAATGTATTCGCTGGTAGTTGCAACGGTGCCTATCCTGCTGATCGCCAAACTTTTTCGGTTCCCACTCGAACGGTGGTATACGAGGCTTTTATTGCTGAACTGTCTTGATGTTGCTCTGGATGCCAATGGTTTAGAATACCAGATCTTCTGATAACTTCGCTAAAGTAATATTCCACGGATTACTTCATTAGATTTCGCCTGATGTTACGCTCACCCTTTTTGGGGTGATTGGAATTTCCTTTCGCTGTTGGGGGCAGGTGCCCCATTTCCTTGAGCGTTTGATTCGCAACCCGGTTGAACTGATGACTTGAATGCCGCTGAAATCCCTGGAAGGTGCAGCTTGCTATTTCGCCATCTAGATTGGAACTTCGGTGTAGAGGCCTCAACTGATGAGGACTTAACGCATGTTGATGGTGTAGATTTCATTCGCTAGGCCTTTCATCGTTGACATTCTTTCTTAAGAATGCTCCCCTTCTTTTGATGATAGGCTTTATCTCGCCCTAAACTTCTTCCATTCCTTAGAATCGTAAAATGCCCCAGTCCTTCCGCATGTTGTTACCAGGGATTCATACGAGAAACTCTCTTTGTTGACTAAGTCGCGATTGAATAATATTTGAATCGCCATTGAGATGACGATGAACCATGATGATGGCGCTGACTGTTGCATTTTCCACTTTAGGATGGTTGATAAATGCCCCAGTGTTGAGTTGTCGCTACTTTCGAGATTGCCCCCAATCTTGTCGTTAGGGATCCAATATATGGTTGTCGCCAATTTTGAAATTGCCCCAGCCTTGCTTGTTTTCTGGGGTAGTTGCTTTTACAGATGGGCTGATAAGATGTCGAGATCGCAATAAGCTTTTACCTCTGTACCATATAGCGAACAGGTAGAGAATGTGGTCTTTAATGTTGATAGGTCTTTATGGTAGAGATGTCGCTCTAATTGAGAGAGATGATGCTCTAACTCATAGGGATACCGCTGTTGTTGAGCGGGATGAGGCAAGATCATCCATAGATGTAGTGATTGTTGAGTGGGATAGCGCTATATCTACTCAAAATATCGCATGTAGTTGGCGGTGGATTTGTTGGCTCGTGTAGAGACCCTTTGGCAGGAGATTACATCGTTACCTCCTTCTTATGAGAGGGAATCCATGTTTGACTTGATAGCCCGCACATACACTGATTGTAGATGGGCCTGTATTTTCCTGTACAGACTAGCTTAGCCATTTTGTCATGTACAGTACACATTGTATATATCAAACAACATTATATATGGCAAGGAAATATATGTTGATTCACTTCCCTTTTAGTTGTGCCTTGCTACTTTCTTGATATTCGCTTGTTTCTCTAGGACTTTGTGATCTGGATGTATTCTGAACTCCTCCTTGATGGATGGACAGTGAGATGTCTCAGGATTTTCATAATGGATCGTCGATCTGTGTGTATTCCATACCATCTTTGGTGTCTTGGGACTTGTTTCTGTATGTGTTTATGGATAGGAGTATGTTTGTTTTTGTTTTTATGTGGTGAGACCGGACCATATAACATGGTTGCCTACGTACTCTCGTGTATTGGGGAGATCAGGTCGACGTAGTTCGCCCCTATATAGGGCGGATTGCAGGTGAAAAGTTTAATCCCATGGATAGGATAAACCGCAGGTGTGAAAAGTCTTATCCCTGATGGGATAACAAAAGTTGAGTAAGGGTTCAAAACTAAATTGAGGAACGGATAGAGTGATCCGAAAACCAAGCTGTTGGTTAGAAAGTGTTTGTCCTTGATGGGGAAAATGGGTGTGAAAAAGGGTTGTATGTAGTGAAGGGTTAAAGAACTGGAATGACTGATGATCTAATGATCCAAAACCAAGATGTTCGCTTGATGGTAACCTCAGACATAGTACCATTTCACGGTATCCGAATTGATGAGTTACGGAAATTCATCGCCGTCTATTTCATGTAATCTGAAAGTGCCTCCTGTCAATGCCTCCTTTACAATAAACGGGTCTTCCCTGTTCGGGGAGAATTTTCCTTTAGACTGAGCTTGGTTGTCAACGATTTTTTTCAAAACCAAGTCGTGTTGTTTGAACTGCCGTAGTCGGACTTTTCTGTTGTAGGATCTTCTTTACAAGTAGAGGGTCGCTCATATGTGGGCCACATACTTTCCCATGGATTTCATCCATAGCCTCTGAGCTTGGTCCTCGTCCAAACATCTGAGGATACCTTGTATTGCATCTCCTTTGTAGAGTGCATGTTCGCTCAGGTAGAATTTTACAGCAAGTTGACGGATCTGCCTTTTCTCAGTCGGGCTCGCCTCAGCGGGTGTAGATCCATCTCGTAAGTACTTCTTGATGTGTTGATACCAAGGGTGCTGGATGGGAGGTAACTCATCCGATACTTCTCCAATGTAGTTCCCATAGGCTGGTGCCTTGTGCAGGGCAATTGTGACGCTTGGCAAGTGTTCCTTGTCAGCTATGTGGATCAAGGAGGCCAAAGTTGTTAATGCGTCTGCAAAATCATTCCTATTACGAGGAATGTGCAGAAAGAAGATTTCTTCAAACTCTGAAGCCATCTGTAGAACTTGTCGATGTTAAGGCAGCAACTGTAGAACCTGTTGAAGAGCTTTTTCTTTTTCTTTTTTTTTTATTTTTTTTTTGTTTTTTTATGCATTAGATCGTGGAAAAGAGTCCTATGGCTCACTGATAGGTAGTTCCAGCATTGATGAGGCCGAATGACAATCTTCTGTAGCAAAAGATTCCCCAAGGCATGATGAAGCTTTCTCACGATCATCTTCAGCAACCATGATTTAATGGTACCCCGCGAAGCAATCAGCAAAGGTGTACATGTCGTATTGAGCTGTATTGTCAATGAGTATGTGGATGAATGGAACGGGAAGCTTTCTTTGAGACAAACTTTGTTCAGGTCACTGTAATCCACGGAAAATCGTACATCTCCTCAGGGTTTCGGCACTGGGACTATATTGGATACCCATTCAAGGTATGTTGACACCATGATGATGCTGCCTTGAAATTGTTTCATAATCTCTTCTTTAACTTTTAACACCACTCAGGTTTTCATCGCCTGAGCTTCTGCCTGACTGGCTTAAATCCCCCTTTGATGGGAAAGCGATGAATGACAATGTCCGTGGATAAACTGATCATGTCTTCGTGAGACCATGCAAACACATCCTGGAATAGGGTCATATAGTAACCATGTCATTCCTTTGGTTCAGAGTGAGGTCCGTACCAATCTGGATTTGTTTAGGGTTTTCTAAGGTTTCGTGGTTTAAAAGGAGTGGTTTGATCAAGATTTCACTTGGGTTTGTCTTCGACCCATTCTTTGATCTTTTGAGGTATCTCATAGTCCTCTTGTATTTCCATCAAGTCTGAGTCCAACTTTACATCAAAGTTACAGTCCTTGTGGAAAAAAGGCACCTCATCAGCAAGCACAGGCGCATCCAAGTTCAGAGTCCTGAAACAAAATATGCTTTCACTTAATATACGACACTATTTAATCACACAAAGTGTTAGCATGTAATGACAAAAGTAACTACTAATACTGTACAGAAAACGTAAGCAGTTATTGCTATCTACAAGGCAGAGAGAGTTTCTTCCCTTTTTACCCTCGTCGGCAAATGCAAGGAGTGGTGCTCCAATTGTCGAGGACAAAGTCTTGGTGGACTGCAGTGATGGAGGGGCTATCATCAACCTCCTTCTCCCGAATGGTGACCATTACGTCTGGGTCATCATAGTCTGGGGGTATCTGTTTAACAAGTTTTTTTTTGGGTTTTTGTTTGGTTTGACCGCACCATTGATGGCTACCTACGTACTCCTATTGAAGAGGAGATCAGGTTTTTCGTAGTTCAGACATTGGTTTGAAAAGGCTCAAAAGGGTAAGTGGTGAGAAGAGTGTAGAGATGTTTTTTGTTTTGTTTATTTATTTACATGCATGGAAATAAAAGGCATACTACGAAGAAAGTGATACCGTTCCAACATTTTCTAGAACTCACGACTTTATCCCCTGGATGAACATCTTCTTAGCTAGTTGAGGCCTGATAGTCCAGTTGTCAATGGTTATGTTGCCTTCGGGGCTAGTGATAGAGGTTACCCCTTGATTCTGAATGTCTTCGCTTGTGGCCATAACTTGATTTCTTCCTGATTCAGTACACTCCTCAGGGACGCTTGAAATGGACGCATCGCAAAAAGGGATGTACTCTGGATTCTTTAACGGGTTGGATTCCCCGACAATCTCACCACCTTTTTCTTTATCTATTCATTCGCCTTCTTCATGGGTTTCAAAAGATTCAACCATGAAATCTCCCTTGAACTGTTGTTGCATTTCCTGCAAAGAACTTTCCTTTTTGGCTTTTCCTTCCTTGGAAAGGATTAGTATTTCCTCCGCATCATCCAAGGTGATAAAATCAGGAACGTGATTGATATCTTGGAACCATAGAACGTTTGATGTTGGCGGGGGAATCTCCTTTGGGGATACCTTTGTCTCTTCTGCCATTTTTTGCATTAGGATCAGTCCACCTTGTGTGCTGGCAGAATTGTCGCTCATAGCCTTCACCTCATTTGAACTGCCTATCTCGAATGGACATCTTAAGCTTTTTATTTCCTTTTCGCCTTTTTTCGTCATGGGAAATTCTATATCTAACTCTCCATTTTCAATGAGATCTTGGATTTTATGTCGTAAAGACCAACATTCTTCAGTCGTATGTCCAAGTGAGTTAGAATGGTAGAGACATATCTTGGTGGAGTCATAACTCTTTATCTTGGGCTTTATAGGAGGCTGCAACTCAGTAATCTTTCCTTCGCTTATCAGAAAGTGTAGCATTTCTTCATTAGATTTGCTCAGAGGGGTGAATTTTTGAACTCTTTTGGAGGTTGTTTGATCTTTCATCTTTGAGAATTCGCATTCCCTCGATCGGTTCTTCCACTGGCGAGATCTTCTAGCAATTTTATCATCCCATTTTTCTTGTATTTTCAGCCTGCTTTGATCTTCTTCGTTTAGCTGGCTCATCGTGGAGTCCTTTTTCTCTTGGCTTTCTGATAGTTGAGTGAAAAATTGCTTTGTTTCCTGATGTTGGTGCACTATCTGCCTAGCCAGCAGGTTTACTTGATTCTGGATCGCATCCAATTTTTGCATTACTAGCATACCCTCCTCCGAGTTTTCCCACTCTAGGACATTTGTTATGTGCCTTTGGGGGTATTCCTTTATCCTTCGTATGTACTTACGAATTGGATACATTTCTGAGCTTCCTGACCCGATCATGTTTACTTCTTCCGTATCATGTCGCAATGGAAGGGTGGTGTTGACATTTTGTTGGTCAGGTTGTTGGATCACAATACTGCCACTTTCAATCAAATTTTGAATCTTATGTTTTAAGGACCAACCATCCTATGTATCGTGTCAGGGAGACCCTGAGTGGTAAGCACATCTCTGGCTTGGATTGTATCTTTTGCTCCCTGGTTCCAGAGGTGGAGCCAGTTCGGTAATTGCCTTATGATCCATTAACATCGCCAATACATTTTCAAGGGAATCGCCTAGTGGAGTGAACACCCGATTTTCTGATCTGTCGAATTTTCTTTTTCTATCCTGGCATTGGTTGAATACGGCATGTTGTTGAGATGGCAGATTGTCTTACATTTTCCAAATGGGGGGACTATATGTTAGTCTCCTAGCTTGCCCCTGTACAACAAGGGATACATCTTTAATGCCTTTATCGGGTACATTCTTGGGTTCACCTGCATATTTGTCAGTCTGTATATTCTTGGCGACTGCTTCCAAGGCAGTGAAGTCTTTAATCTTGCCTGCCTTCAGGCCCGTCTTTGCCATTTCGTCGTGTTTGATCATTTCTGAGAATGGCTTTCCTGTGCCTGCTAGGATCCTCTCGTAGTACGGAGCCTCTTGGATGTCAATAAACGTCATTACCATCTCAGTTTCTGTCATTGATGGAATGAATTGCGCTGCTAGATGTCTCCACCTTTGGGCATATTCTCGAAAAGATTCAGTACTTTGCTTTTTCACTTTAGTCACTTGATATCGATCCGGTGTCATTTGTGACTGAAAACTGTACTGATTTAGAAAGGCGTGGGCCAATTCTTCCCAATTGTGTATTCTGGCATTGTCATGTCGGGCATACCAGGCTTTAGCCTCTCCAGTGAGACTCTTTTGAAAAAGTTGCATTCTGAGGCTTTCATCTTCAGCATAAGACCCCAGTTCGCCAATGTACACTTTGAGGTGCGTATAGGGATCGCCTGCCCCATTGTACTTTTCAAACTCTGGGACTTTGAATTTGGTAGGGTATCGAGCCCCTAATAATATGCAGAGATCTGAATAGGTGACACTCCCATAATTTCAAGTCTCTTTGATTGACCGGATGCTCTCTTCCATTTGGAGGACTTTCTTTTTGATGTCACCAGTGTCTGGGTCTCCAGTGGGATGGGAATCATCATGAGTTTTGTTGGTAATATCCAACTGCAGTTCAGGTATGGTAATGACCGGACTCCCTCCTTGAATGGATGATTCAGCATGTACGGGTATTTTCTGACCCAGTGTAGACTGGTGTAATTCTTTAAGTAGAACAGCCATGTCTGCAATTTGTTTGCTTAATCCGTCAAATTCCTTGCGAGACACTGGATTAAGTTCAGTCTAGTCGGATGACGGCATGATTGACTGTAGGCCTGTAGCCTTTTTGGACTTTAATCGGGTAACGGGATCGATTGCTTCCCTGCGAAAGACTCGCATAGTTTAGTCTTTAGGGAATGTGAATAATAACATGCTATGTGATATGTTTATTTTAGGAATTTTATCCTGCAAAACGGATGTCAGATGTTTTTAACATGTATGTGGACACATTTCGTCATATTTTTCATTACATGGAGATATATATGGAAGGAAATTACAAGTAGTTGTGTTTACAAGTAATTTAAAATGAGAGAGCATGAAGAGACTTTCCTCCGTTTTGGGTTTATCAGAGGCTGACCTATCTTAGGTTACTCTCGCGGCTTTTTGGCATAAAGGTACCCAAATCATCGCAATCTACTTGATGGGAAGTTAATCCGGTCTTTCAACTGGAGCGAATTTGGGTGGTGCCTTTCCTGAGCCTCGGAGAATCAGGCTTCTCACGAGTCCAGTAATCAAACACTGACGGGATAGCCTCCTGGTGGAGGGACCACACAACATACATTCACATACATCGCATCTCACCGTATGAAAACGATGACATGTGCGAAGCACTAATATTATAAGCAGTTTATAGTGTGAGGCACTAACATCACAGGCAGTTTATAGTGCGAGGCACTAACATCACACACAGTTTATAGTGCGAGGCACCAAGTAAGGAAATGCATTCGTGCACATTCATACAATGTAAATGCATCATCCACACACAAGCAGATAACAATGTTGAAAAGATTGTAATAGCGGCTTAAGTCATCTTACTGGAGTCCCCAGCAGAGTCGCCACCTGTCGACGTCAGGATTTTTAGATGTCCCTTTCCGTTACTTGTTCTTTGGTGTTCTCATTTTAGGTGAGATTTGTTTGAAAAAACAAGTGAAAAAGGTCCGACATGTATAATGTCGACGATGGACTGTTAAGAGTCGCCAGTTGGTTATTTAAATGGTTGTACCAACACAACCGAGAAAAGGTTTGTACATTGACCCAGTGATGTGACACTGTTATACGGGTCGGTGAAACCAAGATTCATTTAGGGTCCGGGGACTTGGTTATGCGGGGGGAAGGTGTTAGGCACCCCCTGACATCCGTGTTACCACGACGACCGCCTCTTTTCAAGAAACTATTATCTGAATGTGTGTGTGTGTGTATGCGAGTCAATGTGCTGTTATTTGAAAGTGGTGTGTGGCCTCGTTCGCACCTATATACGCAGGGTTTGAATTTATGTAAAAATTCAATTTTAGCAAGATATGGCAATGATGTTTTATAAAAGAGATTTTTTCAAACCCTGTCGCTCAAAAGTAATTGAGGCCTTTTGCACTCCCATTTTATTAAATGCGCGGCTTGGTTGATTTTATTTGACGGCTGCGAAGCATCCGTACGAAAATAATGTACAAAATAATGCCGACTTCCTCGTGGGTATGAAAACCATCTGAGGAAATTCAGACACCGCAGAATAATTTACAAGCTGCTTACAGCTGAAAATGTCCATCACGGGAATCGAATCTAGATCCAATGGGATTAATTTGTGATCACATGATTCCTAGGCTCACATGATACCGCAATTTGTATGAAAGCAGTAAGCAGGTATATATATAAAAGCTGTAAATATATATATACAGACATGATCACCAACCACGAAGTAGCTCCATGGGGGACCAAAAATATAAATAAAGCTGTTAAACGCTATCAACCGCCACGGAGGAAACTCCAGGCGGGACAAAACATAGATAAAGCTGTACAAAGCGATCAACTGCCACGAAGGAAACTCCAGGGAGGACAAAAATAAATAAATAAATAAATAATATATATATATATATATATATATATATATATATAAGCATTAAACGCACCGGATGTGAAATCCAGGCTCATCGAACGGAGTTCGACCACAGTTCATATATATAAGTATATATATATAAAAGCGAGTAAACGCACTGGATGTAAAATCCAGGCTCACCGAACAGAGTTCGATAGCAGTTCATATATATAAGTATATATATAAGAAAGCGAATAAACGCACCGGATATAAAATCCAGGCTCATCAAACAGAGTTTGACCATAGTTCATATATATATATATATATATATATATATATATATATATATATATATAAGCGAGTAAATGCACCAAACCGAAGTTTAGGCTCATCGAACAAAGTTCGACACATAGTTAATATATATATATATATATATATATATATATATACAGACTGGAATGAAACCACGGACCGAAGTCCGGGCAAAAGCAAGCAACACGACTCTCAACGTGTAGAAGGGTGCGTGCAAAGACGAAGAGAAAGACTCTAAAGTGTGTGAGAAGGCTTACAACTGACTGCCAAAAAAGGCTTCTATATCTTTAGAGTGGATAAACACTGACTTTTGTGGGTACAAAAGCGGCTATATATGAGCTCACAAGTGTTTAAAATGGGAAAATACACTGTATGGGTCGAGTGCGGAGCGAATCCTGTAGGGTTTCGCCGTCGGTTTCTGTTGCAAAATGGCCACCCCAAGCCCTCTATTTATAGAGGTTGGAGCCACAGGTGTACCTGCTGCTGGGCCGCAGGTGTACCAGAGGCCGCCCGGGGTGCCCCGGGCAGTTTGGGTCCCGCCATGTCGAAGTACGTACGCGCTGTTCGCTCGGTCGCTCATAACTTTCAATCCGGGAGTCCGATGGAAGCGTGCCATATCATTCCGGAAAGCTCTTTTCGAGAGCTACACAATGACATATGATTTGACCTTTTTGATTCCAGGAAGATGGGTCCATGACCGAAATGGCATTCCCGGGTGTCCGTCCGGCAGTTCGTTGAGTCGTTTTGCGTAGTTTGCACTTGGAAGTTGAGATATGGTTCTTGTGGGACTTCCTTTGAAGTATTTTGAGATGAAATGAGTGTATTTGATTTGAAGTGAAGTTGAGTTGGCAAAATGACCATTTTGCCTGTGACACCCCCCAAATCTCGGTACTTCATTTCCTCAAGATTTGGTGTTCACGTAATCAAAACATTCATTTATAACTACCCAATCATAAATAAAATTGGATAATAAACCTGCCCATACAGGAATAACATAAAATAATATCTCCCAGGTTATCTAACCTTTACATACAATCATTCATGTGGAAAATTTAAATAAACTTCATTACATTCTTTAAACCAAAGTCTGATAATAAAACTAACAAAACCATTACAAGTCTTCAGTACTTGTTCGTCTTTCCCTTTCCTTTACGGGTTCTAGGTACGTCGCCCTTTCCATCTGTAGCTATAAGGATTTTACAGGCAAGAGTGAGCAAACAAGGCTCACTTGAAATAACAATGAATAACTTTTACATTCTCTGCCCATTCAGGGGCTCAATAGAACTGAATAATAAGTTATATTAACATCTTAAACATTCCTTGCCCATTCAGGGGCTCAATAGAACTGAACAACGACTTCTATTAATACTTTAAACATTCACTGAGGGTCTAATGACCAAGAACCTTGTCCACAGTTATAAGTAATCTTTCAACTTAAACATTTACGGTCATACGACCATAATGACTTTAAGGTACTTAGGGGGATCAACCCTTCGTACATGTATTGTATACAAATATTTCAGCGCAAAGTACAAAACTAAGCGTAACCCCTATAAATAGGGTTTTTCATCTGAGTATTTTGAGTACAAGTCTGCCCCAAAGATAGTTTGGTTTGGATACACTTAAAGGTAATTTGGAGTTCAACGGACATCAACTAAGGATTAGTTGAATACAAGATAATAACACTATGTTATTGAATGATCATACTGAATAAACATTTCGTTCTAAGTTCATGCTTTAGGAATAATCTAATAGCATAACAATTGAATAATTTATCATACCTTGCTTTGAACAACGTTAAGCTAAGGTTACATCATAGAATTTAATATCAAGCATGCACAACAAATAATAACTTGAACGATAAACTAAAGGTACTTGCATGCTAATATAACAAGTTTAGAGTTAAGAAAACTTGCACAATTATAAAAGTAGAGTTAGAGAACTTGCAGAAGTATAACATAACAGTGAAAAGTAACCTTGCTAAATAATATAGTAGCAAAGGTTAGGGAACTTGCATAAGTATAACATAACAGTGAAAAGTAACCTTGCTGAATAATAAAGTAGCAAAGGTTAGGGAACTTGCCTCGTGCGTAGGTTAAACAATTACTATTAACGTTCACCCCAAGTCCTACACATACCATACGTATTGATAATACACATTAGTTACGCTAACATTACCTTTATGAGTTACTTTATTACTCTTAGTATAACTGCTAACTAAGTTTACGTTTAAACAACATCACATCTTTTCATGAACATTACTTTTTAGCTTTATTACAACTACTTAAGTGATCATGTCATTGCACCACGTGTACATTAACAACTTGATACAACATCCTATTACATGTCCAACATGTTATCATAAAGTTATACTAATACCTAAAGGGTTGCACTTGCATTCGTGCATCCTGACGCCCTCCAATTGGCTCCAAATACACAACAGTCCTAAAGATGGCCATTTTGACTACTGTTACAGACCTCAAATTAAAAAACTTAAAGCATGCAAGTTGTAGGTCTACACGTCCTCTTTCCGAATCATTATGAATTACCTCAATCGGTGTTCGTATAAAAAAGTTATGGTCGTTTTACTACAGGAGGTCAAAGTTGTCCGACTCAGACAACTTTTCCAGCGCCGGGGCGCGGATCAGTGGCACCGGGGCGCGAGTACCAGTGCCGGAGCGCGAGTTGCAGCGCTGGGGCGTGAGCTACAGTGCTGGGGCGCGAGCTCTGGCCCATTTTTGGCGCTAGGGCGCGAGCTTTGGCCCATTTTTGGCACTAGGGCGTGAATTTTGACGCTGGGGCGCCGAAACTCACAGAACCAACCCAGAAAAACAGAGCAAAGCTACTGTCTAATTTATTTTAAACAACAATTGACATCCAACAACATGTATAACTTCTTGAAAATTACACATAAAAGTTATGAAGCATTTGTGTACGAATTTTACAAAACTAAACAACAGTATCAGAGAACTAATTATTTGAAAACACTGTTTTCCTTTAAAACCTAACCTTTAAAAATCAAAACTCCATTGTTGATATCTAAAGTACAGTGAACGAAAATTCTACTGGTAGCAAGAAAATTGATTTCTTTGTACTACGTGATTTTACATTCATAACCAACCCATTCTCAGTTAAATTTCACAATTTCACAATTAACGTATATTAATTTTTGATATCTCTACAAATCATATACGTGCATATATACTCACTGTAAAACTAATTTCTTCCTTTAGCCTATAATTAGCATACAATCATATATATATATATATATATATATATATATATATATATATATATATATATATATATATATATACATGCTAGTGATAACAATTAAAATTACACATATTATCACAATTCTCTAGCTAATTATACAAGCATGGTTTTTAAGAGATTTTTGGTAATATTCTGATACACCGTGATTTTTAAGAAAACCGAGACCTACAATTTCACAGAGACTATATATTGTAAAACATATATGATAAGGTTTATAGAACATACCTTTAATTTGTTAAAACGACACTTGTAAATCACTGACAAAAGTTGAAGAATCCAAAGACCTGTCTTTCTCTTGTTTCTCTCTTTCAGACTCTACCTTTTCTTACGTAGGCTTAGGTTTAGACAAATGCGTACACTAAAAAATATCAACTGATAAACTATGCGTACTCTAAAACTGATAAGCCAACGTAAATAAAAGAAACGCATACGGTTATTATAATAGTACTAAATACTATCAGTTACCAAAAACATATAACTTATAAATATAAATATATTTTATTTATATATTTGTTTTATTTTATTAATAATTTTAATTCAAAAGAAATCCAAAAGCCGTAAGGCTTCGTTTGGTAACCCATTTAAAAATTAAGGATTAATACTTAAGCCTTGTTTGGCAAAGAACTATATTAAACTACTTTAATTTATTTTAATAACTCTTTATAACATAGTTATTTGACACACTTAATGTAATAACCATTAAATAAATAAATCACTTAATCACATAACTCAATCCCCATAACACATTAATTATTTAACAAATAAATAATTAACTAAAACAACTCAATCAAATTGAACAATTACTTATTCAATAATAAACATATCCAATAAATATTTATATAAATTAATAAATATTTATAACTTACATTTAAAAATATGGAATGTTACATCATTCCCCTCTTAAAAGGATTCTGTCCCCAAAATCACAACTCAAACAACACATTCGTTATATTCTTCCCTACTTATAAAGATTCTGTCCCCAGAATCAAAGACACAGATTAAATAAATAACTCAGGGTACTCTTTCATCATTTTCTCTTTGAGTTCCCACGTTGCTTCTTCAGCATTGTGGTTTATCCATATCACATTCACAGAAGGTATCACTTTATTCCTGAGCACTTGTTCTTTCCTGTCGACTATCTGGATAGGAACCTCTTCATAAGACAAATCTTTCTTGAACTGCAACGGTTCGTAATCGATCACGTGATTGTAATCGGGTTTATATGGTCGTAACACCAAAATATGAAAAACATTATCAAAGTTTTCAAACTCTGGAGGTAGAGCTACCTCGTAAGCTACCTCTCCAACTTTTCGCAGTACTTCAGAGGGTCCAATAAACCTTGGGCTTAGTTTTCCCTTCTTACCGAAACAAATTTTCCCCTTCCAAGGAGAAACTTTTAGGAATACATAGCTTCCTACGTCAAATGCACGATCTTGCCTGTGTTGATCAGCGTACTTCTTCTGTCGGTCTTGAGGTGCTACCAATCTTATCCTGATGAGTTTGATAACCTCAGCAGTTTGTTGCACTAATTATGGTCCTAGTAGTTGACGTTCACCAACTTCATCCCAACACAGTGGAGTTCTGCATTTTCTACCGTATAACGTTTCGTAAGGCGGCATGCCGATGCTCGCGTGATAACTATTATTGTAGGCAAATTCCACCAACGATAATTGCTCTTCCCAGCTTCCTTTGAAATCCATGACGCATGCTCTCAGCATATCTTCCAATGTCTCGATCGTTTGTTCGCTTTGGCCATCTGTTTATGGATGATAAGCCGTACTCATTCGCAACTGAGTTCCCATGCATTCTTGTAGTCTCTTCCAGAAGTTTGACATGAATCGCGTGTCTCTATCAGACACAATTGACACTGGCACTCCATGTCTCGAAACGATCTCTTTGATATATAGTTTTGCCAGCTGATCAAGATTGAATCTAATCTTTATTGGCAAAAAGTGCGCTGATTTTGTTAGTTTGTCCACTATCACCCAAATTACATCGCATCCTCTCTAAGTAGCTGGAAGACCCACCACAAAATATATTTATATTTATAAGTTATACGTTATATAAGTTATATGTTTTTGGTAACTGATAGTATTTAGTAGTATTATAATGACCGCATGCGTTTCTTTTATTTACGTTGGCTTATCAGTTTTAGAGTACGCATAGTTTATCAGTTGATTTTTTTTAGTTTACGCATTTGTCTAAACCTAAGCCTAAGTAAGAAAAGGGAGAGTCTGAAAGAGAGAAACAAGAGAAAGACAGGTCTTTGGATTCTTCAACTTTTGTCAGTGATTTACAAGTGTCGTTTTAACAAACTAAAGGTATATTCTATAAACCTTATCATATATGTTTTACAGTATATAGTCTCTGTGAAATTGTAGCTCTCGGTTTTCTTAAAAATCACGGTGTATCAGAATGTTACCAAAAATCTCTTGAAAAACCATGCTTGTATAATTAGCTAGAGAATTGTGATAATATGTGTAATTTTAATTGGTATCACAAGCATGTGTGTGTGTGTGTATATGTGTGTGTGTGTGTGTGTATATATATATATATATATATATATATATATATATATATATATATATATGATTGTATGCTAATTATAGGCTAAAGGAAGAAATTAGTTTTACAGTGAGTATATATGCACGTATATGATTAGTAGATATATCAAAAATTAATATACGCTAATTGTGAAATTGTGAAATTTAACTGAGAATGGGTTGGTTATGAATGTAAAATCACGTTGTACAAAGAAATCAATTTTCTTTCTACTTGTAGAATTTTCGTTCACTGTACTTTAGATATCAACAATGGAGTTTTGATTTTTAAAAGTTTTGTTGTTTCAATAATTGTCACTACATAGTATTTTCTATTATCAGATCAATAATTTATATTATTTAAATAATATTATTAGATAGCATTATTGGAAATGTCTAGAAAGTTCTGTCTAAGGAGAGGTTTGGTCACCTAATTGCACGCCAGTAAGGAGAAATCCTTATTGGAAAGCCCCCTCTTTATTGGGAATGGCCTAGTTGTCAGTATTGTGATTCTGTAATATTATTTATGAATAATTAATTATTGATTTATATGATAAGAAAAACATTCATTTTATGTGGATATAGATGGAGAAATTTTTTAATGTGACAATTGTTAAAAATTGATATTTTATCTTTTTTGATAAAATAATTCATTTAAATATATTATTATATTATAATAATATAATAATGGTGATATTTTATAATGAATGTGTGATATATGAGTAAATGATGAGGAAGAGTATTTTTGTTACAAAAACTGTTTAACATATGTTTTGTGTGTTGATGGACCCCATTTTTTAACTGAAATTTGATTATAGCCAATAAAATCGCCTGTATGTGAATTTTGGTCATTTTTCGTTTAGAATTTGGAAAAACTTTCTTCTACAAAGTTGTAGAGAATACGATTTCCTATGGAATGGATATAAAATTCATATTTTTCTAATAAATGGGCTATTTATTACGAATTATTGAAGTTCCGGAATATTGGGTCTGAATTGATTTTGTTACAAAAATTATTTAAAACATGTTTGGTGTGTTAGTGGGACCCACTTGTATGTGTTAGTTGTTGAAATCAGATGCCAATGTGTGCGTAGGAAAATAAAATAAATATATTAATATTTTATTAAATTTTTTGATTTGGTGTTCTAAGCAATTTCCTATAAATAGGGTGCTTAGGTTAGAATTGAAAATCACACCAGAAACTGAAGTTTTCTCTCTCTATATTATCGAGCGTATTTTTGTGAGTATTTAGATATCTTGAGTTTTGCTATACGGTGTAAGTTTCCTTCAGCGTTATATCCGATATTTCAGCCAGAAGTGTTATTCTTTTAAGGTAAGGGATATTGTCATTATTATGGTAAGGGATAGTAAGGGATTGTAAGGGTTATTGTGTTTTTTTAGTTTCGTAATTTTTCCGACCTTCAAAAATTTTGAAAAAATTTGAAATGGTAATTTGATAAATTTTCTAGATTGTGTCCAAAAATGACGATTTTTGGATGTATAGATTAAGAGTTGTGAATTTTATGGGAAAAGACTATTTTAAAAGTAAAACCCGTATAACTCCTTGTGGTTAACTCCAAAATTGGTGAACTTTTTATTGGGAGTACATGTATATAACAGCAGTATACTCTGTAAATTTTAGAATTTTTGGACAAAAGTACAGTTTATGATAAATGTCTAAATATTCTACAGTTTTGGCCATATGAAAAATAGTAAATGAATTTTAAAAATTTCGAAAAAAATATATGTTCAATATGGGACTATATTTTGCTAAATCCCAGAAAAGAAATTTTTCTGGGACTGATTTGGTATTTTTCATTAAAATGGACTAGTTATGAGTAAATGAATTAAATATAATATGTGAAGTAAGAAAATTAGAAAACAGGATTTTATAGCTTGAGAATTCTATATAAGGTATATGCAGATTTTTGATGAGAGTTTTGGTTATTGGTGATGAAATCTTATGAGTTTGGCATTTTAGAATGATTAAATGCATTAATTAGTAAGTGTAAACAATTAAAATAAATTATTTATAAGTTTAAGAAATAATTAAAATATTGTTGTAATATTAATAATATTAGATTATGAGATTATTAAGTGATTTATAACATTTGGATTAAGGTGTTATAAATATTGATATAAATTTTAATGCGAATCTTTATCTTTTCGTGTCGGGGCTACTATTGTGACGAACGAGAATTTTGTAATTAATTTTTAATATTTATTGAATTAAATAAATATTTTTTGATGATTTAATTATTGGATTAAATAATTAATTGTTGCAATTGTGGTAGATTAATTTAATTATAGGTGTTACGTTTATTAATTAATGTAGAGAATAATTATTATTCGAAGTATGTTATTATGTGAGCTTATTGTATTAAATAAAATATTTAATTAGGCATGATGTTATTTAATTAATTTAATTATTAATTAGAGAGTTAATAATTTGATATTATTTATTAATGAGAAATTAATTATATGACTATGTGAATTTATGAGAAATTATTATATTTTATTTAAATTAAATTAAATAAGATATTTGAATTAATGTGTAAGGGTGTAACATGATTTAAACTTTATTATAAAGATTTTATTAAATTAATTGGATATAAGCCTTTTAAAGCTAGCCAAACACGGCTTTAGTGGGAATTATGAGCAGTTAACCCATGATGGGTAACTGATCATAATGCGCACCAGTTTCTTTCCTTTATACGTACTCTTCTTTCCTTTTCTTTTTATAATTATTGGCTAAGTCTAGAAATAAGCAAAGAGATTGAGAATTTACAGAGTTAGATTTTCAGAGAAAATATTCAGAGATTGTGAAGGATATTGAGAGTGAGGAATCAAAAGTATATAAGCCTACTAATTTATACTCAAAGGGTAATCTCCTCCTTCCCAATTTTTATTTTACGTCATTGAGTTTCATATATATGGGTTTCAAAGTTTTTGGTTTAAGCCTCTGTAATTGGAATAGGAGTAATGATTATGGATTGTATATGTGTTATGACATAACACATCGCATTTTAATTATATATATTATGTAAACCATATCATCAAATTCATGAAAACATGTTGTGTATGATTGCTGCAAAATTACAGAGTTTGGGTTTTGGCCATATGGCCTTATACGTGGTATTTCATGTGTTGATCGTATATTTTCCCTAAATTTTACACTCGTATATTATTATACATGTTGATACGAAGAGAGCAAACTTTAAACGAACGGATTCGGTGTTATAACGAATCCGTAGTGACAATTTTCATGTTTTATTTTCAAAACCTTCAAGAACATCAAAGTCAGTGAAATTATAGATTTTAACTCTGTGATTATGTGTTTTAATGGGTTAAAATCACTCTATAAGTGTAAGACCCCGAATTTTATGAAATAAAAGTATTCAATTTTTCTTATAATTACTATTTAGTAAATGGTTAAATTGATAAATGTTAAAGTTAAGGGTGATATATGAATTTTTTTTTCGAAATACGCAAGTGGTTATAAAATATTCATTGTTGTCGGGGAATATTAGTTTAGTCATGGAATATTCTTTCTGTCGGGGAATATTCGCACGACGGCGCAGCCATTTGTGGGCCCCATAACAGAATAACTGTCGGATGAAGAAAACGACAAATTTGAGTTTTTACAAATAACGGCGTAGTTGTTACCGTTAACACTGTTGAAATACCCAGTGGTTAAAACACAGTAATACGCGTTGTTGCACATTAGCACACGGTATTGCACTAATTATTGATTTTTACGTAAGAAGGCATTACTCAATAATTGTTACTGTAATTACTGTTCAGTATTTTATTTTATTGATTCAATAATTGCTGCGTTGATATTTTATATTACTTTTGTTTTAATAATTGTCACTACACAGTATTTTTTATTATCGGAACAATAATTCATATTATCTGAATAATATTATTAGATAACATTATTGGCAATGTCTAGAAAGTTCTGTCTAAGGAGAGGTTTGGTCATCTAATTGCGCGCCAGTAAGGAGAGATTCTTATTGGAAAGTCCCCTCTTTCCTGGGAACGGCCTAGTTGCCAGTACTGTGATTCTATAATATTATTTGTGTATAATTAATTATTGATTTATATGATGAGAAAAATATTAATTTTATGTGGATATAGATGGAGAAAATTTTTAATGTGACAATTGTTGAAAATTAATATTTTATTAAAATAATTCATTTAAATATATTATTTTAATAATATATTGATGGTGATATTTTTATAATGAATGTGGGATATATGAGTATATAAGGAGGAAAAGTATTTTTGCTGGATTAAATGTTTAACACATGTTTTGTGTGTTGGTGGACACAATTCTTGACCGAAAATTTATTATAGACTGTAAAATCATCCGTTTGTGGATTTCGGTCAATTTCTGTTTGGAATTTGGAAAAACTTTCTTCTGCAAAGTTGTAGAGAATTAAATTTCCTATGGAAAGGACGTGAGGTTTGAATTTTTCTGATAAAAAGACTATTTATTATGAATTATTGAAGTTCCGGATTATTGAGTCTGAATTGATTTTGTAACAAAAATTGTTTAAAACATGTTTTTCATTTTTGGTGCATTTGTGTGGAAAATGTGTTTTTGATGTGGTGGGCTAAGGAAAATTTGGTTATAAATATATTATTATATTCAATTTTCTGCTTTGGTGTTCTAAGCATTTTTCTATAAATAGGTGCTTAGGTTAGAATTGAAAATCACACCAGAAACTGAAGTTTTCTCTCTATTTCTCTCTCTATATATCGAGCGTATTCTTGTGAGTATTTTGATATCTTGAGTGTTGCTATACGGTGCAAGTTCGTTCAGCGTTATTTCAGTCAGAAGTGCTGCTCTTTTGAGGTAAGGGATAGTAAGGGATATTGTCGTTACTATGTAAGGGATAGTAAGGGATGTTATTTTATTCGAAAATGATATTATTTCTTCAATATCATTATGCCGAAATATTGGTTGGTAATTTTTATCAAATTTGGAACTTTTTCATGTCGGGGTTACTATTCACGAGTTACTATTCACGAGTTATTATTCACGAGTTAGTATTCACGAGTTATTATTCATGAGTTACTATTCACGAGTTACTATTCACTAGTTACTATTCACAGGTTACTATTCACGAGTTACTATTCATGACAAAATTGGTTTCTTTTTCTAACCAAATTATAGTTGATTTATGAATATTACTCTTGAGATTAAAACTATATGTTGATCATATTATTTTTATTATCATATATAACATTTTTATAACCCTGATGATGATATTTCTCTTTGACTTGAGTGTAAAGATGGGTAGATTATTGGTATGATCATGACTAGGGTTCTCTTTGTCCAGTAGTAAAAAGTTGAATTGTGACTGGTATGATCATGACCATTGAATTTATAATTGAATATCTTTAGCTTAAGTGCAAAGGTGAAATGATCAACATGGTTATAATTATTGGTTATATAAATTCTGAAATGATTATATATTTCTTTGAGATAATAATATATTTGGCTTGTAGTGCAAATATGAGCTGTTGAGGAATATCTTTGGCCTGTAGTGCAAAGATGAGTTGTTGATGAATATCTTTGGCCCGTAGTGCAAAGATGAAATTATTAGTATGACTATGAACAGGAACTGTGATTTGGTATAACCATGATCTTTGATGTTTCAGGTAAAGACAAGTGATGAAAATTATCTTGTTCTGGATGAGAAGAGGAATTTAGAACTACAAATATGATTATGAGTTATACATGTGATTGTGGACAAGAATTGTTGATTGATGTTACAGGGATAAAACATTGTTGGTGGACTTTTAACATGGAGAAGATAATAGACTTTGTAGTCTATTTGACTCTTCTAATGGATTGCTCGTTCCGCTGTAACTATGGTTGAAAAGTTTTATCATCTACCATATGTTCTAAATCTCTGATTTAATTCTGTTGAAGGCTATTGATTACTTATTTATCTTTAGTCATGATATTCTTTACTGGGCTAGTTGTGCTCACCCTTCTGTTTCACAATTCCTTTTAGGTAATAAGAGTGTATCTGGGTCGAGCGGGGGTAACAGGGGAAGAGAACGGTGGTCATCATTTAGTAGTTATATTTGGTGAATCATCTAGGGTGAAGCGAACCCAACGTTGGAAGGGTGTTTTGCCACTATCATACAAGATGTCTAACGACACACAACCTCATGTCATCATAAGACATGGTTGTTCACATCCACTTGTCGAGTATATCTACGAGCACTACCTATATAATCTTGGTGTTTGTTTGAAGTATAATTTTCAGTTAGAGACAGTGGAGATAATGATATGTCAAGAGAAGACTCACCATTGGAAAGAATATAATAGTAATCTTATCATTTTTCTTTGGAGTCTATTGGGTCAACCAAGGATAATTCTGTGGCCATATGATATCTATCATAACCTAGATGCATGGCCTCCCATGTACGAAGGTTTCCTTGAGCACTTCCCAAAGATTCTAATTTCTAAAACAGTTTTTGACTATACCTTTATGTAAGGTGTCATTGTGAGGTGCTATCCACGGTTAGACACATGAGTCACATTTGGTATATGTTTGTATCCAAACTCACAGCATATGTGTTGTTGTATTTTGCACGACAATTGTTGTAATAAGGTTGTAGTTGTTTTCTGTACCATGTATTTGACGACTCAGAATAGGTTGGATGGAATGGACATATTTTGGGGGCGTCACAGTTGGTATCAGAGCTTAGGGATATGATCTCTGGCGGAGATCGGGGAATAGGACTAGGAGGAGAGAGACGAGTAAATCCTTCGCTAGTGTGTCCTACCTAAGCTTATTTGTTGGTCAGTCATAATATCGGGATATTATGTGATATGTTAATTTGTTCAATTAACCTTTGTTTTGAAGATGTATTCTAGAATGATATTTGAAATACAGGAGATGAGCAATGAAGAAATTATGATGACAGGAAAGATGGAATCTGAAATGAAAGCAAGGTATTCTCAACTCTTTGAAATACCAGGTGCGTAAATTTCGAGGACGAAATTTCATAAGGAGGGGAGATTGTAAGACCCCGAATTTTATGAAATAAAAGTATTCAATTTTTCTTATAATTACTATTTAGTAAATGGTTAAATTGATAAATGTTAAAGTTAAGGGTGATATATGATTTTTTTTTCGAAATACGCAAGTGGTTATAAAATATTCATTGTTGTCGGGGAATATTCGTTTAGTCGTGGAATATTCTTTCTGTCGGGGAATATTCGTACGACGGCGCAGCCATTTGTGGGCCCCATAAAAGAATAACTGTCGGATGAAGAAAATGACAAATTTGAGTTTTTACAAATAACGGCATAGTTGTTACCGTTAACACTGTTGAAATACCCGGTGGTTAAAACACAGTAATACGCGTTGTTGCACAGTAGCACACGACATTGCACTAATTATTGATTTTTACGTAAGAAGGCATTACTCAATAATTGTTACAGTAATTACTGTTCAGTATTTTATTCTATTGATTCAATAATTGCTGCGTTGATATTTTATATTACTGTTGTTTTAATAATTGTCACTACACAGTATTTTCTATTATCGGAACAATAATTCATATTATCTGAATAATATTATTAGATAACATTATTGGCAATGTCTAGAAAGTTCTGTCTAAGGAGAGGTTTGGTCATCTAATTGCGCGCCAGTAAGGAGAGATCCTTATTGGAAAGTCCCCTCTTTCCTGGGAACGGCCTGGTTGCCAGTACTGTGATTCTATAATATTATTTGTGTATAATTAATTATTGATTTATATGATGAGAAAAATATTAATTTTATGTGGATATAGATGGAGAAAATTTTTAATGTGACAATTGTTGAAAATTAATATTTTATTAAAATAATTCATTTAAATATATTATTTTAATAATATATTGATGGTGATATTTTTATAATGAATGTGGGATATATGAGTATATAAGGAGGAAAAGTATTTTTGCTGGATTAAATGTTTAACACATGTTTTGTGTGTTGGTGGACACAATTCTTGACCGAAAATTTATTATAGACTGTAAAATCATCCGTTTGTGGATTTCGGTCAATTTCTGTTTGGAATTTGGAAAAACTTTCTTCTGCAAAGTTGTAGAGAATTAAATTTCCTATGGAAAGGACGTGAGGTTTGAATTTTTCTGATAAAAAGACTATTTATTATGAATTATTGAAGTTCCGGATTATTGAGTCTGAATTGATTTTGTAACAAAAATTGTTAAAAACATGTTTTTCATTTTTGGTGCATTTGTGTGGAAAATATGTTTTTGATGTGGTGGGCTAAGGAAAATTTGGTTATAAATATATTATTATATTCAATTTTCTGCTTTGGTGTTCTAAGCATTTTCCTATAAATAGGTGCTTAGGTTAGAATTGAAAATCACACCAGGAACTGAAGTTTTCTCTCTATTTCTCTCTCTATATATTGAGCGTATTCTTGTGAGTATTTTGATATCTTGAGTGTTGCTATACGGTGCAAGTTCGTTCAGCGTTATTTCAGTCAGAAGTGCTGCTCTTTTGAGGTAAGGGATAGTAAGGGATATTGTCGTTACTATGTAATGGATAGTAAGTGATGTTATTTTATTTGAAAATGATATTATTTCTTCAATATCATTATGCCGAAATATTGGTTGGTAATTTTTATCAAATTTGGAACTTTTTCATGTCGGGGTTACTATTCATGAGTTACTATTCACGAGTTACTATTCACGAGTTATTATTCACGAGTTAGTATTCACGAGTTATTATTCATGAGTTACTATTCACGAGTTACTATTCACTAGTTACTATTCATGGGTTACTATTCACGAGTTACTATTCATGACAAAATTGGTTTCTTTTTCTAACCAAATTATAGTTGATTTATGAATATTACTCTTGAGATTAAAACTATATGTTGATCATATTATTTTTATTATCATATATAACATTTTTATAACCCTGATGATGATATTTCTCTTTGACTTGAGTGTAAAGATGGGTAGATTATTGGTATGATCATGACTAGGGTTCTCTTTGTCCAGTAGTGAAAAGTTGAATTGTGACTGGTATGATCATGACCATTGAATTTATAATTGAATATCTTTAGCTTAAGTGCAAAGGTGAAATGATCAACATGGTTATAATTATTGGTTATATAAATTCTGAAATGATTATATATTTCTTTGAGATAATAATATATTTGGCTTGTAGTGCAAATATGAGCTGTTGAGGAATATCTTTGGCCTGTAGTGCAAAGATGAGTTGTTGATGAATATATTTGGCCCGTAGTGCAAAGATGAAATTATTAGTATGATTATGAACAGGAACTGTGATTTGGTATAACCATGATCTTTGATGTTTCAGGTAAAGACAAGTGATGAAAATTATCTTGTTCTGGATGAGAAGAGGAATTTAGAACTACAAATATGATTATGAGTTATACATGTGATTGTGGACAAGAATTGTTGATTGATGTTACAGGGATAAAACATTGTTGGTGGACTTTTAACATGGAGAATATAATAGACTTTGTAGTCTATTTGACTCTTCTAATGGATTGCTCGTTCCGCTGTAACTATGGTTAAAAAGTTTTATCATCTACCATATGTTCTAAATCTCTGATTTAATTCTGTTGAAGGCTATTGATTACTTATTTATCTTTAGTCATGATATTCTTTACTGGGCTAGTTGTGCTCACCCTTCTGTTTCACAATTCCTTTCAGGTAATAAGAGTGTAGCTGGGTCGAGCGGGGGTAACAGGGGAAGAGAACGGTGGTCATCATTTAGTAGTTATATTTGGTGAATCATCTAGGGTGAAGCGAACCCAACGTTGGAAGGGTGTTTTGCCACTATCGTACAAGATGTCTAACGACACACAACCTCATGTCATCATAAGACATGGTTGTGCACATCCACTTGTCGAGTATATCTACAAGCACTACCTATATAATCTTGGTGTTTGTTTGAAGTATAATTCTCAGCTAGAGACAGTGGAGATAATGATATGTCAAGAGAAGACTCACCATTGGAAAGAATATGATAGTAATCTTATCATTTTTCTTTGGAGTCTATTGGGTCAACCAAGGATAATTCTGTGGCCATATGATATCTATCATAACCTAGATGCATGGCCTCCCATGTACGAAGGTTTCCTTGAGCACTTCCCAAAGATTCTAATTTCTAAAACAGTTTTTGACTATACCTTTATGTAAGGTGTCATTGTGAGGTGCTATCCACGGTTGGAACATGAGTCACATTTGGTATATGTTTGTATCCAAACTCACAGCATATGTGTTGTTGTATTTTGCACGACAATTGTTGTAATAAGGTTGTAGTTGTTTTCTGTACCATGTATTTGACGACTCAGAATAGGTTGGATGGAATGAACCTATTTTGGGGGCGTTACAATAAGTATTGGGTATTGATTATATATGAATTATAACATGTGGGTATGATTAAATTCGTGTAGTAGTAATTTAAATTGGAGTTTTTGGTTGTGTTCTACAATTTTCGCGAATTGCAGAATAGTTTCTGGTTCGCCCCGCCGCGGCGCCAGTCTCATGCCTTATGTCCCGCGCCGTAGCGCCACGGCGCCACAGTGCCAATAGTCCGGCCGCAGCGCCACTCTCCAGAATGTTCTGAAATAAATTATTTTAAAGTGTTTAAGTCTAACAATGTGATAGCAACTAATGTAATGAACATAAAAATATGTTATAAGTATAATGAGATGTTAAAATAAATACTTAACATGTAAATAACATAATTACATGTGGATTGAATCATTGATTTCATAAGTAGCTTATTATTCATGAAGTGTTAGTATGTGACAATAAGTGTGATATTTGACTAAGTATAGTCATAACCAAAGTTTAGATAAGAGAATGAGTTTATGATGATTAGTTAAGTTATAATTAACTGGTATTGTGAATGTGAATGGTATGTAGGATTAAATTCAAAGAACGCGCTTAGTTAAAGTGTAATCTACGCACGAGGCAAGTTTCCTAACCCTACTTGTCATTATTGTTCAAGTTTATTATTTACTTCGAGTAAATTATCATTACTATTATTCAAGTCGAATTATTATATTAAAGACTGATTATCTTTTCAAAGCATGATTCAGTTATACGATAATTGTTCTATTGTATACTTCTTGAGATTATTATTCAAATTGAATATCATTATTGTTGAACCTTATTAGACTAGTGAACTTTACCGATTCAACTAGTCCTTAGTTGATGAACGTTCTAAATTTTAGAACCCTTATTGAATTATCCAAACCAAACTTCCTTTGGTGCGGACTCGAATGTCAAACTAAGATGAACAACCCTGCAAAGGGATTTACTTATGCGTTAGCGTTAACATATTGTGCACAGTATGTTACTAAGGGCTGATCCCCCTTAAGTACGAGTAAAAAGGTGTGACACCCCCAAAATTAGGTATACATCACCCATCTTGGGTCGCCAGATACATGGTACAGAATTCAAATACAACTTACTAATACAATTGTCGTGTACAATACGACAAAACATAAACTGTGAGTTTGAATACAAATATTATCTTCTAGAGAATATACAAACTTAAAAGGAGTCCTCATTACAATTATTATCACACTATTTCACATAATAGTAAGGACTACTAATGTTATCCTCTGGACCATCACTCCATTCCCTGACTCGTCCCAACTATATTTTCATTTCCTGAAGAGAACAGTGAAAGAAAGGGTGAGCTCAACTAGCCCAGTAAGAAATATTATGACTAAGATAATGCAGAATAAATTATCATTAGTCTCCAACAATGTTAAACTGATAAAATATAATAGACATCAAGTTTAATTGCAGCAGAACAAATAATCCATTAAAAGAGTCAAATAGAAAATAAAATATACTATCTTTTATGATTTAAAAGGTTTTTCATCACTGTTATCGCTGAGACACTTCTTAATAAATATTCCACATCATCGAATCACCCATGGACTATGGCCAAGGATATTCTTTAGTATCACGACCATAATTATACATGCACTACGGGCCAAGAATATTTGTGTATTCATTAATGGTCATGATCATACCAACAACTGTCCATCAATGCACTACGGGCCAATGAGGACTTTTACCACATCATTTGTAACATTACGGTCATGATTACACCGAATAATCGCTGGTCATAATCATTCTAAGTCCATATATGCACTACAGGCCACATATGACTTTCAAAAAATATAAATATGAGGATGATGACAATGATATAAGAATTCAATAAAACAAGTTCAAGAATTAATTTATCCAGGAACTAATAATGTCCAAATTGTCAACATGATACTGCTTTGTAGAGTAAAATTCAAGAATGCTCAGAAGAATATTTCCATGAAAAGATACTGGATGAAGCGCAAATATCAAGGATATTCCACTAATTTCGTGGAGTATAGTAGTCAAAACTTTAACTAACTGAGTATAATAAAGAATGGAATAACAAAAGAAATCACAATGCATGCGGTACTTCGCATAGACAGGTTATTCCAATAGAATACTAATAAGGACGGAATCAGGTCCGGCGTAAAACGCACAGACAAGATATTCCAACAGAATAATAATAAAGACGAAACCAGGTCCGGCGTAAAACGCACAGACAGGATATTCTAACAGAATAATAAAGACGGAATCAGGTCCGGCGTAAAACGCACAGACAGGATATTCTAAGAGAATAATAAAGACGGAATCATAGAAGACTGTCACCAAGTATAGGGTAGACCGCGTATACAGGTTATTCCAATAGAATAATAAGAAATGGAATAACAACAGTTCTCTTCATGAATATGAAAGAATAACACCACTTACCGTAAAAGAAACTGAATATAAGAGTAGTTAAGTAGCATAAAACTTTTCTTCTTTCTCTCTATAATTTTTTCTCTCTTGATTTTCAGTGAATTCGTAAGAAATAATGAAGGAATGAGCTTCTATTTATAGGAGAATGGAAGGGCATTGTTCAAGTACGAAATAATTTTGCAGGATTATTTCTTCAATCAACTAACAACTAAGTCAAACAACTAACCAATTAGATTTCAACAAAAATTAAAATATAATACATATATATAAACACATGTTTTCAATTTATATATATCAATATTATATATACCACTAGATTTTTTAATTCCCCCATATCAAACATCAATCCCCCACCCTCCCAATAATCACTTTCACTACACTCTTACACATCACTATCACACTACCACTTTTCCACCATTTTCCACTCATACACATATCACGCACCTATCACTTTCACATATCATTTTCTCTCACCATATACTCAATACATACATATACTTCCATACGTATACTCTTACATTTTCAAAATCATTTTTCCAACACAAATGGTCCCCACATGTAGGCCCCACTTTTTAAAAATTTTCTACCGATTATTTTGAAAAATTGGTAAATAGGAATCCATAAAATAAGCAAACTTCATAAAAATCACCTTAATAATTTTAACAACATTTATCATTTTTATTACAATTCACAATATTAATCGACCAGGTCGTTCCCAGGAAAGAGGGGGTTTTTCAATAAGAATTTCTCCCTATTGGCGTGCAATTAGGTGACCAAACCTCTCCTTGACAGAACTTCCAGATATCGTTAATATTGCAAATAATAATATTAATAGCTTTGTCGTCTCAATTATTGATTTTAACAATATAATAAATATCGACAATAATTGAATCAAATAACGTGAGATACTATGCAACAATTACTAAAGCAATAATTGAACAAAATTGAATTACTTCTCACGTAAGCATCAATAATTAATACCGTGTGCTACTATGCAACCACGCATATTACTGTACTTTTACTACCGAGTAGTTCAACAGTATCAAACGTAAAACTTCTGTCGTTATTTTCATAAAAATATTTTTGTCGTTTTCTCAATCTAACAATAATTCTGTTGTGGGGTCCACCAATGATTGCGCCGTTGTACGACTATTCCCTGCTAAAATGAATATTCCCTAACCAATCGAATATAATATAACAACATACATACTATGTAAAATTTATAAATATTACCCACAAGTATAACATTATTTCAATTTCACTCCATAATATTCAAAAATAATATTTATAAAAAATTCATCTTTATTAAAAAAGTTGGGGTTTTACAAAAGGTCCATAGTCTTATGACTATTAAAGGTTTCAAGTATAACCCTTGATAACCTAGGACATAGTTCAAGGCCTTATGACCCTCAGAATTCTTTTGATTCTTGTTATTCATTCTTGATTCAAAAGTTGAGCTTTTATTCAGATGTCTTCGATTTACTCGCATGTTATTATACTGCTATTTTATTATTATACTTGTGGGCAATAGTGTTCACTCTTGCTTAATAATAACATTGCAGTTAAGAACGAAAGAATTGGTGAACCTTCCACTAGTAAAGGCAAGGGCAAAGTTAGCAAGTGATGAAGACTTGTTATTTTTTATTGATAATGTATTTATGCTTAAGACTTGAGTTAATGATGTTATTTAAGACTTATTTGTTTATGATTCCGTAAAGATGTTTAAGGTTAGTTTAACCTGGGATTGTATTATTTTATTCGGATGTTGTAACCCTTAAGGGGAAGATTTTTATTCTATCTATTGCATGGTTTGCATTTATTATGGGTAGATAGATAGATGATAGTTGTACAGTGAACACCAAATTCTGTAGAATTGAAGTACCCGAATTTGGGGGTGTCACAAGTTGGTATCAGAGCTGTAGGTTATGAACCTTAGGTGGGGGAACAACCTTAGATAGTAGCCTTATAGAAGAAGATAGTAATAGAAAACTCTTATCGAGTTCTAAGAAATGAATTTTTGTAATTCATTGAAGATAATAAAATACATTATGTGTTTATGTGTTAAAGTATGCGTTAGATGGTGCGACTTAGTAACTAAAACTTAAAATTTTGTTGTCAGGATGTCGAATGTTGGAGAAGCTAGTCAAGCTGGGGAGGAAGAACCCCGAGTACCTATAGTACCGATAGAGGAGGAACCCCGAGACATTCATGTCGTCAGGGAACAACTGGTACATAGGGAGTCATCTGCATTGATCACCATTGTTGGTCAGGAGCATGAGCCCGAGACTGATCCTGAGGAGGATCCTGAGGAGGAATTTGTTGAGGAAGAAGAAGAAAAAGAGGAGGAGTTACCACGGTACACCGTCGATGCTGAGATGTGTGACACGTTATACGACCGTAACGTAGAGTTACGAGACAAGGTTCAGGATTTGACTAAGCGAGCGGTTATTCAGCAGATTACTCAAGAGGAGAAGGAGAGGGAGATTTCGACTCTTCCCTCACGACTGGGAAATGTAGAATGGGATTTGGTCCACGAGAAGGGTCAAACCGAATATAAGACCAAGGAGATAGAGAAACTGAAGGAAACCTCCGAAAGACTAAAAATAGCAGAGGAAGGATGGGTAAGAGAATCACGTCGACCTGATCGTGTAGAAGATGATGGTCGTGTAAAGAAGGCGAAGATTAGGGAGACATATTCTACACTTAACAAGGCAATGAATGAGACCCAAGATTGAGTTTTGAGGTACCCAATCCAGTTCGAAGGACTACCATTGTATATGATGGATCGTAGGATGATGTATCACATCTTAGAAGAGGAGCGTAGTAAGGCTATTCAGCACCTTAACCGGCAGTGATATGATTTGCTTAATTATGTAAAGAACTTAATTAGTTTTTAGATGTAAATTCTGACGTGTTTATGAACGAAAGAATATTTGAATGTTTAATCCTATGGATTCTTTATTCCATGATAGTTGATGTAAATAGCAGTTATGCTATCGTTTAATGTTAAAACTTTTGATTTGAATGAAAATATATCGAGTTGTTTGAGATGATGTGTTAAATAAATATGTTAAATTGTTAAGTAATGCCTTAACTATTTAGAGAAATAAATAATGTTCTAATAAGCGTTTATTTAACAGAAAAATGCCGCTAAGGAGAAGACAACAACGTCAACCGACTCAGGAAGAGTCTACCAATAATATCAATAACGCAAATGTTAATCCCGTTCAGCAGTTGGTGAACTTACTGACTGGAGCCATGAATAATCAACCTCAAGCTCCACCAAACACGACGTTTAAAGACTTCAAGGCGGTGGGACCGCCAGAGTTCAAAGGTTCCATGAATCCAATCGAGGCTAAAACATGGGCTATAGAAATGGAGAAGGTTTTCGACGTTGCTAGGGTTAGAGAAGACCAGAAGACTGATTTTGCAACGTTTATGCTGAAGTCTGAGGCTAGCTACTGGTGGCAAGCACACAAAGTGCGAGGAGGTGAAGGTGTAATTACGTGGGAGAGATTTAAAGAGATGTTCTTCGAAATGTATTTCCCGACTAGTTCGTAGAATCAGATGGAGGTTCAATTTCTAGAACTGAAGCAGGGAAACATGAGCGTACCTGACTACGTGGCTAAATTCAATGAGTTGGCAAGGTTCGCCCCGTACCAAGTACACACTGACGAGAGAAAAGTCAGAATATTCGAAAAGGACTAAAACCTTGGGTATACAGTAAAGTTTCAATGTTTCAACTAAACACGTTTGCTGGAGTACTAGAAAAGGCCATCCTCACTGAAGGTGGAAGCGATGCGATGACCAAGTTCAATCAAGATTAGAAGAAGAAGAAGAAGAGTGAAGGTGAAATTAATAACAAGGCCAGTGGAAGTGGCACATGAGGTGAAAATTTCAATCAGAAGAAAAGGTGGAACGACAGCTCATCATCGAGAAATCAACAAGGTAATCAGAAGAAAAGAATCGAAGCATGCCCGACCTGCGGGAAAGCCCATCTGGGAGTTTGTATTAAAGGAAAAAGAGTGTGCTACAATTGTGGGTAGGAAGGCCACATAGCACCAAACTATCCAAACCCAAAGAAGGGTGCTTGTTTTACTTGTGGTTCGAAGGACCATCTGGCAAGAGACTATCCCAAGAAGGGATCAGGAGGGTCAGGATCAGGAGGAAACTGGGGAAATAGCAGTGGAGATGCCTTAACCATCACTGGACCAACCGCAACAAATCGACCGACCGCCCGGACTTTCAACATGACGGTGCAAGATGCAGTTTAATCCCGTGATGTGGTGTCAGGTATCATTTCGATCAATAAAATTAATGCTTATGTTTTATTTGATTCGGGTGCTACTTGTTCCTTTATATCCGATGACTTTGCCAAGAATTTAGATTTGCCTAAGGATGAATTGGATTACCCCATGAGCATAGAAATTGTGAATAGAGAAATAATCCATGTTAAGTATGTACATAAGAACTGTAGAGTGGATATTAAGGGTAATATCATGAACGTAGATTTTATCCCTATTCGACTTGAGGAATTTAACGTTAGTTTGGGAATGGATTGGTTATTCAATTACGGGGCTGTAATTGATTGCCAAAAGAAGCGTATTAACCTTATGACTCCGTCAAAGGGTATGTTTTATGGTAGCAAGTCGCCTAGACAAGCGAGTTGTCTGACGATGATGCATGCCCAAAAGTTATTAAGACAAGGCGGTGTAAGATACTTAGCTTACATAGTCGACAGTCGAAAAAAGAATCTGAAGGTAGAAGACATACCGATTGTGAGGAACTTCGTTGACGTATTTCCAGACGATTTACCAAGACTTCTACTGGATAGAGAGGTAGAATTTGTGATCGATTTGGCACCCGAAAATGCTCCAATATCGAAGGCATCATATCAAATGGCACCAGTAGAGATGAAGGAATTAATGGTACAACTACAAGAATTATTGGATAAGAAGTACATTCAACCGAGCGTATCGCCGTGGGGAGCGCCGGTGTTGTTTGTAAAAAAGAAAGACGGATCGATGCAGCTCTGCATTGACTAGAGAGAACTGAATAAGGTCACGATTAAGAACAGATATCTATTACCAAGGATCGACGACCTATTTGATCAAATGAAGGGAGCGATATATTTTTCCAAGATAGACTTGAGAAGCAGTTATCATCAACTGAAGGTGAGGCCAGAGGATGTACCGAAGACAGCGTTCAGAACGCGATATGGTCACTACGAATTTTTAGTAATGTCGTTTGGTCTTACGAATGCTCCTGCTGCATTTATGGGACTGATGAATGGTGTGTTCAAGCCGTTTTTGGACAAGTTCGTAGTGGTATTTATTGATGACATTTTGATTTATTCAAAAACCTAGGAAGAACATGAAGAGCATTGGAGATTAACATTGGAAGTATTGAGAAGGGAAAAGCTGTATGCCAAGTTTTTAAAATACGAATTTTGGATTAAACGAGTACAATTTCTTATTCACGTGATCGATAAAAATAGAATTTCGGTAGATCCATCTAAAGTCGAAGCCGTAATTAACTGGGATCAGCCGAGGACGCCATCAGAAGTACGAAGTTTTCTTGGATTGGCAGGGTATTATAGAAGATTCATTCAAGATTTTTCCAAGATCCAAACTCCGCTAACGAATTTACCTCGAAAAGCTATGAAATTTGTTTGGACGGATAAGTGTGAGGAAAGTTTTCAAGAATTGAAGAGGAGGTTGAGTACGGCACCTGTGTTATCTCTTTCAGATGATACAGGAAATTTTGTTATTTATAGTGATGCGTCGCATAAATGACTTGGCTGTGTGCTGATGCAAAACGACAAAGTCATTACGTATGCATCACGACAATTGAAGGATTACGAGAAGGGATATCCGACTCACTACTTGGAGTTAGCTGCAGTTATTTTTGCTTTGAAAATTTGGAGGCACTACCTCTACGGGGAGAAGTGTGAAATATATACGGATAATAAGAGTCTGAAATATATTTTCACGCAGAAGGATTTGAATATGCGTCAAAGAAGATGGTTGGAATTAATTAAAGATTACGACTGTGAGATTTTATACCATCCGGGTAAAGCAAATGTGGTTACCGACGCCTTAAGTAGAAAAGGTCGTGAGAAATTGATGATGTTGACTGCTCAGGAGGAGCTAATTGCAGAAATGGAGAAACTAGAGTTGGAAGTGAAGTATCCTGTGGAAATTGATGAGAAAATATGTCAGATGCAATCTGGTACAACTCTACTAGATAAAGTAAAGGAGGCTCAGCTTCAGGACGAAGAATGTAAAAAGGAGACAAAGAAGATATCTGAAGGAACTGAACCGAGATTTAAGATGGATAAGGAAGGAATACTGAGATTTGAGAGTAGAATTTGGGTACCGCCAGTACAAGAAATTAAGGAAGACATTTTAAGCGATGCTCATAGTTCACGATATTCGATTCACTCTGGTAGTACCAAGATGTACAAAGATCTTAGAAAACATTTCTGGTGGCTGAATTTAAAACGCGATGTTGCAGAATATGTTGCCAAGTGCTTAACCTGTCAGAAAGTTCAGGCAGAACATCAGAGACCGAGTGGATTGCTACAACCGTTAGAGATCCCAGAATAGAAATAGGAACATATTATAATGGACTTCGTGGTTGGCCTACCGATGACTCAGAAAGGCTACGACGCAGTATGGGTTATCGTTGACCGACTGACGAAATCCGCACACTTCCTTCCAATCAAATTCAGATTCAACTTAGATCAGTTGGTAAGGTTATATGTGAAAGGGATTGTTTCAAAGTACGGAGTTTCGATATCAATTGTTTTAGATAGGGATTCGCGCTTCACGTCAAATTTCTGAAAACGTCTTCAGGAATGCATGGGTACGCAATTGTGAATGAGTACAACTTACCACCCTCAAACTGACGGACAGAGCGAACGAACAATTCAAACGTTAGAAGATATGCTAAGAGCCTGTGTGATGGACTTTAAAGGAAATTGGGATGATCACCTACCGTTAGTAGAGTTCGGCTACAACAACAGTTACCACGCTAGTATAGGCATGCCGCCTTACGAAGCATTATACAGCAGAAAATGCAAAACTCCACTTTATTGGGATGAAGTTGGCGAAAGATAATTGTTAGGGCCATAATTGGTACAGTAGACAACAGAAATAGTCAAAGTGATCCGAGCACGACTGGTAGCAGCTCAAGATCGACAGAAGAAATGCGCTGATCCACATCGTAAAAATATCGAATTTGAATCAGGTAGTTATGTTTTCTTAAAGGTCTCTCATTGGAAGGGAAAGATCAGGTTCGAAAAGAAAGGGAAATTAAGCCCAAGATTCATTGGACCATTTGAAGTATTGCGTAGAATCGGAGAAGTCGCGTACGAGGTAGCCACCTCCATCACTCGAGAATGTCCACAACGTCTTCCATGTTTCTGTGTTACGACCCTACAAGGCTGATTACAAGCATGTAATTGAATATAAACCCCTACATTTTCAAAAAGACTTGTCTTACGAAAAAATTCCTATCCAAATTGTCAACCGAAAAGAACAAGTTCTCAGAAATAAAGTTATACCTTCTGTTAAGGTAATTTGGAGGAACCACAACGCTGAAGAAGCTACGTGGGAACTCGAAGAGAATATGATGAAGAATTACCCTCATTTATTTACTTAATTATGTGTAAGCGATTCTGGGGACATAATCTTTGTAAGGGGGGAAGAATATAACGGGTCGAATTTATTAAGTCGTGATTCTGGGGACAGAATCCTTTTAAGGGGGGAAAGATGTGACGAACGAGAATTTTGTAATTAATTTTTAATATTTATTGAATTAAATAAATATTTTTCGATGATTTAATTATTGGATTAAATAATTAATTGTTGCAATTGTGGTAGATTAATTTAATTATAGGTGTTACATTTATTAATTAATGTAGAGAATAATTATTATTCGAAGTATGTCATTATGTGAGCCTATTGTATTAAATGAAATATTTAATTAAGCATGATGTTATTTAATTAATTTAATTATTAATTAAAGAGTTAATAATTTGACATTATTTATTAATGAGAAATTAATTATATGACTATGTGAATTTATGAGAAATTATTATATTTTATTTAAATCAAATTAAATAAGATATTTGAATTAATGTGTAAGGGTGTAACATGATTTAAACTATATTATAAATATATTATTAAATTAATTGGATATAAGCCTTTTAAGGCTAGCCAAACATGGCTTTAGTGGGAGTTATGGGCAGTTAACCCATGATGGATAACTGACCATAATGCACATCAGTTTCTTTCCTTTATACGTACTCTTCTTTCCTTTTATTTTTATTATTATTGGCTAAGTCTAGAAATAAGCAGAGAGATTGAGAATTTACAGAGTTAGATTGCCAGAGAAAATATTCAGAGATTGTGAAGGAGATTGAGAGTGAGGAATCAAAAGTATCTAAGCCTACTAATTTATACTCTACAGGGTAATCTCCTCCTTCCCAATTTTTATTTTACGTCATTGAGTTTCATATATATGGGTTTCAAAGTTTTTGGTTTAAGCCTCTATAATTGGAATAGGAGTAATGATTATGGATTGTATAGGTGTTATGACATAACACATCGTATTTTAATTATATATATTATGTAAACCATATCATCAAATTCACGAAAACATGTTGTATATGATTGCTACAAAATTACAGAGTTTGGGTTTTGGCTGTATGGCCTTATACGTGATATTTCATGTGTTGATCATATATTTTCCCTAAATTTTGCACTCGTATATTATTATACATGTTGATACGAATAGACCAAATTTAAACGAACGGATTCGGTGTTATAACGAATCCGTAGAGACAATTTTCATGTTTTATTTTCAAAACCTTCAAGAACATCAAAGTCAGTGAAATTAAAGATTTTAATTATGTGATTATATGTTTTAATGGGTTAAAATCACTCTATAAGTATTGGGTATTGATTATATATGAATTATAACATGTGGGTATGATTAAATTCGTGTAGTAGTAATTTAAATTGGAGTTTTTGGTTGTGTTCTACAATTTTCGCGAATTGCACAATAGTTTCTGGTTTGCCGCGTCGCGGTGCCAGTCTCATGCCTTATGTCCCGTGCCGCAGCGCTACGGCGCCGCAGCGCCAATAATCCGGCTGCAGTGCCATCGCACCGCAGCGCCACTCTCCAGAATGTTCAGAAATAAATTATTTTAAAGTGTTTAAGTCTAACAATGTGATAGCAACTAATGTAATGAACATAAAAATATGTTATAAGTATAATGAGATGTTAAAATAAATACTTAACATGTAAATAACATAATTACATGTGGATTAAATCATTGATTTCATAAGTAGCTTATTATTCATGAAGTGTTAGTATGTGACAATAAGTGTGATATTTGACTAAGTATAGTCATAACCAAAGTTTAGATAAGAGAATGAGTTTATGATGATTAGTTAAGTTATAATTAACTGGTATTGTGAATGTGAATGGTATGTAGGATTAAATTCAAAGAACGTGCTTAGTTAAAGTGTAATCTACGCACGAGGCAAGTTTCCTAACCCTACTTGTCATTATTGTTCAAGTTTATTATTTACTTCGAGTAAATTATCATTACTATTATTCAAGTCGAATTATTATATTAAAGACTGGTTATCATTTCAAAGCATGATTCAGTTATATAATAATTGTTCTATTGTATACTTCTTGAGATTATTATTCAAATTGAATATCATTATTGTTGAACCTTATTAGACTAGTGAACTTTATTGATTCAACTAGTCCTTAGTTAATGAACGTTCTAAATTTCAGAACCCTTATTGAATTATCCAAACCAAACTTTCTTTGGTGCGGACTCGAATGTCAAACTGAGGTGAACAACGCTGCAAAGGGATTTACTTATGCGTTAACGTTAAGATATTGTGCATAGTATGGTACTAAGGGCTGATTCTCCTAAGTACGAGTACAAAGGTCCATAGTCTTATGACTGTTAAAGGTTTCAAGTATAACTCTTGATAACCTAGGACATAGTTAAAGGTCTTATGACCCTCAGAATTATTTTGATTCTTGTTATTCATTCTTGATTCAAAAGTTGAGCTTTTATTCAGATGTCTTCGATTTACTCGCATGTTATTATACTGTTATTTCATTATTATACTTGTGAGCAGTAGTGCTCACTCTTACTTAATAATAACATTGCAGTTAAGAACGAAAGAATTGATGAACCATCCACTAGTAAAGGCAAGGGCAAAGTTAGCAAGTGATGAAGACTTGTTTTTTTATTGATGATGTATTTATGCTTAAGACTTGATTTAATGTTGTTTAAGACTTATTTGTTTATGATTTCGCACAGATGTTTAAGGTTAGTTTAACATGGGATTGTATTATTATTATTCGGATGTTGTAACCCTTAAGGGGAAGATTTTTATTCTATCTATTGCATGGTTTGCATTTATTATGGGTAGATAGATAGATGATATTTGTACAGTGAACACCAAATCCTGCGGAATTGAACTACCCGGATTTGGGGGTGTCACAACTATTCACGTATATGGCAATATTCATGTATATGGCACTATTTATGTATACGGTACTATGTACGAATACGAGTTACTATTCACGAGTTACTATTAATGAATTACTATTCATGAGTTACTATTCAGGAGTTACTATTCACGAGTTATTATTCATGATACTATTCACGAGTTACTATTCATGAGTTAGTATTCACGAGTTACTATTCACGGGGTACTATTCACGACAAAATTGGTTTCTTTTTCTGACCAAATTATTGCTGATTTATGAATCTTACTCTTGAGATTAAATCTATGTGTTGATTATATTATTTTTATTATCATATATAACATTTTTATAACCCTAATGATGATATTTCTCTTTCCCTTAAGTGTAAAGATGGGTAGATTATTGATATGATCGTGACTATGAGTTCTCTTTGGCCAGTAGTGCAAAGATGAATTGTTGAGTGGTATGATTATGACGATTAAATTTATAATTGAATATCTTTAGCTTAAGTACAAAGGTGAATTGATAAACAGGGTTATAATTATTGTTTATATAAATTCTGAAATGATTATACATTTCTTTGATATATTAATATCTTTGGCATGTAGTGCAAAGATGAACTGTTGATGAATATCTTTGGCCCGTAGTGCAAAGATGAATTTATTAGTATGATTATGATCAGGAACTGTGATTTGGTATAACCAGGAATTGTGATGTTTTAGGTAAAGACATGTGATGAAAATTATTTTTGTTCTAGGTGCGAAGAGGAATTTAGAACCACAATTTTGATTATGAGTTATTCACATGATTGTGGACAGGAACCATTGATTGATGTTATAGGGATAAAACATTATTGGTGGACTATTAACATGGAGAAGATAATAGACTTTATGGTCTATTTGACTCTTCTAATGGATTGCTCGTTCTGCTGCAATTATGGTTGAAAAGTTTTATCATCTACCATATGTTCTAAATCTCTGATTTATTACTAATGAAGGCTATTGATAATTTAACTATCTTTAGTCATGCTATTCTTTACTGAGCTAGTGTGCTCACCCTTTTGTTTCACAATTCTTTTCAGGTAATAAGAGTGTAGCTGGGTCGAGCGGGGATAACAGGAAAATAAAACGATGGTCTATAGCTATTGAGGTTCTCCCTAAAGAGTATGGAAATAATTTTAGATAAACGTGTCGTATTGTATACGTCATTTAACCGTTGATTTTGGTGAACCGAATAGGGTGAGGTTAACCCAACTTTGGAAGGGTGTTTTGCCACTATCATACAAGATGTCTAATGACATACAACCTCGTGTTATCATAAGAAGGTTGTGCACATCCACTTAATGAGTATATCTACGAGCACTACCTATATAACCTTGGAGTTTGGTGAAATATATTGCTCAATTGGAGAAAATGGAGATAATTATATGTCAAGAGAAGACTCACCATTGGAAAGAATATGATAGCAATCTTCTCGTTTTTCTTTGGGGTCTATTGGGTCAACTAAGGACAATTCTCGAGTCATATGATATCTATTACAACTTAGATGAATGGCCTCCCATGTACAAAGGTTTTCTTGAGCATTTTCCAAAGATTTTTATTTCTAAAACAGTTATTGATTGTACCTTTATGTAAGGTACCAATATGAGGTGCTGACACAAGTTGGTGTCCAGAGTCACAGTTGGTATTAAAACTCACAGTATATGTGTTGTCGTATTTTGCACGACAATTGTAATATGAAGTTGTAGTTATTTTCCTTACCATGTATTTGGCGACTCAGAATGTGTAACGCCCCCAAAATAGGTCCATTCCATCCAACCCATTCTGAGTCGCCAAATACATGGTACAGAAAATAACTACAACTTTATTACAACAATTATCATGCAAATACAACAACACATATGTTGTGAGTTTGGATACAAATATATATCAACTGTGACTCATGTCCCAACCGTGGACAGCAGCTTATAATGACACCTTACATAAAGGTATAGTCGAAAACTATTTTAGAAATTAGAATATTTGGGAAGTGATCAAGGAAACCTTCGTACATGGGAGGCCATGCTTCTAGGTTATGATAGATATCATATGGCCACAGAATTATCCTTGGTTGACCCAATAAACCCCAAAGAAAAACGAGAAGATTATTATCATATTCTTCCCAATGGTGAGTCTTCTCTTGACATATCATTATCTCCACTGTCTCTAGTTGGGAATTAAACTCCAAACAAACACCAAGATTATATAGGTAGTGCTTGTAAATATACTCAGCAAGTGGATGAGCACAACCTTGTCTTATGATGACACGAGGTTGTATGTCATTAGACATCTTGTATGATAGTGGCAAAACACCCTTCCAAGTTAAACTCACCTCACCCTCAACATTTATAGACCACCGTTCCATTCCCTTGTTATCCCCCGCTCGACCAAGCTACACTTTTATTGCCTGAAAGGAATTGTGAAGCAAAAGGGTGAGCACAACTAGCTCAGTAAAGAATATCATGACTAAAAATAATTAAATTATCAATAGCCTTCATCAATAATAAATTAGAGATTTAGAACATATGGTAGATGATAAACTTTCAACCATAGTTGCAGCGGAACGAGCAATCCATTAGAAGAGTCAAATAGACCATAAAATCTATTATCTTCTCCATGTTAAAAGTCCACCAACAATGTTTTATCCCTGTAACATCAATAAACAATTCCTGTCCACAATCACGTGTATAACTCATAATCGTAATTGTAGTTCTAAATTCCTTTTCTCATCCAGGACAAAGATAACTTTCATCACCTGTCTTTACCTGAAACATCAAAGATCATGGTTATACCAAATCATAGTTCCTATTCATAATCATGCTAATAAATCCATCTTTGCACTACGAGCCAAAGATATTCATAAACAGACCATCTTTGCACTACAGGCGAAAGATATTAACAACAGGTCATCTTTGCACTACAGGCCAAATATATTCATCAGTTGGTCATGTTCATCTAAATATCTACTCATCTTTGCACTACTGGCCAAAGATATTCATCAGAAATCATTCATCTTTGCACTACAGGCCAAAGATATTCAATTATATCATCATTTAGGACTGAGGATGATGAAAAATATTTTAAAGAAAACGAATCCAGTGAAACAAAATAATTAATATTAACGATTCGTATTTCAGCTATTCCATGTCCAAAAATACCTCATAAATAATTATAGTGGAGTAAAATTCAAGAATAATCAAAGCATGGATACAACCAAAGCTAGTATCCATAATAGATATTTTGGACAAAAAGAATAAAATTTTATTTTTTGGAGAATAGTGTCGTATTCGTGAATAGTGCCGTATACGTGAATAGTAACTCCGACACCAAAAGATAGAAATTTCACAAAAAACATCATCACGCTTCGTGAATAGTACTCGTGAATAGTAATTCATGAATAGTAACTCGTGAATAGTAACCGCGACATGAAAAAGTTTTAAATTTGATAAAAAGTTTAAACCAATATTTTAGCATAATGATATTGAAAAAATAATATCATTTATGAAGAAAATAATCTCTTTTACCTCAAAATGATAATATTTCTGACTGGAATACTAGATATAGTACTGAAAGAACTTGCACCGTATAGCAATACTCAAGTACTAAAATACTTATAAGAATACACTCGATAATATAGAGAGAGAAATAGAGAGAAAACTTCAGTTTCTGGTGTGATTTTCAATTCTAACCTAAGCACCCTATTTATAGGAAAATGCGTAGAACACCAAAGCAGAAATTTTAATAAATTAATATTATTTATTTTTTCACATCTTCCTGCACATCTAAGAATCTGAATTCAGCCCCTTACACATGTTAATGATGCCTCCACACATTCCAAAAACGTTTTTGTTATTTAAAATATTTTAAACTTCCAAAAATTAATTATTTCGGAACTCCGGAACTTGAATAATTCATAATAAATAGCCCTTTTATCAAAAAATTCGAATCTCGCGTATTTTTATAGGAAATTCAATTCTCCACAACTTTGCAGAAGAAAGTTTTTCTAAATTCCAAACAAAAATTGATCGAAATCCATAAACGGGCGATTTTACAAGCTATAATCAAATTTCAGTCAAGAAATGAGGTCTACCGACATGTTTAACATGTTTTAAACATCTTTTGCAACAAAAATACTCTTCCTCCTCATATACTCATATATCCCACATTCATTGTAAAAATATCACCATTATTAAATTATTAAAATATAATAATATATTAAAATGAATTATTTTATCAGAAAAAAGATAAAATATTAATTTTTAACAATTGTCACATTAAAAATTTTCTCTATCTATATCCACATAAAATGAATATTTTCCTTATCATATAAATTAATAATTAATTATTCATAAATAATATTACAGAATCACAATATTGACAATCAGGCAGTTCCCAAGAAAGAGGGGGCTTTCCAATAAGGATTTCTCCTTACTAACGCGCAATTAGGTGACCAAACCTCTCATTGGACATAACTTTTTAGACATTACCAATAATGTTATCTAATAATATTATTCAGATAATATGAATTGTTGCTCAGATAATATGAATTGTTGCTCTGATAATGGAAAATACTGTGTAGTGACAATTATTAAAACAACAGTAACATAAAATATCAACGCAGCAATTATTGAATGAATAAAATAAAATATTGAATAGTAATTACTGTAACAATTATTGCGTAGTGCCTTCTTACGTAAGAATCAATAATTGGTGCAATACCGTGTGCTACTGTGCAACAACGTGTATTATTGTGTTTTAACTACAGGAAATTCCAACAGTGTTAACGGTAACAACTACGCCGTTATTTATAAAAATTTTAATTTGTCATTTTCTTCATTCGACAGTTATTATGTTATGGGGCCCACAAATGGATGCGCCGTTGTACGAATATTCCCAGACAGAAAGAATATTCCACGACCAAACGAATATTCCCTGACAACAATGAATATTTTATAACCACTTGCGTATTTTTGAAAAAAGTTCATATATCACCCTTAACTTTAACTTTTTTATCAATTTAATCATTTACTGAATTGTAATTATAAGAAAAATTGAATACTTTTATTTCATAAAATTCGAGGTCTTACACAATGGGTTGGACGAAATGGACCTATTTTAGGGGCGTCACAGTTAGTATCAGAGCTTAGGGATATGATCTCTGACGGAGATCGGGTAATAGAACTAAGAGGAAAGAGACGAGTAAATTCTTCGTTAGTGTGTCCTACCTAAGCTTATTTATTGGTCGGTCATAATATAGGGATATTATGTGATATTTTAATTAACCTTTGTTTTGAAGCTGTATTCTATAATGGCATCTGAAATACAGGAGATGAGTAATGAAAAAATCATTATGACAGGGAAGATGGAATCTGAAATGAAAGCAAGGTATTCTCAACTCTTTGAAATACTAGGTACGTAAATTTCGGGGACGAAATTTCATAAGGAGAGGAGATTGTAAGACCCCAAATTTTATGAAATAAAAGTATTCAATTTTTTTTATAATTATTATTCAGTAAATGATTAAATTGATAAAAAGTTAGCGTTAAGGGTGATATACGAATTTTTTTAAAATAGGCAAGTGGCTATAAAATACTTAATTTTGTCAGGAAATATTCGTTTGGTCATGAAATATTCTTGTTGTTGGGGAATATTCGTACGACGGCGCAGCCTTTTGTGGGCCCCGTAACTAAAAATTTTTGGATGAAGAAAACGACAATAATGAATTTTTAAAAAATAACGACGTAGTTGTTACCGTTAACGCTATTAGAATACCTGGTGGTTAAAATACAGTAATACGTGTTATTGCACAGTAGCACACGGTATTGCACCAATTCTTGATTCATACGTAAGAAGACACTACTTAATAATTGTTACATTAATTACTGTTTAATATTTTATTTTATTGATTCAATAATTGCTACGTTGATATTTTATATTATTGTTGTTTCAATAATTATCACTACATAGTATTTTTCATTATCAGATCAATAATTCATATTATTTGAATAATAGTATTAGATAGCATTATTGACAATTTCTAGAAAGTCATGTCTAAGGAGAGGTTTGGTCACCTAATTGCGCGCTATTAAGGAGAAATCCTTATTGAAAAGCCCCCTCTTTCCTGGGAACGGTCTGGTTGTCAATATTGTGATTCTGTAATATTATTTGTAAGTAATTAATTATTGATTTATATGATAAGGAAAATATTCATTTTTTGTCAATATAGATGGAGAAATTTTTTAATGTGAAACTTGTTGAAAATTGATATTTTATCTTTTCTGATAAAATAATTTATTTAAATATATTATTATATTATAATAATATAATAATGGTGATATTTTATAATGAATGTGTGATGTATGAGTAAATGAGGAGGAAGAGTATTTTTGTTATAAAAAATGTTTAACACATGTTTTGTTTATTGATGGACCCCAATTTTTGACTGAAATTTGATTATAGCCTATACAATCGCCTGTATATGGATTTCGGTCATTTTTCGTTTAAAATTTGGAAAAACTTTCTTCTACAAAGTTGTAGAGAATTCGATTTTCCTATAGAATGGATATAAAATTTGTATTTTTCTGATAAAAGAGCTATTTATTATGAATTATTGAAGTTCCGGAATATTGGGTCTGAATTGATTTTGTTACAAAAATTGTTTAAAACATGTTTGGTATGTTGGTGGGACCCACTTGCATGTCTTAGTTGCTAAAATCAGATGGCAAGGTGTGCATAGGAAAATAAAATAAATATATTAATATTATATTAAATTTTTTACTTTGGTGTACTAAGCAATTTCCTATAAATAGGGTGCTTAAGTTAGAACTGAAAATCACACCAGAAACTGAAGTTTTCTCTCTCTATATTATCGAGCGTATTTTTGTGAGTATTTAGATATATTGAGTGTTTCTATACGGTGCAAGTTTCCTTCAGCGTTATTGTGACGCCCCCAAAATAGGTATACATCACCCATTCTGAGTTGCCAAATACATGGTACAGAAATAAATGCAACTTCAGTAATATAATTATCGTGTAAAATACGACAACACATATACTGTGAGTTTGAATACAAATAATGTCTACTAGAGAGTATACAAACTCAAAAGGAGTCCTTATTCTAATTATCGATACACTATTTTACAAAAATAGTGAGGACTTCTGAACAGCTATCTCGAATCATCACTCCATACCCCGGCTAGTTCCTGCTAAATTTTCTCCTCCTGAGAAGAACAATGGAACAACAAAGAAAAGGGTGAGCTCAACTAGCCCATTAAAGAATATTATGACTAAGATAATATACAACAAATTATCATTAGTCTTCAACAGGGAATAATCTGATAAAATATAATAGACATCAAGTTTTAGATCAACAAATACAGCGGAGATAGGAATCTATTAGAAGAGTCAAGTAGAGAATGAGTTCTACTATCTTCTAAGATTTAAAAGTCCATCATCAATATTTTATCCCTGTAACATCAATCAATATGCATCTTTAATCAAATATTCATCTTTGCACTACAGTCCAAAGATATTCATTTGTATCATCAGTTGGTCATATTCATCTCAACACCTGTTCATCCTTGCACTACGGGCCAAAGATATTCATTAGGTAATCATTCATCTTTGCACTACAGACCAAAGATATTCATTAATATCATCATTTAGGACTGAGGATGATGAAAAATATTTTAAAGAAAACGAATCGAGTGAGATAAAAGATTAAATATTAAGGATTCGTATTACAGTTTATCCAAGTTGAATAATACTCCATAAAACCAATTTTGAAGCAGAATTCAAAAATAATGATCAAAACATGGATACAATCAAAGATAGTAACCATAATAGACAATTTGGACAAAAAGAAGAAAATTTTATTTTTTGGTGAATAGTGACGTATTCGTGAATAGTGCCGTATACGTGAATAGTAACCCCGACACAAAAAGTTTCAAATTTGATAAAAAGTTCATACCAATCTTTCGGCATAATGATATTGAAGAAAATATCATTTTAAGAAGAAAATAACATCCCTTACCTCAAAAGAACAGTATTTTTGAACGAAATATCGGTATAAAGCTGAAGAAAACTTGCACTGATGAATTGTAACTCACACAGTATCTAAATACTCACAAAATACGCTCGATAATATAGAGAGAGAACGAGAGAAAACTTATGAATTCTGGTGTGATTTTCAATTCTAACTTAGCCCTCTATTTATAGGAAAATGTTAGCACGCCGAAGTAGACTTAACCTGCAACCTGATGGCTTTACCTGCTACTATTCCCACCCACCACATTTGAATAAAAATTACAGCACATTTCTCACCAACCAAAAGTGGGGCCCACCAATTCTAAAATTTTCCACCAAAATGATTTATAACCTAATTTTAGAATCAGTCACCTCCTAAAATTCATAACAAATCATACGTTCATTTTTAACGATTCAAATTTTGTGGACATATACTCAACTTATATATGTATAACATATCCAAAAATCACAACGATCCAACGGTCGGATTAAAAATTATAATTCACACAATATTTCTCAAAAAAACACTGGTTTGATTTTTAATACCTCCAATCGACAAAATACTGATAAAGCACCTCAACATTAATTCTTTCATTTATAACCACATAAATAAATCCATATATAATTTAATTTAGTTTAATAAATAAAATAAAATAAAATATATAAGTAGTCTCTATAGATTCCAAATAAAAAATTTCATAAACTAAGTACCACTTACTTAGTTTATCATCATTGGCAAAATAGCAGTTTATAGCTAGAAGTGAATGTCGAACAGTAGTCTCTATAGATTCCAAATAACAATTCTCATAAACTAAGTACCACTTACTTAGTTTACCATCATTGGCAAAATAAACTAAGAATAACTAGAAGTGAATGTCAAACAGTAGTCTCTATAGATTCCAAATAATTAACAATTCTCATAAACTAAGTACCACTTACTTAGTTTTATCATTGACAAAATAAACTAAGTAGCATTTGCTTAGTTTGTCACAATTTTCAATATATAAATGTAATAATACTCTCCCTACATATATATACTCTTTCTTGTATGCAGGTTTGGACATAGCAGTTGCAGCTAAATAGTACTCCAACCGGTTCCTCGACAAGAATTAAAAAAAAGGGGTCGTAGTTCCTGTTTGTGTCCTATACTCGAATAATAAAGGTAATTGAATTACTGCAGACATTCCTCACTGTTCCATCATAACAGATGACAACATCCGGAAGTATGGATGATTGTTAAAGGTTTATGTGTAGTTTGCGATGAAGTTATGGATGTTAATTAGTATTAGAATTGAAGTAATAGACAAAAAAATTAGTTGTTCTATTCTTCGTGGTTGGGTTCTGCGAGTTTCGGCGCCCCAGCGTCAAAATTCACGCCCCAGCGCCAAATTTCGCGCCCTGGCGCCAAGGTTTGCGCCCCAGCGCCAAAACGGGCCAGTAGCTCATGCCCCAGTGCTGTATCTCGCGCCCCAGCGCTATAGCTCGTGCCCCAGCGCCACTGTTCCGCGCCCCGGTGCCGGAACAGTGGTCTGGGTTTGACAGTTTGAATCTCCTATAGTAAAATAGCCATAACTTCCTCATAAAAACTCCGATTGAGGTGATTCAAGATGATTTGGAAAGAGGACGAGTAGACCTACAACTTTTGTTCTTTAAGGTTTTCAATTTGAGGTCATTAGGATGGGTCAAAATGGTCATCTTTAGTACTGTTGTGTTTTCAGGTGTCGGGCATGCACATATGCATGTGTAGTGCTCTTGACCATAAAAGATGATGTCCTAAGTTATAAAACATGAATATTGGTAATTATAATGATGCTTAACATTAATACATGATGTATTAGATGAGTTATAAAAGCATAGTAAGCATACACAAGAGAGGCAAATCGGGCGTGTGACGAATGAACGTCGAAACGCCGTGCCAAGTGTTAATGAACTTAAAAAATGTTTCAATTCAATTGAAATGGATATTATAAGATATGGAATGAGTTTAATATAAAACCAATAAGTAGTCCTAGCAAGACTTAAGCACTTGAATGAACTGCGAATATGAAATACAGTGAGATATAAGTTGAAAGTTAACACAATTAAGTTGAACATTGTGTATTTATTAATAGGAAAGATTATGAGACATATAGTAGAGTTTACATTACAATTACTATGTGTTGTTATGTGACTAATATTTGATGTGTATGATTATATAATTGCGTAGGGCACGTGAAGTGCAGATAGCTATAAGCTGTTAAACTGTTATTGGTAAACAACGATCAAGGCAAGTCTTTCGGTTCCTATTTTCTACGTGGACTTGATTAACTATTTTAAATTGCATGATATGTTATGCATGTTGAATCATGTGTTGAGATGAACATGACCAACTGGTGATACAAATGAATATCTATGGCCTGTAGTGCAAAGATGAATATTTGATTCAATATGTATATTGATTGATGTTACAGGGATAAAATATTGATGATGGACTATTAAATCTTAGAAGATAGTAGAATTCTTTCTCTACTTGACTCTTCTAATGGATTGTTGTTTCCGCTACAGTTGTTGATCTAAAACTTGTTGTCTATTATATTTTATGAGATTATTCCCTGTTGAAGACTAATGATAATTTGTTGTATATTATCTTAGTCATAATATTCTTTACTGGGCTAGTTGAGCTCACCATTTTCCTTTTTGTTCCATTTTTCTTCTTTGGAGGTGAGAACATAGCAGGAACTAGTCGGGGTACGGAGTGATGCAAAGTTGTTTAGCAGTCCTCGCTATTTTGTAAAGTAGTATATCAATAATTGTAATGAGGACTCATTTTGAGTTTATATACTCTCTAGTAGACAGTATTTGTATTCAAACTCACAGTATATGTGTTGTCGTATTTTGCACGATAATTGTATTACTGAAGTTGTATTAGTTTTTGTACCATGTATTTGGCGACTCAGAATGGGTGATGTATACCTATTTTGGGGGCGTCACAACTTTTATCTGTACTGTAGTGTCATCAGTCATTCTAGATCGGAAGAGCTCCTTAAATATCTGATATCTATTAGTCCTACTTTTCTCACTATCAACTACTTGATGTTCATGAATATAGTAGGAGCATCCATATTTTTATGCTGACGCTGAAACACATTACTTATGGATGCGAGAATGATGCATTGAGCCAACTATGCATCATCTTGTCACTTTTTAAAAGTAGCAATCTCTTCCTCAGAGGCATTTAAAAGTAACATGCACAAAAGCCAATCAAGTTTGATGATAAAGCATATACTTTATAACAATCTTATTCAGTTATTAATAATTAGAAAGTTTTAATTTATTAAAGACTTTTAATTATCTACATAGTGCTGCTTTATAATATGTGATAAATCCATAGTTTTAAGCAATACTTTTAGAATAATGGTGATGATCATTCTAATGAGATCTAAATTCTTAGAAAGCTTAAAACTAAAACAGTTCGCAATCGTTGGATTACTAAATTGAGGATTAGTGAAATCGGATAGATTAGTACATATGTTTCTTGCTCATTGGATGATGATGATTGATCTCATGATCATTTGTGTGGAGACACTAAAGCAAATATGTAGGTGCTTATTAGAGAATAAGTTCACAGAATGTGGCTCGCTAAGGAATACCTAATGGAGTTTTACTTGCCTGTCAATAGGAATTCCTGTAGTGATAGTAGTACACGTGATCATTGGACTTGAGATCATTATAGTATCTTGTGTATAATAAATTATACTTTAACTTATTTCTTAAGACCCTTATGGTATATCGAAGGGTATGCTTGGGTATAATAAGTTGTGCATGAAGATAATGTATGATCAATAAAGAATCTACCGCTTCTAGTAAAAGAAGAGAAATGTCTTATGTGATTCGATAAATGACAACCCAGTAGTCCTTAACCAAGGCAGAATAAAATTAGAAAAGAGTTTCTAATTTGCATTGTTTGGAGTTGTGCATTTAAGAGTCGAAATACATATAATTAAATAAAATAAGAGTTTACAGTAATTTCATGTCTTATATTTAATTGGGACATTGTATGGTGGAATGATTGAATTGTACGGTAACTATTACTTAAAGGTTCTTTTGTTGTTAATGTTAAAATCTATATTATCTGGAAAGTCGTTGGTCGCTAGGGAGGCTTATCCCTATTGTAGAATAAATATTATTTATTTAAATTAATTAATAGTTTAATTTATTTATTTAAATAAGATTAGAATTTTTTTAATTGATTCATTCACAACCGGTTAATATGGAGAACCTAAAGGGTCACACCATAAAAGGAAGAATAATTATTTAAGAATGTTAATGGCATAATCGTAATAATAAGTAAGTATATTTAATTTAATATATGGTGATAGAATGCATTAAATAGCTTAATATTTATTATTTAATATTTTAAAAATATTAAATATAAATTAGTAAGAGGAGTCTTATTATTATAATTACTATTTAATTTATAAAAGAGTTTGAGAATTAATTAATAAAAGTACTCTCATATATTCCCAATAAGATTAGGAGGTTAAATTAGTTAAAAGAGTTTAATTAATTATCCTTAGTAAGATTAGGGAGCTTGATTAATTAAAAGAATTTAATTAATTAAATAATACCCTATTTTCTAATTAGATTAGAATGGTTAACTGATATTTTATAAGAGGAGTCTTATATCAGATATCAACATACGTGATTTCAATTGTTGGAGAGTACGCTCTTTTTCTATGAGAGATAGAAAAATTAGAATTTTGCCAAACACCCATCTTCTTGAATCTTTCTTCTTCCTTGGTGGATCACCTCTAGAGGCCAAACACTTGGGTGGCTAACGTTGATTAAAGGAAGGAACCAAACCCGGTGGATTCAAGTTGAACGCGAAAAGGATTGGAGGTGAACTTGTATCTGAGGAAGCTTAGATCTTCAAAGGTATGATTCTTGTTCTTTATCTTTTCGTTTAATTAATAATTGTGCATAAAAGATGATCCGGGTATATAGTTTGCAAAATTTTAAAACTTTAATTTTCCACGTTTCCGCTTATTTTGCGCAATTTGATTGCGTCTAAGAATATTACAAACCTAACAGTGGTATCAGAGCCAAACCTTTATGCAAATTATTAATTATTTTTATTTGATATGTATATTGATATGTGTTTAGAGCAATTTAATTGTGCATAATTTGTTGTATAAAATTTATTTAAAAAAAACAAACAAACGTAATTCGCGAATCCTAAGTTTTACAATTCCATGATTCACGTGGTTATGCTTTTTTCCTGAGGAATGGTTACTTAATATATATATATATATATATATATATATATATATATATATATATATATATATATATATATATATTAATTTTGCATGCTTCAGGCCAAAGAAATTATATTATCAGGTTATCATATATATATTAGATGCCTGAACCTGCAATATGATTTCATGATTCGTAATATGATTTCGTACTATATTATATATATTACATTAATACATCACGTGAATCAAGGAAGGTACGGTTATATATATATATATATATATATATATATATATATATATATATATATATACATAATATTCATTATTATTTTACAATTAAAATAAAAGTTTATTTTAATTCTAAAATTTGATTTTATGCTAACTAATTAGAGTTGGAATTGAATTCCATGATAGCTAATTGGAGTTAAAATTGGATTCTATGTTTCCTTAAATAAAGGAGTATATTTAGATATGAAATAAGATTTCATATTATTCAAAATAAAATAGTTTATTTGTGAATAGGAAAGAGAATTCGTGTTTCCTTTAATAAAGGATTTTTTTTACTTGGAATAGGATTCCATAATTAATTAAAATAAATGAGTTTATTTTGATTAAAGAATTTGATTAAAATAAAATTATTTATTTTATTCAAAATTGGATAAATTAAAATTAAAGATGTTTATTTTGATTTAAAGTTTGATCAAAATAAAAGAGTTTATTATGATTCAAAATTAGATTTCATGCTAACTAAATTTGCCCATTAAGTGATATCAATATATATATATATATATATATATATATATATATATATATATATATATATATATATATATATATATATATATATATATATATATATATATATCGAATGTTTATTATTCATAAGATGAATGTTATTTATTGATGCATATAGTGATGTGTATGATAATAAATGAGATTGATTATGGACTATTGACCAATGTGATTGGATTTTATTTTAGTTGGATGCATGAATGTATGAGTTTTATTAAATGGGGTATGCGTACCTCGTCTTCTCTAATTTTTTCTTAATGTAAATTCTATATCCCTCTTATGTACTTCCCCTTGACTGCTGATCAATGTTTCTATTAATTTTAAATAGTTTTGTAATAGGAATAGTTAGAATTAATTTTGAAAAATTGGAGATAAATGAGCAAGGAGCGTTTGAAGACCCGTTTGTAATGAAGCCCGAATTTAAATATAATAGTTATATATAAATATTAATTCTTGCACCCCTAGGTTTGACCTTTTGGTTTAGTTGGTGGCTCTAGTGAACCAAACTAGAATAAGGTCCATAATCAATCCAGGTAGAATATAGTATTCTTTATGTACATGCTTATACTATATTTATTATATATTATGCAAACATGCTTCGCATGTTAATTAATATGACACATATTATATATATATATATATATATATATATATATATATATATTATATATATATATATATATATATATATATATATGCATGCGCGCTAAACAAGATGAGACAAATTAATAAAAAAACTCTCAAATAAATTATATTAATTTGTAATGTTTAAAAATATTTTTGGAATATCTAACGTCACCTTCTAGCATGGTAAAATAATAGAGTATTAAATATTTAATATGAGTTTGTTGTGCACACACAAGGCAAGTATTAAACATTTAAGATATTTTATCACGTTTAATGCTTATAAATAGACTAAACAATGCTGTTTTGTTATGCACACACAATGTAAGACCCCAACTTTTTGCATAAAGATTAATTTTTCTCGAAATATATTTTTGAATATTATGGTGTGGATTTAATATAATTTTATAGTTGTGGGTATTATTTACAAGTTTTGCAAAGTACGTAAGTTGTTATATAATATTCGATTGGTCGGGGAATATTCGTTTTAGCAGAGAATATTCGTATAACGGCACAATCATTGGTGGACCCCACAACGAAATTATTGTCGGATTGAGAAAACAATTAAAATACTTTCTGAAAATAACGGTAGAAGTTTTACCGTTAACAGTTGAAACACCCGGTGTTAAAAAGTACAGTAATACGTGTGGTTCCATAGTAGCACACGGTATTGATTATTGATATTTACGGGATAAGTCACTCAGTTATATTCAATTATTATTACAGTATCATCTGCATAAAATTTATTATTATTAAATCAATAATGGAGACGACAAAGTTATTCATATTATTATTTGCAATATTGACAATGTCTATAAGTTCTGTCAATGAGAGATTTGGTCACCTAATTGCACGCCAATAAGGAGAAATCCTTATCGAAAAGCCCCCTCTTTCCTGGGAACGACCTAGTTGTTAAATATTGTGAGTTATAATATTAATGATGAATAAGTTGTGTTGATTAAAGATGAAATTGATAGTTCAATTGTGTTGGGATTATTAGTATTAGTGGAAATCGACTTCTATTTCGATGATAATTGATGTCTGAAGGTTATATTGATAAATTGGGTAATTTATCGGATAAATGAGCAATTAATTGCTACTAATTCACATGCTTATATAACTATTTGTTCACATGTGAGTACTATTGAATCACATTCATGTACTATTAGGGGAGTTGCTGCAAGATTGATAATACTTGTATGACTAAGTTAAAAATGGAGGTATAGTTGAAGGTACTATACTGTAATTAATTTTTTTTTCACATAATTATACTATTTATTCACATGATTGTATTATTAATTCACATTATTTATTATTAGGGGATGTGGTGCAAGTTTGATAATATTTGCAGGACTAAATTAAAAATGAAGAAAAAGAGGAAGGTATTATATTGTAATATTTTGAGTACCAAAACGTGCAATTATCAAAACTATATTTTTGTATAAATAGAAGATCATTCTTCCTTCATTTCTCACCAATTCACAAAATCTTTAGAGCAATTATTATATAGAGAAATTATAGAGAGAAAGAAGAAAAGTATTCTGCTACTTCACTACTCCTATATCCAGTACTCTTCTTTTTAAGGTAAGGGATATTATTTCTTTCTTTCGTCTTCATGAAGAGAACTTCTGTTATTCAATTATTTGTTATTATGTTGGAATAACCTGTCTATGCGAAGTACCGTATACTTGGTGAAATTCTTCTATTATTCCATTCTTTATTATTCTGTTGGAATATCCTGTCTGTGCGTTTTACGCCGTACCTGATTCTGTCTTTATTATTCTGTTGGAATATCATGTCCGTACATTCTACGCGGGACCTGGTTCCGTCTTTATTATTCTGTTGTAATATCCTGTCTGTGCATTTTACGTTGGACCTGATTCTGTTATTTATTATTCTGTTGGAATAACCTGTCTGTGCGGTCTATCGCATGTATGGTGATTTCTTTTATTATTCCATTCTTTATTATACTCAGTTGGTTAAAGTTTTGACTTCTATAATCCATGAAATTAGTGGAATATCCTTGATATTTGCGCTTCATCCAGTATCTTGTCATGGAAATATTCTTCTGAGCATTCTTGAATTTTACTCCACAAAGAAATATCATGTTGACAATTTGGACGTTATTGGTTCCTGGACAAATTAATTCTTGAACTTGTTTTATTGAATTCTTATATCATTGTCATCATCCTCATGTTTATATTTTGTTGAAAGTCATATGTGGCCTGTAGTGCATAGATGGACTTGGTATGATTATGAACAGAGATTATTCGGTGTAATCATGACCGTAATGTTACAAATGATGTGGTAAAAGTCCTCATTGGCCCGTAGTGCATTGATGGACAGTGGTTGGCATGTACATGACCATTGATGAATACACAAAAATCCTTGGCCTGTAGTGCATGGATAATTTGTGGTTGTGATACTAATGAATATCCTTGGCCGTAGTTCAGGGATGGTGTGGATTATTTATTAAGCTGAGTCTCAGCGATAAAAGTGATGAAAACCTTTTTAAATCATAAAAGATAGTAGATTTTATTCTCTACTTGACTCTTTTAATGGATTGCTTATTCCACGACAGTTAAACTTGATGTCTATTGTATTTTATCAGTTTAACATTGTTGAAGACTAATGATAATTTATTCTGCATTATCTTAGTCATAATATTTCTTACTGGGTTAGTTGAGTTCACCCTTTTGCTTTCATTGTTCTCTTCAGGAAATGAGAATATAATTGGGACGAGTCAGAGAACGGAGTGAAGGTCCAGAGAATAGCATTAGTAGTCCTCACTATTCTATAAAATAGTGTGTTGATAATTGTAATGAGGACTCCTTTTGAGTTTGTATACTCTCTAATCGACAATATTTGTATTCAAACTCACAGTTTATATTTTGTCGTATTGTACACGACAGTTGTATTATTAAGTTGTACTTGAATTCTGTACCATGTATTTGGCGACCCAAGATGGGTGATGTATACTTGTTTTGGAGGCGTCACAGTTGGTATCAAAGCTTAGGGATATGATCCCTGGCTGATATGTCAGATAAGAACTAGGAGGGGAAAGACGGGGAATTCTTTCGCTAGTATGATCTACCTAAGTTTATTTGGTATTTAATTGGCCGGTCAGAGTATAGGGAAAATATGTGATATGTTAATTAACCATTATTTTGTGGCAGTATTTGAAAATGGCATACGAGAATGTTGAGAATATCAATTGAGCACAGGAGACCGTTGAGTCTCCACAGATCAATAACGAGGCCAATGTGCATCAGGAAGGCGACAATCCTCATGCAAACAACAACATTAACCAAATGATGAACGATGGAATGTTCCGAGGCTTTGCAATTTATGCAACATCAGGTGAGAGCGGCTCCTGTTCAAAATGCAGGTGGAAACACTGGCAACTGTCGGACGGTCACCGCCAAACAGTTCAAGGAGCTGGGACCACCGGAGTTTATTGGAGAGCCAAAACCACTTAAGGCGGAAGCGTGGATAATGCAGATCACCGAGGTATTTGATGTCTTGGGATGCTCTGAGGAGCAAAAGGTTCCCTTCGCCACCTTTATGTTACGTGAAGAGGCAGATTACTGGTGGGAATCTATAAAACGTACCCAGCCTGACGCACTCAAGATGTCTTGGGAGAAGTTCCAAGAGCTGTTCAACGACAAGTACTTTCCCGAAAGTATTCGTCACATGAAGGAGGTGGAGTTTATCAAGTTGGAACAAAACAATATGACCGTGTCGCAATACGAGACTAACTTTACGGAGTTATCCCGGTTTGCATCCCATTTGGTCGATAATGAGGAGTGAATGACGCGTATGTTTTTAAGAGGTTTGAAATCGGAGATACATCAATATCTTATTTCTCATAAACTGTGTTTGTACTCAGATGTTGTAAATATGGCTTAGTTATTGGAGCACGTTAACGAGTCAACGCAACAACGAGAAAGCAGCCGACATCATGAAAATACCAGTGGTAAAAGTCATCAGAGCGGTGAGAACAAATGTGTAGGGAATCAACATGCCAGAAATGGTAACCACTTCGGTGGTAATCATGGTCATGACAATAAGAGTGGATATTTCAAGAAGAGGAGATTCAACAATGATGGAAAGATGTCAGCATAAGCACCTGTTGTTAAGGAAGGAGAACGACCACCTATCATATGCTTCAAATGCGGAGGGGAGGGAAATATCAGTCCAAACTGCACGATGCCATCCAAAGCATGTTATAATTATGGAAGAGAAGGTCACCTAGCCCGATTTTATCGTACACCAAAGACAAGTCCAGCTGGGATGGAGGCACCAAAGGCCATCCCAGAAAAGTCAAAGCCGGTAGTCAAAGGGAGAGCGTTTGTCGTAACCTCCCAGAAAGCAAGGAACCCAAACGAGGTCATCACGGGTAAGCTTATCATAAACTCTAGCTAAGTCTATACCTTATTTGATACCGGTTCTAACCATTCTTTTATTTCTCCTACTTGTGCTCAACGTTTAAATTTGACTCCAGAGAAATTAGACTTTGACTTATCGGTTAAAACTATGTTGGGAGAAACCTTCATTACATCCACTGTTTATAAGTCTTGTTTGATTCAAATCGGTAACCGCACGTTACCTGTCGATCTTATTTCTGTAAAAATCTTGCATTTGACGTGATTCTAGGGATTAATTGGTTAACTACTCAACATGCTAAAATTGATTATTTTTGTAAGGTTGTTAGCTTTCATATTCCTAATCAACCTATTATGCGATTTCAAGCGACCAAACCATTAAAATCAATCACGATCATCTCAAGCCATAAAGCTATTCATTTATTAAAAAACGGATGTCAAGCTTTCTTAGCTCATATCACGGATTTAAACAAAAATACGTCAGTTTTGAGTGATATTTCTATTGTTAATAATTTTCCTGACGTATTTCCTGAAGAATTTCCTGACCTACCCTCAGAGCGTGAAATTGAATTTTGTATCGATCTTGAACCTAGTTCAAAACCCATTTCCAAAGTCCCATGTCGAATGGCTCCTATTGAACTGCAGGAGTTAAAGACCCAATTACAGGAATTATTAGACATCGGTTTCATTTGTCCTAGTACTTCTCCTTGGGGTGCTCCTGTTTTATTCGTGAAGCAGAAAGATAGGAGTATGCGACTTTGTATTGATTATCGGGAGTTGAATCATGTCACCATCAAAAATAGGTACTCATTGCCACGTATTGATGACATGTTTGACCAGTTGCAAGGCGCCAAATTCTTTTCAAAGATTGATCTTCATTCTGGATATCATCAATTGAAGATTAGAACCGATGACATTACAAAGACGACTTTCAGAACTCGGTACGGGCATTATGAATTCATAGTCATGTCCTTTGGATTGACTAATGCTCCTGCTGCCTTCGTGGATATGATGAACCGAGTATTCAAGGAATATTTGGATCACTTTGTGGTCGTCTTTATTAATGCCATCCTCATATATTCCAAAAGACGTGAAGATCATGAGCAACACTTGAGGCTGATACTCCAAAAGCTACGTGAAAACAAGCTATATGCCAAGTTGAAGAAATGTGAGTTCTAGCTTGAGGAAGTAGCATTCCTTGCACGTAGTATCAAGTCATGGAATATCTATAGACCCAGCAAAGATTGAAGTTATTCAAAGTAAGGAGCAAGCCTAAATCAGTGACTGAAGTACGTAGCTTTCTCGGATTAGCTGGTTATTATCGGAGATTCGTGGAATGATTTTCTCGAATCGCTACTCCATTAACTCAGCTAACTCGAAAAGATACAAAGTTCGGTTGGAGCGAGGAATGTGAGAAGAGTTTTCAAGAACTCAAGAGAAGACTAATTTCAGCACATGTTCTGACATTACCATCTGGCTCGGAGGGATTTGTCATCTACAGTGATGCATTAGGAAAAGGGTTAGGATGTGTTCTCATGCAACATAGAAAATTCATAGCCTATGACTCAAGACAACTCAAAGAATATGAGAAGAATTATCCTACTCATGATCTAGAGTTGGCAGCAGTCATTTTTGCGCTTAAAATTTGGAGGCATTACTTGTTTGGGGAGAAAGTGGAGATCTTTACAGATCATAAAAGCCTCAAATATTTCTTCACCTAAAAAAAACTCAACATGCGGCAACGACGTTGGCTTGAACAGTTGAAAGATTATGATTATACCATCCAATACCATCCTGGTAAAGCGAACGTAGTAGCTGACGCATTGAGTAGAAGATCATATGCATGTATGAGTGCGTTATTGTCAACGCAAAGGCCCATTTTGTATGACTTGCAAAGGATAGAGATAGAGTTAAAGACTCAAGGGACCCACATGATGATGGAAAACATACGAGTAGAACTGACTTTAATCGATAAAGTTAAAGCTGCTCAAGCTACAGAGCTGGAGCTAATGCGTATGAAGAAGAAAGTGCAAGAAGGTTCTATGCCCGAAGCAAGAATCGATGAGGAAGGAATACTTTGAGTCAACTCCAGACTTTGTGTTCCTAACGATCCTGATTTAAAGTATAAAATCATGATGGAGGCGTACAACACACCGTTTTCAATCCATCCTGGGAGTACCAAAATGTATCATGATCTTCGACATACATTTTGGTGGAGCAATATGAAGAGGGAGATAGCGGAGTTTATCTCAAGATGTTTAACTTGTCAACAAGTCATGGCGGAGCATCAAGTACCAAAAGGTCTATTGCAACCACTTGAAATTCCAGAATGGAAGTGGGACTACATTACTATGGATTTCGTTACTGGTCTTCCCAAGGTTTCTCAAGGCATAGATGCAATTTGGGTCATTGTTGATAGATTGACCAAGTCTGCTCATTTCTAACCAATACGAGAAACTTATACACTTGAACGTTTTGCTAGTATGTACATAAACGAGATTATAAGACTTTATGGTATGCTAGTATCCATAGTTTCTGATCGAGATCCAAGATTCACTTCACGATTTTGGGTTAGTTTGCAGAAAGCTATGGGCACAGATTTACGGTTTAGATCAGCATATCATCCTCAGATGGACGGGCAGTCGAAGAGGACTATTCAAACTCTTGAAGATTTATTAAGACTCTGTGTCCTTGACTTCAAGAGAAGTTGGGATAAGTTCTTACCATTGGTGGAGTTTTTCTACAATAATAGTTATCAAGCAAGTATTGGCATGGCTCCATTTGAGGCGTTGTATGGAAGAAAGTATCGTTCTCCAGTATGCTGGAATGAGGTGGGTGAAGGAACGTTGTTAGGATCGGAGTTGATGCGTATGCCTACGGAAAAGATTCAAATGATCCGATAACGTATAAAAATCTAACAAGATCGACAAAAGAGTTATGCTGATCTTCATCGAAAGGACATAGAATTCGATATTGGAGATCATGTGTTGTTACGTGTTGCTTTATAGAAAGGAGTTACAAGATTTAGAAAGAGAGAAAAGCTCAATCCTCGATTCATTGGCCCATTTTTAATCCTCGATCGAGTAGGAACTGTGGCCTATAGACTTGCGTTACCGCCAATTATATCTCGTGTTCATAACGTTTTTCACGTATCTATGTTACGTAAATATGTGAAAGACCTGAACCACATTATTGAATTAGAACCAGACGAGATAGAGGAATATTTAACTTATGAAAAGGTTCCTGTTAAAATCTTGGATAAGAAGGAACATATTCTACGCTCCAAGGTTATACCTCAAGTTAAAGTTTTGTGGAGAAACCACGATGTTGAGGAAATGACATGGGAGTTAGAATTTGAAATGAAATCAAGGTATCCTCACCTCTTCGACATACCAGGTATGCACCCTAATTTCGAGGACGAAATTTCATAAGAAGGGGAGGTTGTAAGATCCCAACTTTTTGAATAAAGATTAATTTTTCTCGAAATATATTTTTGAATATTATGATGTGGATTTAATATAATGTTATAGTTGTGCGTATTATTTATAAGTTTTGCAAAGTACGCAAGTTGTTATATAATATTCGATTGGTCGGGGAATATTCGTTTTAGCAGGGAATATTCGTACAACGGCACAATCATTGGTGGACCCTACAACGAAATTATTGTCGGATTGAAAAAATAACAAAAATACTTTATGAAAATAACGACAGAAGTTTTACCGTTGACTGTTAAAACACCCGGTGTTAAAAATACAGTAATACGCGTGGTTGCATAGTAGCACACGATATTAATTATTGATGCTTACGGGATAAGTCATTCAGTTATATTCAATTATTGTTACAGCATCATCTGCATAATATTTATTATTATTAAATCAATAATTGAGACGACAAAGTTATTCATATTATTATTTGTAATATTGACAAAGTCTAGAAGTTCTATCAAGGAGAGGTTTGGTCACCTAATTGCGTGCCAATAAGGAGAAATCCTTATCGAAAAGCCCTCACTTTCATGGGAACGACCTGGTTGTTAAATATTGTGAGTTATAATATTAATGATGAATAAGTTGTGTTAATTAAAGATGAAATTGATAGTTCAATTATGTTCAGATTATTAGTGTTAGTGGAAATCGACTTCTATTTCGATGATAATTGATGTTTGAGGGTTATATTGATAAATCGGGTAATTTATCGGATAAATGAGCAATTAATTGCTACTAATTCACATGCTTATATAACTATTTGTTCACATATGGGTACTATTGAATCACATTCATGTACTATTAGGGGAGTTGGTGCAAGATTGATAATACTTGCATGACTAAGTTAAAAATAGAGGTATAGCTGAAGGTACTATACTGTAATTAATTTTTTTCACATGATTATACTATTTATTCACATGATTGTACTATTGATTCATATTATTTACTATTAGGGGAGGTGGTGCAAGTTTGATAATACTTGCAGGACTAAATTAAAAATTAAGAAAAAGTGGAAGGTATTATACTGTAATATTTTTAGCCCCAAAACGTACAATTATCAAAACTATATTTTCTTATAAATAGAAGCTCATTCTTCCTTCATTTCTCACCAATTCAAAAAAGCTTTAGAGCAATTATTATAGAGAGAAAGAAGAAAAGTATTATGCTACTTCACTACTCCTATATCCAGTACTCTTCTTTTTAAGGTAAGGGGTATTGTTTCTTTCTTTCGTCTTCATGAAGAGAATTTCTGTTATTCCATTCTTTTGTTATTATGTTGGAATAACCTGTCTATGCGAAGTATTGCATACTTGGTGAAATTCTTCTATTATTCCATTCTTTATTATTCTGTTGGAATATCTTGTCTGTGCGTTTTACGTCGGACCTGATTTCGTCTTTATTATTCTGTTGGAATATCCTGTCTGTGCATTCTACACCGGACCTGGTTCCGTCTTTATTATTCTGTTGGAATATCCTATCTGTGCATTTTACGCCAGACCTGATTCCGTTATTATTATTCTGTTAGAATAACCTTCTTGTGCGGTCTATCGCATGCATGGTGATTTCTTTTGTTATTCCATTCTTTATTATACTCAGTTGGTTAAAGTTTTGACTTCTATAATCCATGAAATTAGGAGAATATCATTGATATTTACGCTTCATCCAATATCTTTTCATGGAAATATTCTTCTGAGCATTCTTGTATTTACTCCACAAAGAAATATCATGTTGACAATTTGGACGTTATTGGTTCCTGGACAAATTAATTCTTGAACTTGTTTTATTGAATTCATATATCATTGTCATCATCCTCATGTTTATATTTTGTTGAAAGTCATCTGTGGCATATAGTTCATAGATGGACTTGGTATGATTATGACCAGAGATTATTCGGTGTAATCATGACCGTAATGTTACGAATAATGAGGTAAAAGTCCTCATTGGCCCGTAGTGCATTGATGTACAGTGGTTGGCATGTACATGACCATTGATGAATACACGAATATCCTTGGCCCGTAGTGCATGGATAATTTGTGGTTGTGATACTAATGAATATCCTTGATCGTAGTTCAGGAATGGTCTGGATTATTTATTAAGATGAGTCTCAGCCATAAAAGTGATGAAAACCTTTTTAAATCATAAAAGATAGTAGATTTTATTCTCTACTTGACACTTTTAATGGATTGCTTATTCCGCTGCAGTTAAACTTGATGTCTATTGTATTTTATCAGTTTAACATTGTTGAAGACTAATGATAATTTATTCTGCATTATCTTAGTCATAATATTTCTTACTGGGCTAGTTGAGCTCACCCTTTTACTTTCATTGTTCTCTTCAAGAAATGAGAATATAGCTGGGACGAGTCGGGGAACGAAGTGACGGTCCAGAGAATAACATTAGTAGTCCTCACTATTCTATAAAATAGTGTGTTAATAATTGTAATAAGGACTCCTTTTGAGTTTGTATACTCTCTAGTAGACAATATTTGTATCAAACTCACAGTTTATGTTTTGTCGTATTGTACAAGACAGTTGTATTATTAAGTTGTATTTGAATTCTGTACCATGTATTTGGCGACCCAAGATGGGTGATGTATACCTGTTTTGGGGGCGACACACACAAGGACAGTGTTTTTCTTTTGAATATATGGAGTGCTAGGTATGACTTAACTTAGATCATTTTAGTTCGAATGTGCACACACTTGACCATTATGATCTAAGGGGCAAAATATAAGGAGTTACATAGTTGAATGTAATTGACAAGAGTTATCTACCTATTTATTTATATATAGTTTGTTATGCACACACAAGACTATATACATTTGAAAATGATCCTTATTCTCACTATCTTATCTTTAATTAGATATCGCCGAACTATATAGATTGAGGGTAATATAGTTTGAAGAAAATAGTGGGAGATACCAATTTAAAACAAGACCTAATTTATTTTGGTAATTAATAAAAGAATGTATGCTAAAATATTGTTAATTACAAATTCATTTACATAATTTTACAATGCCTAAAGTTATTATCACTGCATAGCATATTTGATGCTAAATTAATCGGACCGAATTAAACGGATTGGTTAAGGAAATTGAGAATAGTTCTCACGGCAGAAAAGTTATCTTATATCCTTATTACGTCTATCCCTACAATGGTTGCAGACAATGCATCTGAGGAAGAGATTGCTACTTTTAGAAAGTGGCAAGATGATGCACAGTTGGCTCAATGCATCACGCTCGCATCCATAAGTAACGAGCTTCAGCGTCACTATGAAACTATGAATGCTCCTACTATATTCCTGCACATCAAGTAGTTGATGGTGAGGAAAGTAGGACTGATAGATATCAGATATCTAAGGAGCCCTTCTGATCTAGAATGTCCGATGACACTACAGTACAGATAAAAGTCCTTAACATAATCAATTTGATTGATTATTTAGGACAATGAGTTTTGTCATGGATGGATAGTTGAGTCAAGAATTGATCTTGCACTCACTCCCATTGTTGTGATTTTTTCATATGAACAAGCTAGATATTAGCCTCACTGATTTGCTTAACATGTTGAAAAGTGTTGAGAGTCACTTTCAAACCAAGAAAGATCATGTCTTAATGGTAGGGGCCAAAAGTACTTCTGAAAAGAAGAACGATTCAAAGAAGGTAAATAGAAAGGCAAAAATAAAGGACAATAAGAACAAAACTGATATGGATAGCAAAGGAGTTTGCTTCCACTGTAATAAGCCAGAACACTGGAAAGAAACTGCAAGAAGCATCTTGCAGAGGCTAACCAAAAGAAGCTTAGTGAAGTTTCAGTTACAAATACAAATTTGTTCATGATTTAAAATAAATTTTTCTTTAAGTCAAGGTTCTACTTGGGTATTGGATACCGACTTTGGTTATCATAAATATAGATTTATGAAGGGACCAAGCAAAAGTAAAAAGCTAAACAAATATAAGTAATCCTATATGTGGAAAATGAAGCAAAGGTTGCCACATTAGCCATAGAAGCTTATAGTTTAGCAATGCCTACCAACAAATCTATTAAGTCAATAAGTTGTTATTGTATTCTAGTTCTTGTTAGAAATATTATTTCCATTTTATTGTTGGACAATGAAATCTTTGGTATTATATTTAAGAAAAATTGTTGTTCTATTTATAATAATAATGTTTTGTATAGAACTGAAATATTACTTAATGGATTTTGTGTACTTGACTTACGTGAAAATATATTTTACAAATTGAACAAACTAGTATAAGAAAAGGAGATGATCATTCAAAAAGTTGAATATTTGTATTTTATGAAATACAAGTATGACTTATTTGAAAGGTTCAAAGAACTCAAAAAATGAAACAAATTAGCAAAGTATTAGGATTCTTTGATTAGATCAAGGAATAAATATTTGTTCAATAATTTTTTAGATCATCTCAAATGGTTTTCTCATAATGGATGCTTCCTGATACGTAATAATTGATTGATGTATATAAAAGAAAAAATCGTATCTTGTTTGACATGGTGCGGTCCATAATGATTTTACCGACATTCTAGTACCCCTCTAGGGTTATGCCCTAGAAATGGTTGCATATCTACAAAAAGATAACCTCAAAATCCAGCCCCAAGACTCCATAAAAGTTATGGACATGTAGGATTCCTAATCTTAAGTATGTTAAGATAAAGGGTTGTCCAACTTATGTGAAAAAGGTTTCAAAGGATAAGCTTGGGACAAAATTTGACAAGTACAAATTTGTGGGACATCCTAAAGTAAGTTTAGGGTATATGTTCTATAATCCTAGTAAGCAAAAGGTGTTTGTTGCGAAACATGCTACCTTCTAAGATAAAGATGTTTATCATTAAAGGGGTTAGTGGGAGGATAATAGAATCTTGAAGAGTTCAACAACCACAAAATACTATAAGTCAAATAGGAGGAACTTGTAGTTAGACCTATTGTACCACAACCGAATCGTAAATCTGGAATAGTACCAAAGATACCTGGGAGGTATGGATTCATCATAGATGATGATGATGAGGTACGCATCATATAAGATGATAATTCAGTTACATACGATGAGGTAAGAGATGTAGACACTTAGAGAAATGGATTGAAGTAAGCTTCTCAAATATGGAACATTTTTTTTGATGAGACAATCAAAAGAGTTTGATTTTATCAAAAATAAGAATGAATCTAGTGTGTACAAAAGGGTCAGTGGGAGCGTCGTGATATTCCTAGTATTATATGTTGATATACTACGGATAAGGAATGACATACTAATGCTATAATTAGTAAGGATAAAGTTGTCTAAATATTTCTCCATGAATAATTTGGGAAGAGTATCTTAATTGGGAATACAGATCTATATGGATAGATTTAAGAGGATGCTCGACTTAACCCAAGGAACGTATATTCATTTGATGCTAAAGTTTTTTATCATGGCAAACTCCAAGAGTTGTCTCATGTTGATGAGCCATGGAGTGTATCTCTCTTAATAGTCCCCATAGACTCCTGAAAAGAGAGATCACATGAGTTAATACAATGAAATATACGAGACCTGATGTTGATCGGTCATATTCTGGAGAAGATCACTGTAAGACAGTGGAAAAAATCTTAAAGTACTTAAACGGAACTAAGGATGTGATCATATTTATGATGGGTCTGAATTAAAATTAGAGGCTTAACATACTCAAAATTTTCAAATAGACCAAGACGAAAATAAATCCACTTTAAGGTAAAGCGTTACTTTGAATGGTGGTGCAGTGAATTAGAAAGGTTCTAAACAGCAAAGAGTTGCTGGTTTAGTGATAAAGACAAATTATATATCTGTAAATGAAGCTACAAGTTGATTGTTTGGATGAAAAGTTCATTACATAACTAGGATTAGTTCCTAAGTCTCATCTTGGATCTAAACATGTGTTGTGACACTTTCATTTGATTATAGGAATCATTGAAAGATGGGAAATCACTATAGAGATAGTGGAATCTCAAGAACAACATTACATATCCATTAACTAAAGCTTATCCAATAGCAGGATATCGTCACTTAGAGAAGAAGGGTATGAGATACCATGACGATTAATTTTAGTGCAAGTGGGAGATTTGAAAGTAGTATGCACACAAGCCAATCATGTTTGATGATAAATCATATACTTTATAACAATTTTATTCATTTATTAATAATTAAAAAATATTAATTTATTAAAGGCTTTTAATTATCTACATGATGTTACTTTATAATATGTGATAAACCCATAGTTTTAAGCAATGCTTTCAGAATAATGATGACGATCATTCTAATGAGATCTAAATTCACGAAAAGCTTAAAACTAAAATAGTTCCCAATCGTTGGATTACTAAATTGGGGATTAGTGAATCCGGATAGATTGGGACATACGTTGCTTGCTCATTGCATGAGGATGATTGATCTCATAATCATTTGTGTGGAGACACTAAAGCAAGTATGTAGGTGCTTATTAGAGAATAAGTTCACTGAACGTGGCTCGCTAAGGAATACCTAATAGAGCCTGTCAATAGGAATTCATGTAGGGATAGTAGTACAAGTATTGATCCTTGGACTTGAGATCATCATAGTATCTTGTATATAATAAATTATACTTTGACTTATTCCTTAAGACCCTTAGGGTATATCAAAGGGTATGCTTGGGTATAATAAGTTGTGCATGGAGATAATGTATTATCAATAAAGAATCTACCGCTTCTAGTAAAAGAAGAGAAATATCCTATGTGATTCGATAAATGACAACCCAGTAGTCATTGACTAAGGCAGAATGAAATTTGAAAAGAGTTTCTAATTTGCATTATTTGGAGTTGTGCATTTAAGAGTCGAAATACATATAATTAAATAAAATAAGACTTTACAGTAATTCCATATCTTATATTTAATTGGGATATTGTATGGTGTGGAATGATTGAATTATACGGTAACTATTTACTCAAAGGTTCTTTTATGGTTAATATTAAAGTCTATATTATCTGGAAAGCCGTTGATCGCTAGGGAGGCTTATCCCTATTGTAGTATAAATATTATTTATTTAAATAAATTAATAGTTTAATTTATTTATTTAAATAAGATTAGAATTTTTCTAATTGATTTATTCACAACCGATTTAATATGGAGAACCTAAAGGGTCACACCATGAAAGGAAGAATAATTATTTAAGAAGTTAATGGCATAATCGTAATAATAAATTAAGTATATTTAATTTAATCTATGGTGATAGAATAAATTAAATAGCTTAATATTTATTATTTAATATTTTGGAAATATTAAAAATAAATTAATAAGAGGAGTCTTATTATTATTATTACTATTATTATTATTTAATTCTAAAGGAGTTTGAGAATTAATTAATAAAAGTACTCTCATATATTTCTAATAAGATTAGGAGGTTAAATTAGTTAAAAGAGTTTAATTAATCATCCTTAATAAGATTAGGGAACTTAATTAATTAAAAGAATTTAATTAATTAAATAATACCCTATTTTCTAATTAGATTATAAGGTTTAATGATATTTTATAAGAGGAGTCTTATATCAGATATCAATATACGTGATTCTAATTGTTGGAGAGTACACTCTTTTTCTATGAGAGATAGAAAAATTAGGGTTTTGCCAAATACCCATCTTATTGAATTTTTCTTCTTCCTTGGTGGACCACCTCTAGATGCCAAACACTTGGGTGGCTAACGTTGATCAAAGGAAGGAACCAAACCCCGTGGATTCAAGTTAAACCGAAAAGGATTGGAGGTGAACTTGTACCGGAGGAAGCTTGGATCTTCAAGGGTATGATTCTTGTTCTTTATCTTTTTATTTAATTAATAATTGTGCATAAAGGATGATCCGAGTATATGGTTTGTAAAATTTTATAACTTTAATTTTCTACGTTTCCGCTTATTTTGCGTAATTTAATTGCGTCTAAGAATATTACAAACCTAACAGCATTGTCTGCAACCATTGCAGGGATAGGCGTATTAAGGACATAAGATAGCTTTTTAGCCGTGAGAACTTTTCTCAAATTCCTTAACCAATCCGTTTAATTCGGTCCGGATAATTTAGCATCTAATATGCTAAACAGTGATAGAAATTTTACACATTGTAAAATTCTGTAAATGAATTTGTAATTAACAACATTTTAGCATAAATTCTTTTATTAATTACCAAAATAAATTAGGTATTGTTTTAAATTGGTATCTTCCCACTATTTTCTTCAAACTATATTACGCTTAATATATATAATTCGGCAATATCGAATTAAAGATATGTTAGTGAGAATAATGATCCTATTTCAAATGTATATAGCCTTGTGTGTGCACAATAAACTATATTTAAATAAATAAGTAGACAACTCTTGTCAATTACATCAACTATGTAACTCCTTGTATTTTGCCTCTTAGATCATAATGGTCAAGTGTGTGCACATCCGAACTAAAATGATCTAAGTTAAGTCAAACCCAACATTTCTATATAAGTGAAGAGAAAACTACAACCCTTGTGTATGCACACCAAAGCAGTAATGTTCAATTCCTTATAAACATCATATGTAATAAAAACAACATCTTAAATATTTAATACTTGCCTTGTGTGTGCACAACAAACTCACATCAAATATTCAATACTCTATTGTTTCTATCATGCTAGAAGGCGACGTTCGATATTCCAAATATCTTTGAACGTTACAACTTAATATAAAATATTTGAGGGGTTTGTTATTAATTTGTCTCATCTTGTTTAGCTCGAATGCACACACACACACACACACACACACACACACACACACACACACACACACACACACACACACACATATATATATATATATATATATATATATATAAAATACGCGTCATATTATATAACATGCGAAGCATGTTTGCATTATATATATATATATATATATATATATATATATATATATATATATATATATATATATATATATATAGTGTAAGAGTGCACATATAGAATACAATATTCTACCTAGATTGATTATGAACTTTTATTCTAATTTGGTTCACTAGAGCCACCAAGTGAACCAAAAGGTCAAACCCTAGGGGTGCAATAATTAATATTTAAATATAACTATTACATTTAAACCCGGGCTCCATTACAAACGGGTCTTCAAGCGCTCCTTTCTCCTTGATCTCTAATTTTTCAAAAGTAATTCTAACTATTCATATTACAAAACTATTTTAAAATAAATAGGAACTTTGATCAGCAGTCAAGAGAAAGTACATAGGATGAAGATAGAATTTACATTAAGAATGTCGACGTTGAGATTTTAATTTGTCCCTTTTCGTTACTTGTTCTTTGGTGTTCTCATTGTTAGGTGAGATTTGTTTGAAAAAACAAGTGAAAAAGGTCCGACATGTGTAATGTCGACGATTTGACTTTAAGAGTCGACAGTTGGTGTTTTTAACTGGTTGCACCAACACACCCGGAAAATGTTTGTACATTGACCCAGTGATGTAACACTGCTAAACGGGTCTGTGAAACCGATATTCATTTGGGTTCGGGGGCATGATTATGCGGAGGGAAAGTGCTAGGCACCCCCCGACATTTGTCTTGCCACGGTGACCGCCACTTTTCAAGAAACTGTTATATGAATGTGTATGTGTGTGTGTGGATCAATGTGCAATTATGTAAAAGTAGTGCGAGGCCTCGTTCGCACCTATATACAAAGGATTTGAATTTATAGAAAAATTCAGTTTTAAGCAAGATGTAGCAGTGAAGTTTTGTAAAAAGAGGTTTTTCAAACCTTGTGCTCAATAGGAATTGAGACCTTTTCATACTTCCATTTTATTATTAAATGTTCGGCTGGTTTGCTTTTATTTTCGAGATGCAAGGCATCTTCGAGAAAATAACATACAGCAGTGCCGAACTCCTCATGGGCATGACAACCATCCAAGGAAATTCAGACACTGTAAATAATGTACAAGCTGCTTACAACTGAAAAATGTCCATCACGGGAACTGAATCTAGATTCAGTAGCCTGAATCTGTGATCACATGATTCCTAGTCTCATATGATACCGTAGTTTATATGAAAAGCAGTAAGCGGTTATATATATAAAAGCTGTATATATATATATATATATATATATATATATATATATATATATATATATATATATATATATATATATATATATATATATATATATATATATATATATATATATATATATATATATGGACATGATCAACCACCACGAAGCACCACCATGAAGGATCAGGAAAGTAAATAAAGCAGTAAATGTGATCAACCGCCAAGAAGTAAACTCCAGGCGGGACTAAATGTAAAAAAAGCAGTAAAAGGACTCGAAGTAAACTTCAGGCCTGACAGAAATGTTTATATATATATATATATATATATATATATATATATATATATAAGCAGGTAAACTCTCAGGATGTAAAATCCAACCTCATCAGATATGTCTGACAACAGTTATATATATATAAAAGTAGGTAAACGCTCCAGATATAAAATCTAGGCTCATCAGATATGTCTGACATCAGTTATATATATATATAAGTATGTATATATATATATATATATATATATATATATATATATATATATATATATATATATAAGTAAGAAAACGCTGCAAACATAAGTCTAGGCTCAATCAAGGCATAACTCGATAATGTTAGTCCATATATAAATATATACATATATAAGTATATATATACAGACAAAAATGAAAATCACGGACCGAAGTTTGGGCAAATACACGCAACATGACTCTCAATGTGTAGAATAGTGTGTGCAAATATGAAGAGAAATGCTTTATAGAGTGTGAGAAGGCTTACAGTAGGCTGCCAATGCAGACTTCTATGACTCTATATGGATAAACACTCAGCTCCCACCGGTAAAAGTATAGCTATATGTGAGCTGACAAATGTTTAAAATGAGGAAACACTTAATATGGGGTGTGTACAGAGAAAATTGAACATGACTTCCTCGCCTCTCTTTTTTTTCAAATGGCCACCCCAAGCCCTCTATTTATAGAGGGGGAGCCGCAGGTGTACCTGCGGCAACCCAGAGTGCCCCGGGTTCCACGAGTTCCGTCGTCTCAAAGTACGTGCACTCGTGCACTGTAATGTCCGCTTGAACTTGCAGAACTTCAATCTGAGCATCCAAACGAGGTATGTGAGACCTTCTTCGGACCGCTTGTCTCGAGAGTTATACAATGACATGGGATTAGAGGTTGTACAAAGTCAAGAAGAGGGGACCATGCCCATGATCTTCAAGCTTCAAATTCTATCTAGTGTGTTGCCACGCGTAAGAGTCATTCGGGATTGGAACTCCTTGGTTCTTGTATGACATTGTTGTATTTATGTATGTATGTATGAAGTGTTGAGACGATGCGTAAGTGTTGAGGTGGAAAGATGACGTTTGACTCCTCACCGGGGTTATCTCCGGTTTGAGTTAAAAGTAGACCTTGCTCAGGGTTAAATCTGAGATTGGACTGCTGTAAGTGTTTGAATGTCGTAATGTCATCTGCAAATGTGCTTGTCTGCCTGGTGTTAGCTCTGGGTCTAAGGTATGAGTGCCTCAGCAGGAGGTCTGAGATTGAAGCTGATAGCATGCATTTGAAACAAGCATTTCAGGAGTTATTGCCGGAACTGCAACAACATTCCTTGGGGTTATCTCCAAGGATGAAACTCGGGGTTATCTATGAGGTTGGAAATGATACTCTTGATGTGTGTTCCGGGGTTGAGACTGAACTTCTGGTAGTATCGGGAATAGATGTGAGCTGTCTTCCAAGTTATCTACGAAAGACGAATCTGCCCTCCTACAATGTTAGTAACAGGTGTGTAGAAAATTTCGAGTGTCTACAAAGAAAAAATTAGAGAAGATAAGGTATGCAGACCCCATTTGATAAAACTCATACATTCATGCATCCAACTAAAATAAAATCTAATCAAATTAGTCAATAGTCCATAATCAATCCCATTTATTATCATATACATCACCATATGCATCAATAAATAACATTCATCTAATGAATAATAAACATTCAATATATATATTGATATCATTTAATGGGCAAATTTAGTTAGCATAAAATATAATTTTGAATCAAAATAAACTCCTTTATTTTAATCCAAATTTAAATCAAAATAAACCTTTTATTTTAATTTATCCAATTCTAAATAAAATAAACCATTTTATTTTAATCAAATTCTTTAATCAAAATAAACTCATTTATTTTAATTAAATATGGAATCCAATTCCAAGTAAAAAAAACTCTTTTATTAAAGAAAACACGAATTCTCTTTCCTATTCATAAATAAACTCCTTTATTTTGAATGGATGTGAGCTGTCTTCCAGGGTTATCTCCGAATGACGAATCTGCCCTCCTACAATGTTAGTAATAGGTGTGCAGAAAATTTTGAATTTGCCCGCCGGGGATACGTCATCAATTCGTGACTTCAGCGTTGTAACCCCCGATGGGGATACGTGTTATTATTTTATGTCTTCGACATTGTAACCCCCGCGGGGGATACGTGTTAGGGTTGTGACCCTGCAATGATGGCATCCGACCTTTGTGAGGTATTGTTGAGCATGATTTGTAAAAGCTGAGCTCATCAGTATAGTATACCCTACATTAAGGCGAATACCAATGATAGATGAAGGGAGTCAAATTCTGACTTGTGAAAACCAGGATTCTAGGTTACTCCGCTTAATCGCGTAGCGTTTTTATTCCTGATTTGGCCTTTTCAGCTTGTGATTCCTTCTTTGCAACTCTAATTAGAGCGAGCATTAGGTGTGGGACCTACATAGGAGTACCATAGGTACACCTGCAGTAGCCGTAGGTGGACCTGCAGTAGCCACAGGCGGACCTACGGCCAACCATGGCTATGTAAAGCCTGCAGGTTGCTTTCATAAGTCATTTTCAAGCTGCGTTGCAAAGGAAATCTGAGAGCTCTTCTTCAGACCTACTGAGTTCGGGCAACTTTCTGCATATTCTGGCACCGTACAAGCGTTCTTTACTGTCTTGGTAAGATATGCATGTATTCTTTTCCCGTTTCTATCCGTTGGAAAATGACTTATCACATGAAATGCATTTAGACATATAGTAGTGAATATGCATGTTGATATGACTTGATAAAAAATATTCACCATATCAAATGTTAGTATTAAACCATACTGAATATAATGATGTGAAAAAATTTGACTTTTGAAACAGTCAAATTGGCACCTTTTACTGTCATTTCTTATCATATTTGAGGACAAATAAGTAAAGGTAGAGAAGCAAAATAATCCTGGTAATTAGGCTACACTTATGGATTTTTTACTGTGATGTATTAATGCATATAGGATGTATATGACTATAAATAGGTGTGCTACTGAATGGCCACCTAGTCATGCCTATGTGCATGTGGTAGTCCCATTTACAAAGGGGGCTATGGAAAATTTTTCAAAAATGTAGGCATTGGGTGGTCATGCATTTTTAACTCTACTGTAGATGTATGTTAAAACAATGCATGCATGCAATCATAAAATGCATTTTGAAAATCTCCAGGTAAGAATTTACCACACCCTTTTTGAAGTGATTTGGAGACTTGTTGTCCAAATATTATGGATATGGATCAACCGAGTAGTTCCCGCAGGACCACTTCTGGTGTACGGAGGAGGGCTTCCAAAGTGCCTCGACCCCGTTCTGTTAGACAACCTCGACATTTGGTGGAGGCGGTGATACGTCCTATCCGGGTTGAAGTGCCGGATGTCAAGGACGAGGAGGAGGATGTATCGATTGAGGTTCCTACTCCTGCTACACGTGTTCCCTATAGGCATTTGCCAGGTATTCAAGTGGCGAACCCAAATCTTCTGGGTGACTTGAGTCGACATCCATCAGTCTACCTGCACGCAAACGAGGTATGAAGTTAGATCTTTAATCTTCCTTATTTCCTATTGATGAGGAACAAAGGGTTCTGATGTTGATCTGCATTTGATGTAGGTCCCTGGCTTTACACAACCTCGAGGGAACTGGTTCAGTATCCACTCTATGTATCAAGCTTCGCACGATGACTATAGAGCGATTGTACATGGATGGGGATTTGGGATGTTCTTTTCCATTCTTCCCCGTCGTTATCCCTGGGGTTACCGCAGGGCACTGTCTGAGCGCTGGTTTCACCAGACTCAGTCACTCCATTTGCTGGACTGTGAGGTGATGATGACGCCGATGGATTGGCGATTTATCACACGTATGGAGTTTGGAGGGGATCCACTACTTTGCACGACGGATATTACCCCTACTGCCGTCAGATCGTTGTTGGGAGTTTCGGTGGAGGCGGTCAAGGGCAGGACTATTCGTACAGGTCCTTTGAGCATAGATGCTATTAGCGGGCCGTTGAGTGAGCATATACCCGATGATGTGAGAGTCAGGGATCGCATTCTTCGACGATTGTTCCTGATGATCATTTGGGGCTGCTTCATAGCAGATAACTCTTCTACGGTGTCCTTTACTTTGATCAGCGCCATTTGACACGTGGACCGTATAGGAGAGTATTATTGGGGTTCCTTCACCTTTGCCTACTTCCTCAGGGGAATGCGCATGGGATCGCAGGGCTTGACCGAGGCTTGGTTAGGATTCTACCCATTTTTGCTGGTAAATATTTCTCTTGTCTTTTCCCATGTATAGGTTAAGAGTGTTGACTAACAGCAGATGTTGCCATTGTGTTCGCAGCTTTGGGCCTATGAGAGGCTTCCATGTTTGCGTCCTGTGAGCGTGTTAGGTTTAGACACATATCCACGAGGACAGAGATGGCATCATTCCATACTGGCGGAGGTCCTTGTTGCTGAGGGTTTCACTCATTGCCGCCTACAGCTGGAGTTGTTGAAAGCGGATGTCATCACATGGGTTCCCTTTTCTGGGGAGCAATTGAGTGTTGGATTTGAGGATGGGTACCCGACTGGAGTTGAGTACGTTGTTTCCACCCGTAGGTTTCCTCTCTTCACAGATGGAGGATGGGAGCTCTATTTAGGAGAACATCCTATCAGGAGCACTATAAGAGAGATTCGCATGCCGATCTTTCCTCCTGCCAGGCATTATTGGCCTATTTCGTAGTCACCCGTCATTGATATCCCATTGTTGGGGGTTGACAGTTTCACATTGTCAGAGGGTCCCTGTACTCAGGAGATGTTCTGGCATTGGTGGTTCCCTCGTACCATTGTAGCTCAGACCCGCGCCACACAGTTTATGGGGATATAGTTCCAGGATTCGTGATGATGATAGATTGGCTAGCCTGTGTCAGAGATTCATCTCATGTGACACAGATTGACAGTTTGACTCAGCAGTTGGACCGGGCACATTTTTTTATCCGGCATTTGGGCAGAGATCCTTCAGAGGTATACACTTTTGATCCTTTCAGCTCTGGCGCTGGCCCCTCAGGTGTCCCATAAGGCTTTGCCGGTGCAGATCCTCCTTGTATAAGCCTGACATTCCTGTAGATAGAGATCCAGTGACTCAGGAGGAGTTACATCAGGTGGACAAGATTGATGATATAGACATCGATACCATTGACTTCTTCTGATGTATATTTCTCGCTATCTCTTTTGATTGGCCTCTATTAGACATTGGGTAGCTTCACCCCATTCTCGCTATTTCTTTTGATAGGCCTCTGTTAGTTGTTGGGTAGCTTGTCCCCATTTCCCTGTATTTTAGTTGTACAGAGATGTATTAGATGATGATATACTTAGGAATGCGTGTACAATTTTTTCATTCCCTATATCATATTACCATCTATTATATCATGCATGTTATTATGTTATGCATATGTATGTATGTCCAGAGATATTCAGCATTGACCCCTGGATGGTCTTATGACACGGCTCGTACAAATGTCTTCTTTGACAGTTAGCCGTATTTATCATACCCCACCATTTTTGGTGGCATCAGTATGCGATCGTGGTATGATAGCATGTCACCCTCAAATAGGGTGACTGTAGATAATTTGTTAGAGCATATTATGACCCTGTTGATGTTTCAGGTTCCCACATGATTCGTGGATGGTATGATAGAGCATTGGGTACCGGAGAGATAGGTTTTCTGATTCAGGACCCAGGAGTTAACTCCTACTATGGAGGAGTATGCATGGTTGACGATGTTGCTATTGGACAGACCTTACGTGCATATGGCGATCAGAGACATGAGTAGTGAGTTCATGACCCTCACTGGCTTGAGGCGTAGAGTGTTACAGGATGAGATCACATCTGGCCACGTGATATCCCAACATTTTCAATTTGACAGATTTGGCTCTGAGGATAGTTATACATGGCATTCCGGGGATTTAACCACACCGGAGGATCATTGGCGTTCAGCTAGAGTGGATGTATTGCTATTGTGCATACTATCGTATGTCTACATGCCACGATACATGGATGAGTTGGACATTGGCGTCATTATGGGAGTGAGAGCTCTCAGGGAGGGTCATACCATCATACCGATGATCATTGCAGAGACTCTGAGGTCAGCTACATACTGTTACACTTATCCGACAAGAGTGTTCATAGGTAGCTAGGTCATGTTGTACGTGTGGTTTATGTCACACTTGAGACCGATTGGCACATTCAGACGACATGGGTATTATTTCACCCATGATATAGCCATGTCATACTCCTTTCAGTATGCGGAGTGTACAGATGCTACATCTTGGTTAGCTTTCCTGGCAGGGATTGGAGATCCGTTTGCTATATTGCCGTGTTCATGGCTTAGTTCACCATACAGCTTCAATACTCATTCTTCGGGCATAGATTATCTTCCTCTAGCTGGTTTGAGAGGGATGATCACCTACCACCCACTGGCCGTGATGTGTCAGTTTGACCAGTTTTAGGATTTCTATCTATTTGAGGGGGCAGTGAGTCAGCACTTTGCTTCACACCGTTTATCATCAAAGGACAGATCTAGGTTGTTTGCCTTTTGGGATCAGCGAGAGCTGGCTGAGTTTTTTGTCAGTCATCCGGGTTATTCTGCAGAGTATTTAGCATGGATGGAGACAGAGACTGCATCGACTATGGTAGTATCCACAGTGTAGGATATTGATTCCGACGATGAGGAGCCTATGGAGGAGGTTGACATTCCCAGCGATGAGGATTTAATTGTTGGGTTGCTAGCATTTGTGATGGATTCTCCCACCCCGAGTGCCACTATTATTCAGTATTTCGCACATCATTTGGAGCAAAGCCTACATCTGATGACCTATGAGAGAGATCAGGCTAGGGCCTCGATGTTGACAGCTCTTGATGGGAGGGACGCCACTCTGTTAGAGAGGGATGAGGCTAGATCAGCCAGGGATGCATTGATTATGGAGCGAAATGTTTCCCTATCTGCTATGGATGTGGCCATTGCAGACAATACGTCAGTGAGATCCCATACGACTGGCATCCTTACTGATATGAATGCATACATCGATGAGCATCATGCCACCATGCAGTTAGCCTCTAATTTGCTAGCTCGTGTAGATACCATTGGGCAGGAGCTTGCAGCTTTACCTCATTCCTCAGAGAGGGATGCCATGTTAGATCTGATAGTCCGTATACACATAGATCCGTAGATAGCTTTGTATTTTCCTGCACAGACTAGCTTAGCCATTTTGTCATGTACAACACATATGTATATATCACACAGTATTATGTATGGCATGGATATATTTTGATTCACTTTCGTTTTAGTTGTGCCTTGATACTTACTTGATATTTGCATGTTTCTTCAAAACTTGTGATCTAGATGCATTCTGAACTTATCCTTGATAGGTGGACAATGAGACGTTGTAGGATCTCTCAGAATAGATCATTGATCTGTATGTATCCCTACCATCTTTGGTGTCTTGGGACTGGTATCTGTATAGAAAAGTGGAGATAAGGGTGGTTTTTCCTCTCTGAGATTGACTGCACCACAGATGGTCGCCAGTACTTCTATTTGTGAGAAGCCTTGTTAATTCCATCTCTTATGGATTGGTGTTGCTCTTTGAGGCACAACCACAGCTTAGATGGTCACCAAATCTCCTATTTGTGAGAAGAAGTTGGGTAATTCCATCCCTTTGGTCTGAAACTGATGAAATGTGGTGAATTGAAGTTTGCTCCCAGTACCGTGTGACAAGTATTTTTGTTCTGGTAGGGGTTAGACTGAGCCATAAATGGCTTCCTACATACTCCTATTGAAGAGAAGATCAAGTCTACGTAGTTCGAACATGGTATAAGAGGTTCAACGCTGAATGTGAAAGGCAGATAGGTGTAGAAGCTTAATTGAGGAAGAAGGGTGTAGAAGGATTTTTGTTATTTTTGTTTTTGTAGAGAAAGGGCAGAAATATTTTTGTTGTTTTTTGTTTATTGCGATCGGGCCATATAGCATATGGTTGCCTACGTACTCCCATGTATCAGGGAGATCAGGTCGACGTAATTCGCCCCTCAAGATGAATTACAACCAAAGAGAAGTGTGAATCCCATGTGTAGGCTATACTGCGGGGAAAGGAAAGTTTGATCCCATGATGGGGATAAACTGCAGGTGTGGAAAAAGTTTGATTCCGTCTTCAAGACAAACTGAAAGCATAGAAAAGTTTAATCCCGTCTTCAGGATAAACTGCAGGTTTGAAAGGTTCAATCCCATCTTTAGGATAACCAAAATTGTGTGAAATGTTTGAACTGAGGTGAAACCAGGCTGCTGGTTTGAAGTGTATGTTTCCCTGAGGGGCAGAAGAGTTTGTAAAAAGAAAGGGTTCAAAATCGAAATGACTGGTGATTGGATGATCCATACCAGGATGTTTGCTTGATGATATCATCAGACATAGTACCGTTTCACGGCGTCTGAGTTGATAAGCTGTGGAAATTCATCGCCATCCATTTCATGTAGTCTGAGAGCACCTTCTGTCAATACCTCCTTGACAACAAATGGTTCTTCCCAGTTAGGAGCGAATTTTCCCTTAGATTGATCTTGGTTGTCAATGATCTTCTTTAAAACCAAGTCATGTTGTTTAAACTTTCGTAATCGGACTTTTCTGTTGTAGGATCGTGTGATCCTTTGCTGATATAACTGACCATGGAAGATAGCTGCGGTTCGCCTTTTCTCTATTAGAGACAATTGGTGATACCTGTCTTGTACCATAGGTCTTCGTCCAACTGAGCATCCATCAACACTCTAAGGGATTCCATTTTCACCTTTATGGGGAGCACTGCTTCCATCCCATAGGCTAATGAGTAGTGGGTTGCCCATGTGGAAGTACGCATGGAAGTTCTGTAGGCTAATAAAGTCAGAGGAAAGAGGTCAGGCCATCCTTTGTGATTGGTGGACATTTTCTGCATGATCTTCTTAATATTTTTATTAGCCGCTTCAACAACACCATTCATCTTTGGACGGTAGATGACAGAGTTAAGGTGTTTGATGTGGAATTTACTGCATAACTCCTCCATCATTTTGTTGTTGAGGTTCTTAGCATTGTCTGACACAATGACCTATGGTTGTCCATATCGACAGACGATATTGTTTCTGATGAAAGCAATGATGACTTCTTTAGTAACCCTGGGGAAAGAGGCTGCTTCTACCCATTTGGTGAAGTAGTCAATCATGGTGAATATGAATCGATGTCCATTACTGGCTTTGGGCTCGATGGGCCCGATCACGTCCATTCCCCACATCGAGAAGGGCCATGGCGAACTCATATTGTGGAGTTCCGTTGGAGAGGCGTGGATAGCATTCCCATGAATTTGGCATTGATAGTATCTCTTGACGTGATCATCACATGCAGCTTTGAGCATAAGCCAATAATGCTCAGTTCTGAGGATCTTCTTCACATGTAAAGGTCCGCTCATGTGAGGGCCACATACTCCGCCATAGATCTCATCCATGAGCCTCTGAGCTTGGACTTTATCCAGACATCTGAGGAGACCTAATCCTGCATCTCTTTTGTAGAGTACATCTCCGCTTAGGTAGAATTTCATAGCAAGTCAATGGATCCGCCTCTTCTCAGTTAGGCTCGCTTCAGCGGGTGTAGATCCATCTCGTAGATACTCCTTGATGTGCTGATACCAAGGGTGGTGGATGGGAGGTAACTCATCCAATACTTCTTCAATATAGTTCCCATAAGTTGGGGCCTTTTGCAGGGTAAATATGATGTTTGGCATGTTTTCCTTGTCAGGTATGTGAATCAAGGAGGCTAACGTTGCTAATGCATCCGCAAAATCATTCCTATTACGAGGAATATGTAGATAGGAGATTTCTTCAAACTCCAAAGCCATCTGTAAAACTTGTCGATGGTAAGGCAGCAAATGTAATTCTTTGGTTTGATAGATTCCCGTGGATTATTTGATTACCAACTCTGAATCCCCAAAGATAGTTAACCGCCCGATGCACATTGAACGGGCAAGTTTAAGCCCAATGATACAGCCTTCATACTCAGCTGTGTTGTTGGTGCTGACAAACTGCAATTTGACGACATCAGGATACTGCTCCCCCGTACCGTACACTAGAACTGCTCCAACTCCAGAACCTTCTGTGTTGACAGCTCCATCGAAATACATTTTCCATGTGTGGCATGCATCATACTGATGGTATTGTCGAACTGCCATTACCCCTTCGTCGGGGAAGTATATTTCTAAGAGTTTGTAATCCCTTGCAGGAGCGGCGGCCAGTTGATCCGCAATTCCTTGACCTTTGACAGACTTTTGCGTCACGTAAACGATGTCAAATTGTTGTAGGATCAACTACCATCTGGACAATCGACAATTCAGTATGGGCTTACTGAACACATACTTGAGAGGATCCACGCGGGATATGAGATGGGTTGTGTGACCATGGAGGTAATGTTGTAACCTCATGGAAGCCCATGCTAAAGCATAACAAGTCTTCTCAATCAGATAGTACTTGTGTTCACTGATGCTGAATCTTTTGCTGAGGTAATAGATAGCTCGTTCTTGGCCTATATCGTCTTTTTTCCCCAGCATACAGCGATGACATTGTCATTAATGGACATGTACATGAATAGGGGAACATCATCCCTAGGTGGTACCAAAATAGGAGCGTTAACCAACTATTCTTTAATGGTAAGGAAGGCTCTCTGACACTCATCGTTCCATTTCATGGAGGAGTTCTTCCTTAACAGCTTAAAGATGGGCTCATAGGTTGCTGTGAGTTGAGAAATAAACCTGCTAATGAAGTTGATTCTTCTCAAAAATCCCCGTATTTCCTTCTCTGTCTGAGGAATGGCCATTTCCTTGATGGCCTAAATTTTGGTGGGATCCAGTTCAATCCCTTTGTGACTGACTAGAAAACCTAGCAACTTGCCTGATTTGACGCCAAATGCGCACTTGGCTGGATTCAACTTCAAGTTGTACTTACGCAACCTGTCGTAAATCTTTCGGAGATGTTATAAGTGGTCTTCGTTCTTTCGGGATTTGACAATGATGTCATCCACGTAGATCTCTATCTTCTTGTGCATTAAATCGTGGAAAAGAGACATCATAGCTCGCTGATAGGTTGCCCTGGCATTGATGAGGCCGAATGACAACCGTCTGTAGAAAAAGGTTCCCCAAGGCATGATGAAAGCAGTTTTCTCACGGTCTTCCTCAATGACCATAATCTGATGGTACCCCGCAAAGCAATCCGCAAAGGAGTACATGCCGTATTGAGCAGTATTGTCAATAAGAATGTGGATAAAGGGCACGGGAAAGCTATCTTTAAGGAAAGCTTTGTTCAAATCCCGGTAATCCACGCAAACTCGCACCTTTCCTTTGGGTTTAGGCAAGGGAACAATATTGGATATCCACTCCGGATATGTAGACACCATGATAATGGCAGCTTAAAATTATTTCATAATTTTTTCTTTAACCTTTAAACTCCACTCAGGTTTCAATCGCCTGAGCTTCTGCCTAATTGGATTGAATCCTTCTTTAATAGGAAGGCGATGAAGAACACTGTCAGTGGACAAACCCACTATGTCTTCATGAGACCATGCAAACACATCCTAGAATTGGGTTAATAGTGCAACCATGTCATTTCGTTGTTTTGGGGTGAGGTCTGAACCAATCTGGATTAGCTTAGGGTTTTCTAAGGTTTCAAGATCGAAAGAAGTGGTTTGGTCAAGGTTGGGTTTAGGTTTGTCTGCGACCCATTCCTTAATCTCTTGAGGTGTCTCAATGTCCTCTTGTCATTGTCCTCCTTCTCCCGAATGATAACCATGACATCTGGGCAATCATCGTCTGGGGTGTATCTGTTTGTATGTTCCTCATGGACAATGATGTGTATGCCTGCCATCATCAAGGCGATGTCATGTTTACGTTTCTGTTCCTTTTCTTCCACTTCGGGATCAGGAATCAGCACCTCTTTTACTTTGATTGGTACTGGTTTGGGAAACAACATAGCCATAACATGGGGTGGCACCTTTACTGGAGATTGTATCAGCTCATGTGGTGCAGATGGAAGAAATCGACGTGTGGCGGATACTTGAGGAACCTGCTTATGCTTATGAGGATTCGCGTGACTTGAACTGGCAGAATAGCCTAGTCCGACTGTTATAATATTACTGGACACTTGAATAGGGTGCTTAATACCCTGCTGATCTTTACCAAGCCTTTGTCCAGGTTGATGACCCAATGACATCATTTCTTGAGTGGCCGACATAACCTCGGCGAAAATTTTGGGTATGGGAAATGGTGCTCCAATAGGATGGTATTGCGTGTTACTCACTTCCAGAGCATAAAAACTGGTCGGCTCAACTTCTGAATTGAAGCTGATTATTGGTATGTTCCCTTGTTCAGGACATTCCGGCTCAGCGTTGACAGTGACTAGACTGTTATTGACAATGTACTTGAGTTGTTGATGTAGTGTGGAGGGAACGGCTCCAACCATGTGTATCCAAGGTCTTCCCAATAGCAGGTTGTATCCTGAATCTATCCTGAGGACGTGGAAGGATACATTGAATGTATTTGGACCAATCTCAATTGGCAACTCAATCTTTCCGATGGAATTTTGTCGGGATCCATCAAAGTCTTTGATAACCATATGGCTGCTTTGGATTCGTTTAAGATTGGCATTCATCTTCACCAAGGTGGCATAAGGACAGATATTTAGAGACGAACCTCCATTTATCAAAACTCCAGCTAGTATATACCCGAAGGACAAAAATGTAATATGTAATGGCTTGCAATGGCCGGTCCCTTTGGGTGATATATCGTCATTAGTGAAGGATATCACATTGTTATTGAAAATGTGATCAACCAAATTTTGAAATTTTTCCACATCCACTGATTTCGGTAAGTGGGCTTCTTCCAAAACCTTCAATAAGATCTTCCGATGATCCTTGGAAGAGAAAACCAAGTCCAGTATTGATATCTGATGTGGACCTTCTCTTAAGCTTAGAACCACCTTAGCTTCATTATGACCCATAGTGTAGAGGAAATTTTCAATATTCTTCATAGGAATCTTCCCCTTTGCTTTGCAAGTAGGCTTCATAACCCGTTAAGGAAGATACAGTGGATTTTCCTTCGACACTGTAGCAGTAGTATGAGACGTGGATCATTCGAGTTCTCCAAAATTCCATGGAACCTTGTGTAAGCTGACAACAGGATATTGTGGTTGAAGAGTAAAGAAATTGGCTTTGGTGCGGCCACTTTCAAAGGATTGTCAGGTCCTTTGAGTTGAATTACTTGTATGTGAAATGCTTTGACACTCTCATCATCCACTTTGGATAAAACTACTATTGCTCATTTCCATTTGGTAGGACATGTATTCCCACTCTCGAGTTGCACAGTGTCATCATCTGCCAGCTGCAGGACACTGCTATCAATAAGATTCTGAATGAGATGGCGGAGTGCCCAACATTCTTCTGTGCTGTGACCGCGAGAATGTGAATGATATTGACATACTCCATCGGAGTTGAACCGTCTTGAGCGGGGATTGATTGGAGGCAGAAGGGTGGTAATTCTTCCTTCATTGATCAACATTTGAAATATCTCCTCTATAGATTGGCCCAGATAGGTAAATTCCCTCTGATTGGCAAAATCCTGACGGGCTTTAGCATTTGCTCTCTTCACAACCTTATCCTCCATAGCTTCGCTTTCTGAAGGTGATGGTGGAGCATTCATAACAAAAGGAAGGAGATAAGCATGCTCCTGGCTGATTAATTGGTGTGTAACTTGATGTTGGTGGGTCACAAGTTCTAGCAATTGCTCAATTTGCTTGCAAAGAGCTTTCATCTTTCGTTCCATAGTAAATTGGATCTTTGCGTAATCCCATCTGTCAACACCATCTTTGATGGTCTGGGATGATTCACCATTAAAACTGGAACTCTTTCCAGTGCTCCAACTAATCATGTTGTCTTCGTCTTTTTGTTGAGGAAGAGGGTTGTCTTGCACATGAGGTTGATCTGGTTTGGTGACCACGATCTCACCATTGTCTATTAAATCTTGGATCTTGTGTTTCAAGACCTAACAATCTTGAGTATCATGTCCAGGTGATCCGGCATAATAAGCACACTTCCGAGTAGCATTAAAAACCCCTTCCATTAGGGTTGGCTAGTGGAAGAAGACATGTAATTTTCTTCTGAGTAGTCAGAAGAGCAAGAATATTCTCGAGCGAGTCCCCTAAGGGTGTGAACATCTGAGGGCGCTTTGCGTCTCTACCTTTAGCAATGGAAGGTTTGAAGATTGTGCTTGAAAAGGGGAGTAGTTTCTCCTCTGTATAGGCTTGTTTTGATTGCCTTTTTAACCTTGTAGTATCAAGGAAACATCCTCTTCTTTCTTTTTATGGACCCTCCGGGGGTTGTTTACATAAGATCCGAACTGGATGTGCTCAGCAATTGCTTTAAGAGCGGTTAGGAAACATCCTCCTCTTTCTCCGTGTTTGATCATTTTCAGAGAATGCTTTACCAATACCAGCTAAGAATCTCTCATAGAAAGGAGCTTCTTGTACGTCTATGAAAGTCATGATAATTTCTGATTCTGTTATGGAAGGAATAACTTGAGTAGCAAGGCGCCTCCACCTTTGAGCATACTCTCTGAAAGACTCATTAGACTATTTCTTGACTTTGGTAATTTGGTGCTGGTCAGGAGCCTTCTGAGATTGAAAACTGTATTGAGTGAGGAAGGCGTGAGCTAGCTCTTCCCAGCTATGGATCTTTGAGTTTTCTAATCTGGTATACCATGAACGGGCTTCTCCAGTCAGACTATTCTGAAACAGCTGCATTCTGAGCTTCTTATTTTCCGCATAACATCCAAGTTCTCCAATGAACACCTTTAAATGTGTATAAGGATCCCCTAATTCGTCATACTTTTCAAAATCAGGGGTTTTAAATTTCTCTAGATAATGAACACCAGGGAATATGCAAAGGTCAGCATATGAAACACTTCCATGTATTCCAATCCCTTTGAGAGCACAGATAGTTTCCTCCATTTAAAGGACCTTCTTCCTGATATCACCGGTGTCTGGATCTACTTTGAGATGGGTACTTTCACGGTCTTTGTTGGTCGTATCCAACTGAGGTCCTGGATTTGTTTTATCCAAACCTTGTGTTCCTCCTTGTGCAGAGGATTCTGTATGTGGAGACATCTTAGTACCTTGAGTGGACTGATGCAATTCTTTAAACAAGACAGCCAAATCTGTGATTTGCTTACTTAATCCGTTAAATTCTTCTCGAGAAATAGGATTAGACTAGCCAGAAGAAGACATGATTGGCTGTAAGCTCGTGACATTTTTGGATTTTGAGCGGGTAACAGGCTCAATGATTTCCCTACAAAAGACTTATGTAGTTTCTTAGGGATAATGTAAATATTTATAATGCGCCCATTTTAGGAATATTGTCCTGCAAAAACGGGTGTTATTTGATAACATGTATGCACAAAATATTCATCATATTTTCTATTACATAAAGATGGACATGGAACAAAATTACAAGTAAATGCTTTTACAAGTAATTGAAAGTGGAAATCATGAAGAGACTTTCCTCCGCGTTTGGTTTATCAGAGGTTGACCTACCTTAGGGTTACTTTCGTGGCTTTTTTGCATTAAGGTCCCCAGATCATCGCAATCTACTTGACAGGAAGGTAATCCGATCTTTCAACTGGAGCGAATCTGGGTGGTGCGTTTCCTGAGCCTCGTTGGAATTATTCTCCCTACGAGTCCAGTAATCAAACACCGACGGGATAGCCTCCTGGTGGAGGAACCACACAACGTACAATCACATACAACGTGTCTCACCGTTTATGAAAATGATGACATGTGCTAAGCACTAATATCACAGATAGATATAGTACAGTGCATTAAGTAAAAATTCGTTCGTACACATTCATCATAAATTTAAATGCAACATTCACACACAAGCATATAACAGTTTTGAAAAGCTTGTAATAGCGGCTTAAGCCCTCTTACAGGAGTCCCCAGCAGAGTCGCCACCTGTCGACGTCAGGATTTTTATTTGTCCCTTTTCGTTACTTGTTCTTTGGGGTTCTCATTGTTAGGTAAGATTTGTTTGAAAAAATAAGTGAAAAAGGTCTGACATATGTAATGTCGACGATTTGACTTTAAGAGTCGCCAGTTGGTGTTTTTAACTGGTTGCACGAACGCAACCGGAAAAGGTTTGCACATTGACCTAGTGATGTAACACTGCTAAAAGGGTCTGTGAAACCGAGATTCATTTGGGTTCGGGGGCTTGATTATGTGGAGAGAAGGTGTTAGGCACCCCCCGACATCCGTGTTGCCACGGTGACCGCCACTTTTGAAGAAACTATTATATGAAATGTGTATGTATGTGTGTATGGGTCAATGTGCAATTATTTGAAAGTAGTGTGAGATCTCATTCGCACCTATATACAAAGGGTTTGAATTTATAGAAAAATTCAGTTATAAGAAAGATATAGCAGTGACGATTTGTAAAAAGAGGTTTTCAAACCATGTGCTCAGTAGGAATTGAGACCTTTTCATACTTCTATTTTATTATTAAATGTTCGGCTGGTTTGCTTTTATTTTCGAGATGCGAGGCATCTTCGAGAAAATAATATATAGCAGTGTCGAACTCCTCATTGGCATGACAGCCATCCAAGGAAATTCAGACACTGTAAATAATGTACAAGCTGCTTATAGCTGAAAAATGTCCATCACGGGAACCGAATTTAGATTCAGTAGCCTGAATCTATGATCACATGATTCCTAGGCTCACATGATGCATCATTTTATATGGAAAGCAGTAAGTAGTTATATATATAAAAGCTGTAAACATATATATACAGACATGATCAACTATCACGAAGCAACTCCATGGACATGATCAACCACCACGAAGCAGGTCCATATGGGATTGGGAAAGTAAATAAAGCAATAAATGCGATCAACCGCCACGAAGTAAACTCCAAGCAGGACTAAATGTAAATAAAACAGTAAAAGGCCTCGAAGTAAACTTTAGGCTTGACAAAAATGTAAATATATATATATATATATATATATAAAAGTAAGTAAACGCTCCAGACATAAGTCTAGGCTCAATCGAGGCATAACTCGATAATGTTAGTCCATATATAAATATATACATATATAAGTATATATATACAAATAGAAATGAAAACCACGCACCGAAGTCCGGGCAAACGCACAAAACACGACTCTCAATGGGTAGAATAGTGTGCGCAAAGATGAAGAGAAAGGCTTTATAGAGTGTGAGAAGGCTTACAGTAGGCTGCCAATACAGACTTCTATGATTCCATATAGATAAACACTCAGCTCCCGTCGGTAAAAGTATAGCTATATGTGAGCTGACAGATGTTTAAAATGAGGAAACACTCAATATAGGGTGTGTACAGAGCAAATTGGGCAGGGCTTCCTCGCCTCTCTTTTTTTTTAAATGACCACCTCAAACCCTCTATTTATAGAGGAGGGAGCAGCAGCCGCATGTGCACCTGCGACTGCCCGGGGTGCCTCGGGTTCTGCAGGTTCTGTCGTCTCGAAGTACGTGCACTCGTGCACTGTAATGTCCACTCGAACTTGCAAAACTTCAATCTGAGCATCCGAACGATGTATATGAGACCTTCTTCAGACCGCTTGTGTTGAGAGTTACGCAATGACATGTGATTAGAGGTTGTACGAAGTCAAGAAGAGGGGACCATGCCCATGATCTTCAAGCTTCAAATTCTATCTGGTGTGCTGCCACGCGTAAAAGTCATTCGGGATTGGAACTCCTCGGTTCTTGTAGGACATTGTTGTATGTATGCATGCATATATGAAGTGTTGAGACGACGCGCAAGTGTTGAGGTGGAAAGATGACGTTTGACTCCTCACCGGGGTTATCTCCGGTTTGAGTTAAAAGTAGACGTTGCTCAGGGTTACATCTGAGATTGGATTGCTGTAAGTGTTTGAATGCCGTAATGTCATCTGTAAAGGTGCTTGTCTGCCCGGTGTTAGCTACGGGTCTGAGGTATGAGTGCCTCGGCAGGAGGTCTTAGATTGAAGCTGATAGCATGCATTTGAAACAAGCATTTTCGGAGTTATCGCCGGAACTGCAACAACATTCCTTGGGGTTATCTCCAAGGACAAAACTTGGGGTTATCTATGAGGTTGGAAATGATACTCCCGATGTGTGTTCTAGGGTTGAGACTGGACTTCTGGTAGTATCCGGAATGGATGTGAGCTGTCTTCCAGGGTTATCTACGCAAGACGAATCTGCCCTCCTACAATGTTAGTAACAGCTGTGTAGAAAATTTCGAGTGTCTACAAAAAATTTTTAGAGAAAATGAGGTATGCAGACCCCATTTAATAAAACTCATACATTCATGCATCCAACTAAAATAAAATCCAATCAAATTGGTCAATAGTCCATAATCAATCCCATTTATTATCATACACATCACCATATGCATCAATAAATAACATTCATCTAATGAATGATAAACATTCAATATATATATATATTGATATCATTTAATGGGCAAATTTAGTTAGCATAAAATCTAATTTTGAATCAAAATAAACTCCTTTATTTTAATCCAAATTTAAATCAAAATAAACCTTTTTTTGTAATTTATCCAATTTTAAATAAAATAAACTATTTTATTTTAATCAAATTCTTTAATCAAAATAAACTCATTTATTTTAATTAAATATGGAATCCAATTCCAAGTAAAAAAAAACTCTTTTATTAAAGAAAATACGGATTCTCTTTCCTATTTAGAAATAAACTCATTTATTTTGAATAATATGAAATCTTATTTCATACCTAAATAAACTCATTTATTTAAGGAAACATGGATTTACTTTCCTATTCACAAAAAAAAAAAACTCTTTTATTTTAGAAAACATAGAATCTAATTTCAACTCCAATTAGTTATCATCGAATCTAATTCCAACTCTAATTAGTTAGCATGAAATCCAATTTTAAAATTAAAATAAACTTTTATAGTAATATTAAAATAAATTTTTTATTTTAAGATTAAAATAAATATTTTATTTTATTTATAAAATAATTAAGAATAATATATATATATATATATATATATATATATATATATATATATATATATATATATATATATATATATATATATATATATATATTAACTGTATATAATATACTAACGTTATAATATATATATATATACTAACAAAACATTACAAGTACATGTACTCATGATGATTCCAAGTTAAACTTGAACTTGAATCCTTGAAGATCCAGAATTATATATAGTAACAAGCTATATGTTATATATATATATATATATATATATATATATATATATATATATATATATATATATATATACACACACACACACACACACACACACACACGAAAAGGATCTTAGGCTCACCCTTATCGAGCTCACCCTTATTGAGCTCACACCTTGTCTTTTTTTTAAAAAAAAATAACTAATAAAAAATGTATAATAATTTTTAGAATTGAATGTTTAAAAAAAAAGTGTTTTGGGTGTGATTTGGGTACATATAACAAAACAGTGTTGTACAGTCTGTACAACACTGTTTTGTTATATGTACAATACTTTTTCTTAGGCTCACCCTTATTGAGCTCACCCTGCCTTTTTTTTTCTTTTTATAAAAAAAACATAACTAATAAAAAATGTATAATAATTTTTAGAATTGAAAGTTTTTTAAAAAAAAAATGTTTTGGGTGTGATTTTGGTACATATAACAAAACAGTATACATTTTTAAAAAATACTTTTTTAAAAAAAACTTTCAATTCCAAAAATTATTATACATTTTTTATTAGTTATATTTTTTTATAAAAAAAAAAGGCAGGGTGAGCTCGTGGTGAGCTCAATAAGGGTGAGTTTAAAAAATGGACTATATATATATATATATATATATATATATATATATATATATATATATATATATATACCACACGAGTCACATAACCGTAACATAGTACCTTTTTTTATTATTTTTAAAGAATAATTTTATACAATAAATTATGCCCAATTAAATTGTTCTAAACACATCAATATACAAATCAAATTAAAACAATTAATAATTCACATAAAGGTTTGGCTCTGATGCAACTGTTAGGTTTGTAATATTCATGAACGCAATCAAATTGCATAAAATAAGCGGAAACGTGAAAAATTGGAGTTTTAAAATTATACAAACCATATACCCAGATCATCCTTTATGTGCAATTATTAATTAAACAAAAATATATGAAGAATAAGAATCATACCTTTGAAGATTCGAGCTTCCTCAGTTACAAGTTCACCTCCAAACCTTTTCGCGTTCTACTTGAATCCACCGGGTTTGGTTCATTCCTTTGATCAACGTTAGTCACCCAAGTGTGTGGCCTCTAGAGGTGATCCACCAAGAAAGAATAAAGATTCAAGAAGATGAGTGTTTGGCAAAACCCTAGTTTTATATCTCTCAAAAAAAATGAGCGTACTCTCTAATAATTGAAATCACGTATTTTGAAAAAGTCAACAACCACTACACCCATAATAAGACTTCTCATATTTATGGATGTGGGCAACCCTCCTTAACAATTAAGGAATTGAGTTTTATTTTAATTAATTAAAATCTTTTAATTAATTAGCCTTCTAATCTTATTAGGAATAAATGAGAGTACTAATATTAAATTAATTTCTAACTCTTTAAAAATTAAAATAATAATAATTGTAATAATATTAATAAGATTTCTCTTATTAATTTATATATTTAATATTCCCAAAATATTAAATAATAAATATTAAGCTATTTAATTTATTATATCACCATAGATTAAATTAAATACACTAAATATATTATTACGATTATGACATTAACTTCTTAAATAATTATTCTTCCTTTATGGTGTGACCCTTTAGGTTCTCCATATTAAACCGGTTGTGAATAAATCAATTAGAATAATTCTAATCTTATTTAAATAAAAAAAATTAAATAATTAATTTATTTAAATAAATAATATTTATTCTATAATAGGGAAAAGCCTCCCTAGCGATTAACGACTTTTCAGATAATATAGATTTCAACATTAATTATAAAAGAACCTTTGAGTAAATAGTTACCGTACAATTCAATCCTTCCACCATACAATGTCCCAATTAAATATAAGACATGGAATCACTGTCAAGTCTTATTTTATTTAATTATATGTATTTCGACTCTTAAATGCACAACTCCAAATAATATAAATTAGAAACTCCTTTTTAATTTCATTCTGCCTTGGCCAAGGACTACTAGGTTGTCATTTATCGAATCACATAGGATATTTCTCTTCTTTTACTAGAAGTGGTAGATTCTTTATTGATCATACATTATCTCTATGCACAACTTATTATACCCAAGCATACCCTTTGATATACCCTAAGGGTCTTAAGGAATAAGTCAAAGTATAACTCATTATATACAAGATACTATGATGATCTTAAGTCCAAGGACCACTTGTACTACTATCACTACAGGAATTTCTATTGACTGACAAGTAAAACTCCATTCGGTATTCCTTAGCGAGCCACATTCAGTGAACTTGTTCTCTAATAAGAACCTACATACTTGCTTTAGTGTCTCCACACAAATAATCATGAGATTAATCATCCTCATCCAATGAGCAAGCAACGTATGTACCAATCTATCCGGATTCACTAATCCAATGATTGGGAACTATTTTAGTTTTAAGCTTTCTAAGAATTTAGATCTCATTAGAATGATCATCATCATTATTCTAAAAGCATAGCTTAAAACTATGAGTTTTATCACATATTATAAAACAGCATAATGTAAATAATTAAAAGTCGTTAATAAAATAATACTTTTTATTAATAAATGAATAAGATTGTTACAAAGTATATGCTTTATCATCAAACATGATTGTCTTGTGTGCATACTACTTTCAGTCAGGCATACGCATCATTGTCCATGATGAACATACAAACAGATACACCCCAGATGATGATTGTCCAGATGTTATGGTCATCATTTGGGAGAAAGAGGACAATGACAGCCCCTCCATCACTGCGGTCCATCATAACTTTGCCCTTGAAAATTAGAGCAGCACTCCATGCATTGGTCGACAAGGGTAAAACGGGCAGAAAACCCCTCTGCCCTATAGATAACTTATAACTGCTAACTTTTCTTTACAGTATTAGCAGTTATTTTGTCAGTATATGCTAACACTTTGTATGATTAAACGGTTTTATATATTAAAGTGAAAGCCTATTTTGTTTTAGGACTCTGAATTTAGATGTGCATGTACTTGCTGATGAGGTGCCTTTTCTCCACAAGGACTGTAACTTTGATTAAAAGTTGGACTCAGACTTGATGGAGATACAAGAGGACATTAAGATACCTTAGAAGATCAAAGAATGGGTCGAAGACAAACCTAAACCCAACCTTAATCAAACCACTTCTTTCAATCTCGGAACCTTAGAAAGCCTTAAGTTAATCCAGATTGGTTCATACCTTACCCCAAACCAATGTAATGACATGGTTACATTACTAACTCAATTCCAGGATGTGTTTGTATGGTCTTATGAAGACATGGTGGGTTTATCCACTGACATTGTCCTTCATCACCTTCCTATTAAAGAGGGATTTAAGCCAGTCAGGCAGAAGCTCAGGCGATTGAAACCTGAATAGAGTTTAAAGGTGAAAGAAGAAACTGTGAAACAATTTCAAGCTGGTATTATTATGGTTTCTACATATCCTGAATGGATATCCAACATAGTTCACATGCCTAAACCGGGAGGAAAGGTGCGAGTTTCCATGGATTACCGGGATTTGAACAAAACTTGCCTTAAAGATAGCTTTCTCGTGCCCTTTATCCACATTCTTATTGACAATATTGCTCTATACGGCATATACTCCTTTGTTGACTGCTTTACAGAGCACCATCAAATTATGGTTGTTGAGGAGGATCGTGAGAAAACTGCTTTCATCATGCCTTGGGGAACCTTTTGTTATAGAAGATTGTCATTCGGCCTCATTAATGCCGGAGCAACCTATCAGCGAGCTATGATTGATCTTTTTCACGATTTAATGCACAAAGAGATAGAGATCTATGTGTATGACATCTTTGTCAAGTCCCGAAGGGAGGAAAACCACTTAGACCATCTCAGAAAGCTCTTCAACAGGTTGCGTAATTACAACTTGAAGTTGAATCCAGCCAAATGAGCCTTTGGCATTAAATCAGGCAAGTTGCTAGGGTTCCTAGTTAGCTACAAAGGGATTGAGCTAGATCCTACCAAAATCTAGGACATCACTAAAATGCCCATTCCTCAGACAGAAAAGGAAATACTGGAATTTTTGGGAAGAATCAACTTCATTAGCAGGTTCATTTCTCAATTCACAGCAACATGTGAACCCATCTTTAAGTTGTTAAGGAAGAACTCCTCCATTAAATAGAACGATGAGTGTGACAAATCCTTCCTTACAATCAAAGAGCAGCTAGTTAAAGCTCCCATTTTGGTACCTCCCAGGGATGGTGTTTCCCTATTTATGTACCTTTTAGTCAACCACAATGCCATGGGCTGCATGCTGGGATAAAAAGACGATAGATGCCAAGAACGAGCTATCTATTACCTCAGCAAAAAATTCAGTATCAGTGAACACAAGTACACTCTGATTGAGAAGACTTGTTGTGCTTTAGCATGGGCTTCCATGAGGTTACATCATTACCTCCATGGTCATACAACCCATCTCATATCCCATGTGGATCCTCTTAAGTACGTGTTCAGTAAACCCACGTTAAATTATCAGCTGTCCAAATGGCAGTTAATCCTACAATAATTTGACATCGTCTACGTAACACAAAAGTTTATCAAAGGTCAAGGAATTGCGGATCAACTGGCTGCCGCACCTGCAGGGGATTTCAAACCCTTGGAAACATACTTCCCCAATGAAGGGGTAATAGAAGTTCAACAATGCCATCAGTACGATACATGCCGTAAATGGAAAATGTATTTCGCTGGAGCTGTTAACATGGAAGGCTCTTGAGCTAGAGTAGTTCTAGTATCCGGTACGGAGGAGCAGTATCCCGTTGCCGTCAAAATGTAGTTTGTCAGCACCAACAACACAGCTGAGTATGAAGGCTATATCACGGGGCTAAAACTTGCCCGTTCAATGGGCATCAGGCGGTTAGCTATCTTTGAGGATTCAGAGTTGGTTATCAAACAATCCACGAGAATCTATCAAACCAAAGATCTACATTTACTGCCTTACCATCAATAAGTTTTAAAGATGACTTAGGAGTTTAAAGAAATCTCCTTTCTACACATTCCTCATAATAGGAATGATTTTGTAGATGCACTAGCAATATTGGCCTCATTGATTCATATACCTGACAAGGAAAGCATGCCAAGCATCACATTTGCCCTGAAAAAGGCCCAGTCTGTGGGAACTACGTTGGAGAAGTATCAGATGAACTACCTCCCATCCAACATCCTTGGTATCAGCATATCAAGGATTATCTGCGAGATGGATCTACACCCGCTGAGGTGAGCCTGATTAAAATAAGGCGATCCATCGAATGGCTATAAAATTCTACCTTAGCGGAGATGCACTCCACAAAAGAGATACAAGATTAGGACTTCTTAGATGTCTGGACAAATACCAAGCTCAGAGGCTCATGGATGAGATCCATAGTGGAGTATGTGGCCACACATGAGCGGACCCTTACTTGTTAAAAAGATCCTCAGAACAAGGCATTATTGGTTTACGCTCAAAGATGACTGTGATGATCACGTCAAGAGGTGCTATCAATGCCAAATTCATAGAAATGCCATCCACACCCCTCCAAGGGAACTCCACAACATGAGTTCGCCCTGACCCTTCTCAATATGGGGAATGGACGTGATCAGGCCCATCGAGCCAAAAGCCATTAATGGACATCGGTTCATATTCACCATGATCGACTACTTCACCAAATAGGTTGAAGCAGCCTCCTTCCCCAGGGTTACCAAAGAAGTCATCATTGTTTTCGTTAGAAATAATGTCATTTGTCGATATGGACAACCAGAGGTCATTGTGTTAGACAATGGTAAGAACCTCAACAACAAAATAATGGAGGAACTATGCAGTAAATTCTATATCAAACACCTTAACTCTGTCATCTACCGTCCAAAGATGAATGGTGCTATTGAAGTGGCTAATATAAACATCAAGAAGATCATGCAGAAAATGTCTGCCAATCATAAAGGATGATCTGACCTCTTGCCTCTGACTTTATTAGTCTATAGAACTTCAATGCGTACTTCCACTGGGGCAACCCCCTACTCCTTAGCCTATGGGACGGAAGCAGTGCACCCCATAAAGTTGGAAATGGAATCCTTCAAGAGTGTTAATAGATGCTCAGCTAGATGAAGACCAATAGGTACAAGATATGTATCACTAATTGTCTCTAATAGACGAAAGGTGAACCGCGACTATCTTCAATGGTCAGTTATATCAGCAAAGAATTGCCAGATCCTACAACAGGGAAATCCGTCTATGACATTTTAAACATAACGGCTTGGTTTTGAAGAAGATCATTGACAACCAAGATCAATCCAAGGGAAAATTTTCTCCTGACTGGGAAGGCCCGTTTGTTGTCAAGGAAGTATTGACAGGAGGCGCGCGCTCTTAGATTGCAGGAAATGGACGGCGATGAATTTCCACAACTTATCAACTCAAACACCGTGAAACGATATTATGTCTGAGGTTACCATCAAACAAACATCCTGGTTTTGGATCATCAGATCACCTATAACAACCCGGAATTTTAGATTATCCAGAATTTAGGTTTAAAGAATTATGTATTAATAAAACTAATTTTTATTAATACTATTATGTGTTATGTATTTATTAATCGTTCTATAACCTAGGATGATTATAAATCGGGAGGATTCTGGCTACGAGCTAGATTAAACGAATAAGAATTTTCAAGACGAAAATGAAAGTTTTCCGGGAACAAAATATTTTTCGGGAAAAAAGACGAAATAGGCAATATTCATCCGTTTCTGCTCGGAGAGTTATTTTGAAATTCTGAGAAGTTATTGATTACATTTAATTTTGAGACGTGATGGAATGTTCAAAAATATTTGGGTTCCGAGAATCGCGGTTTTTGAACTATCGGACGAAACCCGAAAGACGGAAGCACGAAGCTTCCGGGAGAAGCCACGGGAATAGTAAGGAGGTGTGAATAGTAAGGAGGTTAGGGGGCGAAATGACTAAAATACCCCTAGTTTGGAAATTCTATAAATAGGAAGCTCATTTGAATAGTTTTGAGATTTTGAAAAACCTATACATGAGAGAGAGAGAGAGAGAGAGCTCGGATGGGAGGAGAAGGAAGAGGAGAGACTAGCCTGTGAGCAAACTTTGTCCGACAGGAGAAGATTAAAGAAGCACAGTAATTTGGAACCTAGTTTCTTTTTAAATTACTTTAAGTTTCTATGTTTAAAAACATAACTTATTAGGATTAAGAAGTAAAACTAGATTGGAATGATTTCATATGGTTGAAATCATAAGAAAATGAAGAACTAAGAATTTAAAGTTTAGTAAATAAATTTCTTAAGGAAGTATAAGATTCGTAATGAGTTAGAGCGATCCGAGTTGATTATATGAATAAGTAGGTGAAATATATAAGGAATGATGTTCTATAACATCAAATTCCAATAAAAAGCGAAATCATAATCCAAAATATCGATTAAAACGAAGAACGAACGAAGAACACGCGAAGAACACGAAGAACGTTGTTGATGGACAAAAATTTCTAGAGAGTGGCTCCGCAGTGCGAGCGATAACAAAGGGTTTGGCGTCGCGATGCCAGACCAGGAAAAAGTTTGATGTGGGCTCGCGTCACAGCGCGAGAGGGAGGAATGGAACCGGTGCCGCGGCGTCAGTGCAGGGCGAGGCCCAGTGAGGAGAGTTTAACTTCTCAACTCCTGGGGGAAGTGTACAGATAGATAATGAACATGTAGTTCACATAATATAACACTAAAGCAAGTGAATTAAACCTTTATCAAAGATTGAACGTAAAGATTTAAGCAAGATTAAATGACAAAGAATATAAACGGGGGTTACGCAACTGATATCCGGGGACCATAGTCGCAATAAACAAACATGAGGGATTGCTATAGTTGTGATTCCTTAGATGTTGAGTGACGAGGGTAATGAATAACATTCCGATGTTATGTCATGGTAATGAGAGATAAGTGTGAAGCGCCTAGACGCTGTGAACGCAACATTGTTGCGATGAGTGATCGGTCTTAGCATACAACGATTGGTATGGCTTCGACATTAAAAATGACTAATGAACATGGGGTTTAGATAATGGATAACGAAAGTATTAAATAAGATATGAATTATCTAGAAAGCCGTAATGAACGGTAATAAGATTAATGAAAGTCGAATGTGAATCGATAAGGAATAAATCTAGAAGTATAACATTTAGTTGCCAGAAAGCCGTAAAGAATAAGAAATTGACTTAACCGAACATTTTAGTTTAATAGTTTGTATAAGTTAAGATATGTTTAGATTGCGGTACAATCGTAACTTTGATGGTTGACATATGGGAGCTGGACTAAACAATTCCTTCAGAGAGCGAAGGTATATACAAAACTGGCAACCGATCTAACTCACTATTGTGGGGCAAGGTAGATGAGACGGGAACTTGTTTGTTGGTTATTTGTGGGAAATCACTCAGAGTACCATATGGACTACTAGCAGAGAAACGATGTGTGCTGAGTCCTAAAGAAGTTATAAGAAGAAGATAATAATATAAATCATCCAAGATAATGAACGTTTTGAGTAAGACATCTCCGTATGTCATGAAGTCATAAACAGGTAAAAGAAGTTAGTCACGTAAACTTATATTGCAAGAACGCGAACCCTAAGAAGTAAAGCTAAGTAAACCAACGCGTAAGTTCAATATATTACTAATTGGTGTTTATGTTTTCTCCTTATTTGTTATATAGGAATGGAATGAGCAGTTCGACGTAAGCTGTAGCTGGGCATAAGACAAGTTTCCTAACTTCATTCATATTAGATGAATGCTAGTTTCGTAAACTTCTCAGATGTTGTACTTGAGAAGTTCTATCTATGTGCGAATGTGCGATATTTGTACAATGTGGCAGAACGTATGAGGCCTTGAGCCACAATTTGAACACTTTGGTGTTTCTATGATAAGCATTATTCTGTGATTGAGATGTTCAATACAAGTATGTTCTGTTTATACATGAATCGTTATTGTTAAGTATGTTCTAATGATTCTAGCCAGATAGGATGTGCATGAAAAAGGTAGAATAATGAAAGTATTTCAAAGTGAAAATGATTGATGCTTTAAAATGATAGGAATCGAGCCTATTCCTATTATTCAAGCTGCTTCATAACCTTTGTTCGGTTATAGAAGTTCTAAAGAAATGTTTAATTCTGAAGTTATTTGTTCAAACTGTTATGACTTGCTGGGCAATTAAATGCTCACACTTGCTTTAAATGAAAAACAATTTTTAGCGAACAAGGTTAGAAGAACTTAAAGATCCCGTAAAGATTAAGCTGACGGTATCCAGATGAATGGTCATTCATTATGTGAAGAAGTGAGAAGATCGAGTGAAGACTTATAATTTAGAAATATGAAATTGAACAATAGACTAGTTAATGAACTATTGTGTATCCTTGGTGGCGGATAAAAGTCACTCTTGTAAGATGAAATGAACAATGTAGTTCTTATTATTTGTAATGAAAAAAGTTACAAGGTTTCCAGAACCTGGGATTTGAGAGTGTATGTTGTTATATTTTGGTATATAATGATGTATGTTGGATGGAAGATGTACTCGTGGCGTACAAAATCCGGGTGTGAAGATAGACCGGATTTCGGGGCGTTACAAGTTGGTATCAAATCTGATAGGTTATAAACCTTAGGTAGGAGTACCTAAGACTATAATCGTAGAGAGAAGGATAAGAAGATCACCACGTGATCATAGTGACTCGTAGTAATAGATGAGTTGTTAGACGATGAATGATTTATAGCTAGTGCTATGAATGAAGGGTACTATGAAGTAGTATGGGAAGAAGAACTTAGATTGAGTTACGAAGGATAGTATTTGAATTAAAGAAAATTTATATTAAGTAGAGAGAGATTTAGGAGTTGTAAAATTTTAACTGAGGACTCATATCAGCATCTGAGTTGTATGAATCCTTGTATGGGTGGGGAAATTGTATGTGGTTTTAGAACCACTTAGCTTCTCATGCGATATAGTGGTTAAGTTGAACAATTCTTTGTATGGGCGGAGAATTGTTCTTGGTGTAACAACCGCTTAGCTTCTTATATCGGTCAGAAGTTGAGCTGACCAATTTTCTATATGGGCAGTGAATTGTGTTTGGTTCTACAATCACTTAGCTTCTGGTAGTGATAATCATTGGGATTGGTCACACTATCAAGGTGTATATGACGAGAAGGTGAATCTTTTCTCATATATATACTTGATAGGTAGAGAACGATAAGGTAGGTGCGAGTTCCTAAAACTCATACTTATGGTAAGTTCGTGACTCATAATAATATGGTATATTTTTTGACTGTCTCAACGACTGGATGCCTATGGTCTGTCTGGACAGTTCTTAAACTCATATTATCATGGAAAGTTCCTGAACTCATAATGTGTGGTGAGTTGATGGACTGTACTAAGGTATAGGAATGTTTAGACTAAAAATGAGTTGTTTTCAGTAGGCTTAGTATTGAAGGTGCTAGAGAAGATTAAGTATTGTCGCAGTAAGACAATGAAGGAAGGTGGAGAATAGGATATTCCAAGTCATCTAGATATACTAAGATTTCGAAGTTTATTAAACTAGTGCTGATATGTACATTTTAAAAAATGAAAGGATTGGTTCAACTTTTGGAACCAACAGATTTTAAAAGAACTATTCTTGATATGTCTATGCTACTTGTTTCGGCTAGACAAAAATTGATTTAAAAATATCAAAACGAATTTTATATCATTCGTGCATTTGATGCAATAATGGTAAAATGATGGAGTTATTAATGCAATTGAACCTGGTGTTGGATGTGATCATAGGATAAACAACCCGCTATGGTATGATGTATAATGACAAAGTCACATACAGACGAAGTCCTCAACGTACTGTAAAAAGTACGGTATCATGATGTCATAAACGTTTTGATGTATTGCGAAAAGAATTTAAAGAAGTAGTCGATGTCAATTGAGTTGACTAGACGAATGTTTCACCTTGATATCCAATATATTGGAATGGTCTAAGCTACTTGATTCGGCTAGACAAATGGTATGTCATCGAGCTTTCTTTGAGAACCTGTGCCAAACCAAATTGTTTTGGTGCGAAATCTAATGATCAAGTCTGAGGAGAACATGGAAGACGTAGTTACTTTCTTTGTGATTGGAAACAGACCGTTAAAGAAGGGCTTACGGCAAAATGTTATTTAACCTAGTAAGAGTTCATGGTCAATTTGACCCCTCAGCAAAAATATGAAACATTTTAAAAGGAAATTTTATATTCCTCGTTATTCCTTCCGCTTCATGATTCTTGATAGGTTATGGGGGGTTAGGAATAAGGGAAAGATAAGAACTCTGTTGAAGTGAAGTTGAGAAGACGGTAGGCTAAAATTTCGAGGGCAAAATTCTGTGAAGAAGGGGTGAATGTGATGACCCGGGTAAGGGTGTGGTTTTAAGAAATTCCGAGGACGAAATTTTTATAAAGGGGGAAGAGTATAACAACCCGGAATTTTGGATTATCCAGAATTTAGGTTTAAAGAATTATTTATTAATAAAACTAATTTTTATTAATACTATTATGTGCTATGTGTTTATTAATCGTTTTATAACCTAGGATGATTATAAATCGAGAGGATTCTGGCTACGACCTAGATTAAACGAATAAGAATTTTCAAGACGAAAACGAAAGTTTTCCGGAAATAAAATATTTTTCGTGGAAAAAGACGAAATATGCACTATTCATTCATTTCTGCTCGGGGAGTTATTTTGAAATTCCGAGAAGTTATTGATTACGTTTATTCTGAGACGTGATGGAATATTTAAAAATATTTGGGTTCCGAGAATCGTGGTTTTTGAACTGTCTGACGAAACCTGAAAGGCGGAAGCACGAAGCTTCCGGGAGAAGCCACGAGAATAGTAAAGGGGTCTATTAAGGAGGTGGGAATAGTAAGAAGGTGTGAATAGTAAGGAGGTTGGGGGGCAAAATGACTAAAATACCCCTAGCTTGGAAATTCTATAAATAGGAAGCTCATTTCAATTGTTTTGAGATTTTGAAAAACCTATACATGAGAGAGAGAGAGAGAGAGCTCGTGTGACACCCCAAAATCCTGGTACTTCATTTCCTCAAGATTTGGTGTTCACTTAATCAAAACATTCATTTCTAACTACCCAATCATAATAGAATTGAATAAAAAAAGAAAACCTGCCCATAGAGGATTAAACTTAAATAAAAATCTCCCAGGTTATCTAACCTTTAACAACAATCATTCGAATGCGGAAAATAAATAAACTTCATTACAATCTTTAAACCAAAGTCTGAAAATAAAACTATCAAACTATTACGAGTCTTCATTATTTGTTCATCTTTCCGTTTCCCTTTCTGGTGCTAGGTACGTCACCAGTTTCAACTTTAGCTGTAAGAAATTTTACAGGCAAGAGTGAGCAAACAAGGCCCACTTGAAATAACAATTACAATAAAGAAATCTTTAAACTTTTACATCAATTGCCAATATTAGGCTCAATAGAACTGAACAATATATTCTATCAACTTTCTTAAAATTATAACATCCACTGAGGGTCTAATGACCACGATTCATGTCCACAGTTATAAGTAATCTTTTAACTTTAACTTTAACAGTCATAAGACTATAATGACTCCACGTACTTAAGGGGATCAACCCTTAGTACAATGTATTGTGCACAACCATTTCAACGCTAAGTGTAAACCTCTATTAAAAGAGTTGTTCATCTCAATATTTAGAATACAAGTTCGCACCAAAGTAAGTTTGGTTTGGATAAGCTCTCAAGGAAATTTGGAATTTAACGAACATCAACTAAGGAGTAGTTGAATAAGTCCAATAACACTATACTATAGAATAATCATGATTGAGTCAATTATAGTAAACAAAAATCATGCTTTAGGAATAATCTAATAGCATACAATTTGAATAACTATAGCATACCTTGCTTGAACAATACTAAGTCAATGTTAATCAGAATTGAATACTAAGCATACATGGAAATTTAGTTATGCATGCTAATCAACAAGTGAAATACAAGAATAACTTGTTCAACATCAAACCAAAGTTTAGACAGCATGCATCATTATAAGGTAATCAAATTAAAAACAATAATTAGTTCAATAAGACAAAGGATTAGAAAACTTGCCTTGTCCGTAGATTAAACCGAACAATTCAAATCACAATATCCTATATACATATGTCATCATGACATAGTTAGTCATTACCACTTTAAAGTACGTTCATCATTTGAAATTAGATTTTCAATCACATAATCAAGTTATAACACAAGTTAATCTTAATTATTCATAGTATAGAAATATTAAAATTCAATATTTTACAGTCCTACTATCATCACCTAGTGTTTCTTAAAATTTCGTGTACAAAAAGTACACTGTCAGACCACTCTGCTAACTCTCGCCGCGGCGCCACAGTTTACACTGTGGGTCATGCTACGACGTGTTGATGGCGCTGCGGCGTGGTGAATACACTACGAAGCCGCGCTGCGGCGTGATGATGGCGCTACGGCGCCAATAACGTACTGCTGGGCCGCGCCGCAGTAACGACTGACAGCTTCGGCAACCGTGCAAGAAAAAACCAAATTGGCCTAAAATCTCGAATCTAATAGACTGATTATCATGTAATTTACATATAAACTTCATATAAACATATTGTGAAGACTTCTAACATGTTTCTATTCATAAATTCACACAAACCTCAAAGTTAGAACACCCAATTTCAATGATTTTGGCAAAACTCCATTGTTGACATTTTTTTTATGAAAATCAACACTGTGATTTTGTTTTTCAATCAAAACAGAAATTTTAAAACATCATACTTATGATTATACATACTCTATCAATTTCCATAAACAATTTATCAATTTAACAACTGATAAAACCTTAATTTTTATTTTAAACTAAGCCATGTTCATATATATATTTTCATGTAAACACTGTAATATATATTTTCTTCACAATTTGCATACATACATAAAGAAATTGATTATAATCATACATACATTCAAGAAAATAGTTTTACAACAACAATCATCATCTAAAGCTATATACACAAGAAAATCATCATCCATAATTATTTATAGAGAACTTTTTGGAGAAGAAAACTAAATTTTAAAAATTAAATACAAGGATTAATATCCTACCTTTGATTAAGAAGATGATACTCTAGAAGAAAATAGTTATGATTTCAATCTTCTTTTCCTCAATTCTTTTCTCAAATTCTCTAAGTTTCTCTTAACTTTTCTCTCTATATTTTTTTCTTCTTCTCTTTTCTTCACAGAGTCTTCTTCCTAACTCTAGTCTAACTAACGTAGGAAAAATTATAACTTATATGATATAATATCTATTAATAATATAATATAAATATAGATATAATTATGTCAGTTATATTTTTGTTTGAAAATCAAAAGCCATAAGGCTTGTTTGGCTAATCAAAATAAAATAACTCATTAACCCTTATACCTTATTTGGTAAACCTAATTAAAATAAATAGATTAATTATTATACTTTGTTTGATAAAACATCATTGGATTAAAGACTTATTATGCACTAAGACATGTTTGGCAAAACTAAATTAAACTCTTTTAATTTATTTTAATAATTCCTTTATAGTAAGGTTATTAGTCACCTTAATAAATTAATTAAAATATTAATTTATTAAATTACTTTAGCACATAATTTAATATCACATAACTATAATTTCTTTTATAGTTATAATTTTATTTAACCAACTAATATTTTAAATTAAAATTTCCCATTTAAAATATTATAATTTATTTAAATCACTACAAGCTCTCTAGCTTACTTATTAAATTAAATTGGTATATAATCTCATAACAATTAATTTTCTTAGCTCCTTAATTATTTACTCAACAAATAATTAACTAAATCACATCAACTCAAATTGCCATTAAATACTTATATACTTCAATAAATATTTAATATTACAAATAAATATTTAATACTTAATATTTAATTATTTATTCAACAAATAATTAACTAAACCACACTAACTCAAATTGAACAATTATTTATTCAACAAATAAACATAATCCATTAAATACTTATATAATTCAATAAATATTTAATATTACACTTTAAAATTCTGGAATGTTACATCATTCCTTCCTTATAAGAATTGTGTCATTAGAATCACAACTCAAACAAATCATTCGTTACATTCTTCCCTACTTACAAAGATTATGTCCCCAGAATCGAAGACACCGATTAAACAAATAACTCAGGGTATTCTTTCAACATTTTCTCTTCGAGTTCTCACGTAGCTTCTTCAGCGTTGTGGTTCCTCCATATCACCTTCACATAAGGTATTACTTTATTCCTGAGCACTTGTTCTTTCCTGTCGACTATCTGGATAGGAACCTCTTCATAAGCCGATCACATGTTTGTAGTCGGGTTTATATGGTAGTAATACCAATATGTGAAAAACATTATGAATGTTTTCTAACTCCGGAGGTAGAACTACTTTGTAAGCCACTTCTCCCACTCTTCGCAACACTTCAAAGGGTCCACTAAACCTTGGGCTTAGATTTCCCTTTTTACCGAAATGAATTTTCCCCTTCCAGGGAGAAACTTTTAGGAATACAAAAGTTCCTACATCGAAAGCACGATTTTGTCTGTGTTGATCAGCATACTTTTTCTGTCTGTCTTGTGCTGCAACTAATCTTGTCCGGATGAGTTTGACAACGTCAGCAGTTTGTTGTACCAGTTCTGGTCCTAATAGTTAGCATTCACCGACTTCATCCCAGCACAGTGGAGTTCTGCACTTTCTGCCGTACAATGCCTCGTAAGGTGGCATGCCGATGCTCGCGTGATAACTATTGTTGTAAGCAATTCCACCAACGGTAATCGTTCTTCCCAGCTTCCTTTAAAGTCCATGACATATGCTCTTAGCATATCTTCCAATGTCTAAATTGTTCGTTCGCTTTAGCCATCTGTTTGTGGATGATAAGCCGTACTCATTCGCAACAGTGTCCCCATGCATTCTTGTAGTCTCTTCCAGAAATTTGATGTGAATCGCGGATCTCTATCGGAAACAATTGATACTGGCACTCTGTGCCTCGAAACGATCTCCTTAATGTACAATCTTACTAACTGATCAAGATTGAATCTAATCTTTATTGGTAGAAAGTGTGATGATTTCGTCAGTCTGTCCACTATCACCCAAATCGCATCGTATCCCCTCTGAGTAGTTGGAAGACCCACCACAAAATCCATCGTGATGTGTTCCCACTTCCATTCTGGTATTTCCAACGGTTGAAGTAATCCGCTGGGTCTTTGATGTTCGGCTTTTACTCTTTGATATATCAAGCATTTCGCTACGCATTCTGCAACGTCCCTTTTCATATTCGGCTACCAAAAATGTCGTCACAAATCTTGATACATTTTCGTACTTCCTGAATGAATTGAATATCTTGACCTATGAGCTTCGGTCAAAATTTCTTCTTTCAGCTCTGGTGTTGCTGGAACCCAAATTCTTCCCTCGAACCGTAGTAGTCCTTTAGTATCGAGCTTGTATTTTACATCACCGCCTTCAATTAAATTCTCTTTGATTTTCCCACACTCCTCATCTTGTAGTTGAGCATTCTTCACTTTGTCCACTAAAGTTGGACCAGCTTCTATCTGGAATGGGTGTTCGTCAGATTCTTTTGGATATTTGATTTCCAACTCCAGTTTTATCATTGCTGAAATGAGCTCCTTCTGAGTTGTTATTAGCATCAACTTCTTCCGACCTTTCCTACTTAAAGCATCTGCCACCACATTCGCTTTGCCAAGATGATAAAAGATTTCACAATCATATTCTTTTATCAATTCCATCCACCTTCTTTGACGCATGTTCAAATCTTTCTGAGTGAAAATATATATCAGACTTTTGTGGTCTGTGTAGATCTCACATTTCTCTCCATAAAGATAGTGTATCCATATCTTCAGAGCAAATACAATTGCAGCCAATTCCAAATCATGAGTCGGATACCCTTTCTCATAATCCTTCAGTTGTCGTGATGCATAGGCAATAACTTTGTCGTTCTGTACAAGAACATAACCCAACCCTTTGTGTGAGGCATCACTATACACAACAAAATTTATTGTATTATCTGGTAATGTCAACACAGGTGCTACACTTAACTTCTTCTTCAAATCTTGGAAACTCTCTTCACATTTCTCCGTCCAAACGAATTTTACAGCTGTTCTTGTCAAATTTGTTAGCGGAGTGGCTATCTTAGAAAAATCTTGAATGAATCTTCTATAATAACCAGCCAGTCCCAAGAAACTCCTCACCTCCGAAGGTGTCCTTGGTTGTTCCCAATTGATTACAGCTTCCACTTTTGATGGATCCACTGAAATCCCATCTTTGTCAATCACATGACCCAAAAATTGTACATGATCGAGCAAAAATTCGCACTTAGAGATTTTCGCGTACAGTTTTTCCTTCCTTAGTGTTTCCAATGTCAAACGTAAATATTCCACGTGTTATTCTTGAGTTATAGAATACACCAGAATGTCATCAATAAATACCACTACAAACTTGTCTAAGAATGGTTTAAACACCCTGCTCATCAAATCTATGAATGCAGCAGGGGCATTGGTTAAACAAAAAGACATTACCAGAAACTCATAATGTCCATACCGTGTTCTGAATGTCGTTCTGGGTATATCCTCCTTTCTTACCTTCAATTGGTGATAACCACTTCTCAAATCTATTTTCGAGAAATATTTAGCACCCTTCAGCTGATCAAACAAGTCATCTATTATAGGCAGCGGATACCTATTCTTAATAGTGACTTTGTTTAACTCCCTATAAACAATGCAAAGATGCATTGATCCATCCTTCTTCTTCACGAATAATACTGGCGCTCCCCATGGTAATACGCTAGGTTAAATATATTTCTTGTCCAGTAGCTCCTGCAATTGTACCATCAGTTCCTTCATTTCTACCGGATCCATTCTGTACGGGGCCTTCGATATTGGTGTTGTTCCTGGCGCCAAGTCGATCACGAACTCAATTTCTCTGTCAGGCGGAAGTCATGGCAAATATTCTGGAAACACGTCTTCAAATTCTCTCACTACCGATATTTCTTCCAGTTTCACACCCTTCTTCTGAGTATAGACTATGTAAGCTAAATAGCCCACACAACCTTGACTCAACAATTTGTTGGCCTGCATAGTCGTCAAACATTTCATCTGTCTAGGCGACTTGCTACCATAAATACTACCTTTGACGGAGTCATAAGGTTAACACACTTCTTGTGACAATCGATTACTGCTCCATATTTGCACAGCCAATCCATTCCCAAAATTATATCAAATTCCCCGAGTCTAATCGGAATCAAATCTACCAACAAGATATTCTCCTTAATGTTCACCCTACTGTAGACACTCAAAATTTTATGTACTACTGTCATCAACGTTGCAGCAGGACAAAGTCGTCTTTTAAGAGAGAACCCTGAAAGACAATCCAAATTCGTACCGGATACTACTGGAAGTTTAGTATCAACCCTGGATCACAATCTGGGAGTAAACCTTCTAATCTCGGATGTAACCCCGAGGCATGCAGATCAATACCGGAACACACACCGGAGAAGACCGATTAATCTCGAAAATAACCCCAAGGTATCCAGTCTCAGTCCCAATCATGGGAATATCCAACAACCTTGGTGATAGCCCCAAGGAATGCAATTTTGGCAATAACCCCGAAAATGCTAGATAAATGTTTATGAAATTCAATGTATTCTTTGAAAGCTAATGCCAAACCAAATTTCTTTGGTGCGGAATCTTATGATGAGTCTGAGGTGAATAACCCTAAAAATGGGGATATATTAATTGGATAAAATACTCAAATCTAAGAATGCATATAGTCGTTTCGATTACTAAGGTACAGCAGACTGATCCTCTAAAGTACCTGCATCGGTAGTTTACCTTCTTTGTGATTGTAAACATACCAAATATAAAATATTTCAGAGGTAGAGTACCTTTCTTTCTTAATTGAAGGAGGTAGCAGGTAGAAATACCGTAAACCTCAAAGTTCATGATTTTATGATCCCTCAGACAGATATAAAAATATTTTAAACTCCTCAGAGTAATGTTGGGGTAGTATGTGATTATGGATATGAATAGTGTGAACTCGTTGAGTACGAGTAGAATCTGAGATGATTGAATAAAGGTTATTATGACAACCTAGTTTTGCTTAATGTTTAGAAGATGTAAACTCCTAGTGAGTAGTTATGGTGAAATGTGATAATAGATGAGAAATCCTCAAAGGAGAAAATTGTAAAGGTTAAGTTAAAAACCTAGTTTTGATCAAGAGAATAAGCAGAGATTAGTATGCTTTAATTTCGGGGACGAAATTCTTAGAAGAAGGGGTGAATGTGACAACCCGAGAATTTAGATAATTATTAAAATCCTAAAATGATGGATTAAAGGTTATAAGATTAACCTAGACAGAAAATAAGTGTATGGAATTGACGTTTCTGTGAAGGAATTTTAAGGATTTCAAAATTTTTAAGAAGAACCTTTTTGGTTTCTTAATTGAATGAGAATAAAGAAATATGGGTTACAAAATTTCAAAACCCTAGAAATGAATTAATATGTACTTGAAGGAATATCGAGAATAAGGTATTACGATACCTGTAAATTCGGTGTGAACTGGATAGTCTAAGAAATGTTATATAAGTACATATGGAAATTTTAGTAAGGAGATAAGATTTCACATGAAGAAATGTTATAAGGTTAAACGAAGATGAGTATATGTATAGAAATATATATACTTAGTAAGGTGCTATATATATTTTAGCAAGAGGAATGATGAATTAAGTTATTGATATAAGGATCAAGATAAAACTATGTTAGTAATTAACATAGCTTGAACGTTGGCCTTGACTGGCAAATAAGAATTTGAACAAGTATAAAGTCGTTAGTTAATACGATTAACAATAAGAAGGGAGTAATTTAAAACTCAAAATTTGAGTTAGAGATAGAATTTTGAAGCATGGACTGCTCGGTTGCGTCCGCAACGTCAAGATTAGTCAGAATGGACAGTAAACACAAAATGTGTAAAGGTTGACTTTTGGTCAAAGTCAACAGTTGACTTTTTATGGAGAAAAGTCAAAATTAGAGTGAGAAGTGAAATATGTTATGATATGATGTTATATGGATAATGATATAATATTTAATATTATACCAATGATGTAAAACTAAAATATGAGATGAGATCCAATATGTAGATATGAATATTGGTATCAAAGTAGTAAGTAAATTAAATTCATGTTTGAATAAATGATTGAATATATTAAATTATATATTTAATATGTAAATAATTGTTTGAAAACAATTTATGGAGAGGAGGAGGAAATTAAATTTAAGTATACAATATGAATTGTATAACTTGAATAAGTTATTTAAATTATGTATGAGAATTTAATAACCTAAATGGTTATTGTTATTTGGTGGTTCTAGTATTTAAATATATACTAGTGACTTAATCTAAGAGATTTGTGGAGCATGTCATAATTTATTTAATGATTATGTGAGTAAGTGAATACGAAAATTATGTGATGACAAATAAAAGAAACTAGTGTAATCCTAATTATATATTAGGAATGAAGAATTAAATAACTTAAGGGTTATGGGATGAGAGAATTATGGTATATAAAATATATACTAATTTTAAGAGATTTATTTTATACATCTCGGTTAATTAATTTTATAACCTAATTAATGTAAGTTTAATTAGGTTAAGTAATTAAGTGTACTTGGGTAAGAATTTATATTTAAATTGAGTACATAGAAACCCTAATGAAATGAGTAGGGTAAGATGAAATTAAATGTAATGGACCATATTAATTTTTATGGCCCAAACATTTTAGCTAGGAATTCCAAATATTTTATTTGGAAAAGCCAAAGGAATTAAGTTTTAAGCTCAAGCGAGCCAATTGTTAAGGAACATGTGGGAGAATAATAATATTAATATTATATTAAGTCAAGAGATATACTTTTATTATCTCAAGTTTATTAATTTTATGACTTAATTAGAGTAAGTTTAATTTGGTTATAAAATTTAGTGTGCAAGGGTAATAACTTAAATTCTAAATGTTTGGAATGAATACCCTAATTAAATATCTAGGGTGTGATAATATTAAAAGTATTGGACCTAATTTATTTTCATGGCCCGAGAAATTAATCTAAAAGTCCAAAGAGATTAATTATGGGTGGGACAAGTAATGGATAATGTTATTTGTTATGGCCCAAAGAACTAAAGTTAGTAGCCAAAAGAATTAAAAGAATGACCCAACTTTTAGCCCAAGTGGGAGAGGACTTTTTGGACATTAAGTAAATCTAATAAAAGCTATAAAAATCTAACCAATTTGGGCTAAAAGAAGGCCACATGGCCGGATAAGATAGAGAAGGGAAAGAGGGAATGAATGTAATAATTACTTACTTTATTAGGTGGCTAACTCCTCCTTATGTGTCATTGCTTTATTGAACCAACACTTTGTTCATTATTGTAAGCAACCTCTTGGTAAGTATGAAGGAGAGAGAATTAGTGGGATCAAAATGAGGCCACATGGCCGGATGACTTATGGGAGTAAAAGGAGGATGGGTATAGATAATTGATATTCATCTATATCTAATAAAAGTCTATCTTATTTTCTCTTTCATCTATTATTCTTCTTATTTTCTCTTCCATCTCTTTTCCTTACCAAAAACAAAACCAAGAGGGAGAGAGAGAGAAGCACATTCGGCAGCCCCTAGAGGGAAAAAAGTGAGAGTTTTTGATAACTCATCAAAGCTCTATAATCAAACAATGAAGAAGAAGAAAAAGGAGAGCATGGTAATCAAAGGTATAATACCTTTTTGTTCATGTAATTTTTGATTATTCTAAATCAAACTTTGAATCTATGTTTCTAAACTCAAAAACCTTAGATCTATGTGTTTATGAGTGTTTTATGTGTAGATTTACCCATATTGGGTGTTGATTTAGTTGGAAATCGAAAATAAAGAAAAGTGATTTTTCTAGTTTTATAAGCTCTAAAATTTCTATGTACTTTGGATTTCCACCGTTTTTGATCTACACCTTCTTTTTACGATCCGTCAAAGGGATGTCCTAGATATGTAAGTTAACTACTAAAGCCAAGTGGTAGCACTCAAAAATGTTGAGTACACAAGTTGTAGTGACTGTTTTACCAAAAACAGTTTCATTGCTAAAAGTGAAAAATAGACTGTTTTGGACAGTCAAAGAGTAGGGGCAGTTTGGTCATTTTTCGGACATCTAAAAATTCTGAAAAAATTTGGGAGAGTACTATGATAAGTTATCTAACATCTCCAAGTGGAATCACTGAAAAAGGAGTTATAGATTTCCGTATGGAAAATGTTTAATAAAGCACGAAAAACTGCAAAAAGGCCATTTTGCTTCTGCCCAAAAATTTAAAATGGCAGTTTCGGCTACTTAATTTGTGAGAAAATTTCTGGCCTTTTGGGACATGAAAATATATGATATCAAGTACCTTGTGTCCAAAAATGAGCTCATTCCGAGTTAAAATGAGCAAGTTATGACCATTTCAATTTCTGTGATTTTCCGACGAAAATGGCTATAACCGGAGTTCTATAACTCCGATGGCCACAAAATTTAAACTGGAGTGTCACGTTAAGACGTATAAGATTGTGCCAAGAGATGGGAATTTCCGGAGTTGAGCACGAGGTAGCTATTTTTTTAAGGAATTAACTAAGAATGATTTTTAAAAAATACCAAAGGAAGTTGGAAAATTTTGGAAAAATACTTTTTGTGTATGAAATATGTGTATACATGTTTGTACAAAGGATAGAAAAATAATAAGTTAATTTGGTATTTTCGTATACGGATATAGAATCCAGCTTACTGGATTAGAAAATCTGATGAATCCAGTTTGCTGGATTGAAAAGAAGTTTACTGAATTGAAAATATGTTGAATCCAACTTGCTGGATTGCAATCTAGTTGCTGGATTTGTAATCTAGTTTGCTGGATTGAAGTTTGACTCGCTGGATTAAAGGAATTATGTATCCAGTCTGCTGGATTGGTCATTAGGTTGAAGGATTATGAATCCAGCTAGCTGGATTGAAGTATTAGAGAAAACAGTTTGCTGAATTATAACCATTTTGCTGGATTATAGAAAAGAGTTTATAATATGAAAGATTAAGTGTTTAATCATAATATGATACAGTGATTGAATAATTATCCAAGAATGATAATAATACCGATATGTTACGATGTTATCTAATATTTGATTAAGTGTTAGATAATCTATTGACAAAGTAATTATATTATGATACAAAGTAGAATATGCTGATTGAAAGACCAATCTTATTATTAATGATAGGTCTTACCAAAAGAAGTTAACTTAAACTGCGTAGCAGTAGTCAACGAATCAGGCAAGTTTTTCCTTAACTCAAACTTGAGTTGTATGTTCAAAGCATGTTAATGAATAATTGTTGTTGATTATTCACGTCTATATTGATTATTGATTCGCACGTTGTGCATATTGTAAATGTTCATCAGGTATGAAAGGCTGATCACCTTCATTACCATTTGGTTCAGTTAATCTGTTCATGTTTATGCTTGACCATTCATTTTTATTGACTTGGTCGTTCAGCTAAGAAAATTTGTTCATGCTCTTTCACAATGTTTATATTGTTGAAAGTTAGCTAGCTTATTGTTCAATTCTTTCAATCATGATATATCTTTATTGAATTTAAACTTGCTGGGCATATTTGATGCTCACCCTTGCAATATCATGATAAAAATTTTCAGATTAAGATGAAAGCTCGAGTAAAGACAAAGGCAAAGGCAAAGTCCAAGATTAAGCTATTATGCAGTTAGAACTATTAAATTTGCTAATGCAAATATTAATGTAAATCTTCTAAGATATTGAAGGTATGTATTAAGTTAAGATTGTAGACCTTGGGGTTTATGTTGTAAAAGTTTAATGTATAAACAATTTATGTTTATATCTTCCGCAATAGTTATAGAAATAGTATACCAGATCCTTGGTGATTAGGACCGGGATCTGGGGATGCACATGAACTGTGCATCGAACTTTGTTCGGTTGAGCCTAGACTTCGGTCTGGTGCGTTTATTGCTTTAATATATATATATATATATATATATATATATATATATATATATATATATACATACTTATATATATTAACTGTGTGTCGGACTTTGTTCGATGAGCCTAAACTTCGGTTTGGTGCGTTTAATTGCTTTCTTATATATATACTTATATATATGAACTGCTATCGAACTCTGTTCGGTGAGTCTGGATTTTACATCCGGTGCATTTATTGCTTTAATATATATATGTATATATATATATATATATATATATATATATATATATATATATATATATATATATATATATATATTTATATTAACTGTTGTTGGACTCCGTCCGATGAGGCTGGATTTTATATCCGGTGCGTTTACTCGCTTATATATATATATATATATATATATATATATATATATATATATATATATATATATATATTCTTATATATATGAACTATGATCGAACTCTGTTCGGTGAGCCTGGATTTTACATCCGGTGCGTTTACTGCTTTAATACATATATACTTATATATATTAACTGTTGTTGGACTCCGTCCGATGAGCCTGGATTTTATATCTGGTGCGTTTACTCGCTTATATATATATATATATATATATATATATATATATACATTTCGTCCTACCCGGAGTTTACTTCGTGGTGGTTGACCGGTTTTACAGCTTTATTTACATTTCGTCCCACCTGGAGTTTACTTCGTGGTGGTTGACCGTTTTTACAGTTTTCTATACGTTTGTCCCGCCTGGAGTTTCCTCCGTGGCGGTTGATAGCTTTTACAACTTTATTTATATTTCTGATCCCCCATGGAGCTTCCTCGTGGTTGGTGATTATGTCTGTATATATATATTTACAACTTTTATATATATACCTGCTTACTGCTTTCATAGAAATTGTGGTATCATGTGAGCATAGGAATCATGTGATCACAGATTCATCCCATTGGATCTAGATTTGGTTCCTTTGATGGACATTTTCAGCTGTAAGCAGCTTGTAAATTATTCTGCGGTGTCTGAATTTCCTCAGATGGTTTCCATACCCACGAGGAAGTCGGCATTATTTTGTATAATATATTCGTACGGATGCTTCGCATCTGTCAAATAAAATCAACCATGTCACGCATTTAATAAAATGGGAGTGTAAAAGGCCTCAATTACTATTGAGCATCAGGGTTTGAAAAACCTCTTTTATAAAACATCACTGCCATATCTTGCTAAAAAACTGAAGTTTTACATAAATTCAAACCCTGTGTATATAGGTGCGAACGAGGCCTCGTACCACTTTGAAATAATAGCACATTGACTCACTCACACACACACACACGCACATTCAGATAATAGTTTCTTGAAAAGAGGCAGTCACCGTGGTAACACGGATGTCGGAGGGTGCCTAACACCTTCCCCCCGCATAACCAAGTCCCCGGACCCTAAATGAATCTCGGTTTCACTGACCCGTTAAGCAGTGTCACATCACTGGGTCAATGTGCAAACCTTTTCTCGGTTGTGTTGGTACAACCATTTAAAAAACCAACTGGCAACTCTTAACAGTCCATCGTCAATATTATACATGTCAGACCTTTTTCACTTGTTTTTTCAAACAAATCTCACCCAAAATGAGAACACCAAAGAACAAGTAATGGAAAGGGACATCCAAAAATCCCGGCGTCGACACCTACAGTTCTTGTATATGAATCTAATAGGGATTAGTTCCTTATTCGCAATTTTTATGTTCAAAGGAAAATTCAGTTCTTTTCTAGGCAATTCTAACCTCTTAGCAAATTCATCAGATATAAACAAACAAGTTGCACCCGAATCAAATAATACATATGCATTTATATCATTGATTGGGATAATACCTGACACCACATCTTTTGATTGCACAGCATCTTGCATAGTCATGTTGATGGTTCTGGCTGTGGGTTTGTTTGATGCTGCAGGTCCTGGAATGGCCCATGTACTTCCATTGTTACCTCCATTGCTTCTGGTTGTCACTCCCTCCTTTTTCTTAGGGCATTCACGAGCAAAGTGATCCTTGGATCCGCACGTGAAGCACACATTCTTCTTCGGTTGAGTGCAATTTGGGGTGATGTGACCCTCCTGACCACAATTGTAGCAAACTCGTTTCCCCATCAAGCACACACCCTTATGAAATTTCCCGAATGTCGCACATGCTTCAAACTTTTTGTTTTGCTGGTTACCCTGCTGGTTTCTGGCACCCATGTTCCCATTCCACTCCCTCTTCAAGCTGTTGCTGCTGTTGTTGTTGTTGTTTCCATCGCTACCACTCCCATTCTTAGTCTCATTCTCATTCTTCTTCTTCTTTTGTTCCTGATTCAACCTTGTCACTGCCTCTCCTCCACCTTCAGCGAGTACTGCTTTCTCCATCACCACTGCAAATGTCTTCAACTGAAACAGGGAGACCCTACTGTACAGCCAGGGCTTCAGTCCCTGTTCAAATCTCTTCGCCTTACGCTTGTATGAGCTGACCTGATATGGCACAAACCTCGCTAATTCATTAAATTTCACGGCATACTCAGATACTGTCATCGTTCCTTGCTTTAGTTCCAGAAACTGTACTTCTATCTGACTCTTCGAACTCTCTGGGAAATAAGTCTCGAAGAACAACTCCTTGAACCTATCCCAGGTCATCACTCTTGGCCCTTCACGAGTTTTATTGGCCTGCCACTAATAACTAGCTTTTGCTTTCAACATGAATGTTGCGAAAGCAGTCTTCTAGTCATCCCCTACCCTAGCGACATCGAACACCTTTTCTATCTCCATAATCCAGGTTTGTGCTTCGACTGGATTCATGGACCCACGAAATTCAGGAGGTCTAACCGCCTTGAAATCCTTAAACGTTGTACCATGGTTTTGTGGTTGATTCTGCAACGCTCCTGTTAGTAGTGTCACTAGTTGTTGAACGGGGTTACCGTCAGCATTGTCATTATTAGTAGTTTTCTCATTGTTTCTCTGTCGGGGTGGCTCACGTCTGGGAGGCATTTTCTGTTAAAATAAAACATCTATTAGACTAACTCAGCCTCTTTAAGTATTTTCTAATTAACTTGCCTCCATAAAAGAAATAACCACATAACACATAATACTTTGAATAAAATAATAACTTTTATTTATTCATCATTACTTCGAAAACATAAAAACAATAGCATCACTGCTATTTACATTCCTTTCCTGAACTAAAAAAGTTACATGACAACATCATTATTATCATATCTCATGGTTACTTAACACTAGGGATTTGCACATTATTTAATACTTTCACTCATCGTACAACAATTACGATGTTATATTAAGATACTTCTTAGCCCTATCACGTTCTTCCTCCATGACTCGAAACATTGTCCTGCGATCTAATACATATGGTGGCAGCGTCTCGAACTGAATCGGATATCCCATAACCCGATCTGGAGCTCGATTAATTGCGGTGTTAAAAACTTTATCCATCTCTTCCATCTTCATCCTCTTCACATGTGAGTCCCTTACTGCTCTTCCAGTTCGGTGATAGGCTTCCTCGTAAGCATCTTCAGCTCTTACCCTCTTGGTAGCTTCTTCCTTCAACTTGTTCTTCAGTTCCACGACCATCTCGATCAATTGTTCCTTCTCTCCTTCTGTCTGTACTAGTTTCTCCTCGACATTTATCAATCGTTCTTCACGATCCTGGATCTCACCGTCTTTTTGTGTCATTACAGCCTGTTGTTTAGCTACTATCTCCTGCAACTCCTCAACTGTATCCTGAAGTTACACGTTACAATCATACACCTCATCGTATATACGGCCTGCTATCGAGTTAAGTGGAATCCTTTCCTCCTCATCCTCGTCATTCTCACCCTCCTGTGGTAACTCAACGGGATCCTCCTCGTCTGTCTCCACATCATCATCCTTATCCTCAACTACTGTGACCAACGGGGCTGACTCCCGTGGTAGTAGTTGTTCCCAAACTACCTGAATGTCGCGAGGCTCCTCCTCTATAGGCATTTGAGGTCCCTCCTCTCTAGCGTGACTGGATTCTCTAACATTAGTCATTCTGACAATAAAGTTTTAAAGTTTTAATTATTAACCATTACTACTCGACACTCACGAGTACATAAACTATAAACACATAAGCACATAAGTGTTTTATTACTTTTTTCTTAAAACTCGATAAGAGTTATCTCCACTATCTTTTCAAAGGTTACTTCCTAAGGCTTTTCCCCCCACCTAACGTTCATAACCTAAAGCTTTGATACCAACCTATGACACCCCCAAGTCCCGGTACTTCACTTCCTCAAGATTTGGTGTTCACTTAATCAAAACATTCATTTCTAACTGCCCAATCATAATAGAATTGAATAAAAAAAGAAAACCTGCCCATACAGGATTAAACTTAAATAAAAATCTCCCAGGTTATCTAACCTTTAACAACAATCATTCAAATGCAGAAAATAAATAAACTTCATTACAATCTTTAAACCAAAGTCTGAAAATAAAACTATCAAACTATTACAAGTTTTCATTATTTGTTCATCTTTCCTTTTCCCTTACTGGTGCTAGGGACGTCACCAATTTCAACTTTAGCTGTAAGAAACTTTACAGGCAAGAGTGAGCAAACAAGGCCCACTTGAAAAAACAATAACAATAAAGAAATCTTTAAACTTTTACATCAATTACCAATATTAGGCTCAATAGAACTGAACAATATATTCTATCAACTTTTTGAAAATTATAACATCCACTGAGGGTCTAATGATCACGATTCATATCCACAGTTATAAGTAATCTTTTAACTTTAACTTTAACAGTCAGAAGACTATAAGGACTCCACGTACTTAGGAGGATCAACCATTTGTACAATGTATTGTGCACAACCATTTCAATGCTAAGCGTAAACCTCTATTAAAAGAGTTGTTCATCTCAGTATTTAGAATACAAGTCCGCACCAAAGTAAGTTTGGTTTGGATAAGCTCTCAAGGAAATTTGGAATTTAACGAACATCAACTAAGGAGTAGTTGAATAAGTCCAATAACACTATACTATAGAATAATCATGATTGAGTCAACTATAGTAAACAAAAATCATGCTTTAGGAATAATCTAATAGCATACAATTTGAATAACTATAGCATACCTTGCTTGAACAATACTAAGTCAATGTTAATCAGAATTGAATACTAAGCATACATGGAAATTTAGTTATGCATGCTAATCAACAAGTGAAATACAAGAATAACTTGTTCAACATCAAACCAAAGTTTAGACAGCTTGCATCATTATAAGGTAATCGAATTAAAAACAATAATTAGTTCAATAAGACAAAGGATTAGAAAACTTATCTTGTTCGTAGATTAAACCGAACAATTCGAATCACAATATCCAATATACATATGTCACCATGACATAGTTAGCCATTACCACTTTACAACATAACTAAGTATGTTCATCATTTAAAATTAGATTTTCAATCACATAATCAAGTTATAACACAAGTTAATCTTAATTATTCATAGTATAGAAATATTAAAATTTAATATTTTACAGTCCTACTATCATCACCTAATGTTTCTTAAAATTTCGTGTACAAAAAGTACACTATCAGACCACGCTGTGGCGTGGTGATGGCGCTGCGGCGTGGTGAATACACTATGAAGCCGCGCTGCGGCGTGGTGATGGCGCTGCGGCGCCAGTAACGTACTGCTGGGCCGCGCTGCGGTGCGAAACTTCTGTATCGACTGACAGCTTCAGCAACCGTGCAAGAAAAAACCAAAATGGCCTAAAAGCTGGAATCTAATAGACTGATTATCATGTAATTTACATATAAACTTCATATAAACATATTGTGAAGACTTCTAACATGTTTCTATTCATAAATTAATACAATCCTCAAAGTTACAACACCCAATTTCAACGATATTGGCAAAACTCCATTGTTGACATTTTTTTATGAAAATCAACACTGTGATTTTGTTTTTCAATCAAAACAGAAATTTTTAAAACATCATAGTTATGATTATACATACTCTATCAATTTTCATAAACAATTTATCAATTTAACAACTAATAAAACCTTAATTTCTATTTTAAACTAAGCCATGTTCATATATATATTTTCATGTAAACACTATAATATATTTTCTTCACAATTTTCATACATACATAAAGAAATTGATTATAATCATACATACATTCAAGAAAATAGTTTTACAACAACAATCATCATCTAAAGCTATATACACAAGAAATTCATCATCCATAATTATTTACAGAGAACTTTTTGGAGAAGAAAACTAAATTTTAAAAATAAAATACAAGGATTAATATCCTACATTTGATTAAGAAGATGATACTCCAGAAGAAAATAGTTATGATTTCAATCTTCTTTTCCCCAATTCTTTTCTCAAATTCTCTAAGTTTCTCTCAACTTTTCTCTCTGTATTTTTTTCTTCTTCTCTTTTCTTCACTGAGTCTTCTTCCTAACTCCAGTCTAACTAACGTATGAAAAATTATAACGTATATGATATAATATCTATTAATGATATAATATAAATATAGATATAATTATATCAGTTATATTTTTGTTTGAAAATCAAAAGCCATAAGGTTTGTTTGGCTAATCAAAATAAAATAACTCATTAACCCTTATACCTTGTTTGGTAGACCTAATTAAAACAAATGGATTAATCCTTATACTTTGTTTGACAAAACATCATTAGATTAAAGACTTATTATGCACTAAGACATGTTTGACAAAACTAAATTAAACTCTTTTAATTATTTTAATAATTTCTTTATAGCAATGTTATTAGTCACCTTAATAAATCAATTAAAACATTAATCTATTAAATTACTTTAGCACATAATTTAATATCACATAACTATAATTTCTTTTATAGTTATAATTTTATTTAACCAACTAATATTTTAAATTATAATTTCTCATTTAAAATATTATAATTTATTTAAATCACTATAAGCTCTCTAGCTTACTTATTAAATTAAATTGGTATATAATCTCATAACAATTAATGTTCTTAGCTCCTTAATTATTTACTCAGCAAATAATTAACTAAATCACATCAACTCAAATTGTCATTAAATACTTATATACTTCAATAAATATTTAATATTGCAAATAAATATTTAATATTTAATTATTTATTCATCAAATAATTAACTAAACCACATTAACTCAAATTGAACAATTATTTATTCAACAAATAAACATAATCCATTAAATACTTATATAATTCAATAAATATTTAATATTACACTTTAAAATTCTGGAATGTTACATCATTCCCTCCTTACAAGAATTATGTCCTCAGAATCACAACTCAAACAAATCATTCGTTACAGCTCGGATGGGAGGAGAAGGAAGAGGAGAGACTAGCCTGTGAGCAAACTTTGTCCGACGGGAGAAGATTAAAGAAGCACGGTAATCCGGAACCTAGTTCCTTTTTAAATTTCTTTAAGTTTCTATGTTTAAAAACATAACTTATTAGGATTAAGAAGTAAAACTATATTGAAATGATTTCATATGGTTGAAATCATAAGAAAATGAAGAACTAAGAATTTAAAGTTTAGTAAATAAATTTTTTAAGGAAGTATAAGATTCGTAATGAGTTAGAGCAATCCGAGTTGATTATATGAATAAGTAGGTGAAATACATAAGTATGTGAAATACATAAGGAATGATGTTCTATAACATCAAATTCCAATAAAAAGTAAAATTATAATCCAAAATATCGATTAAAACGAAGAACGAACGAAGAACACGAAGAACGCGCGACGAACACGAAGAATGTTGTTGATGGACAAATTTAAAACCATCGTAGTTTAATTGTTGTTGATGGACAAGTTTAAAACCATCGTGTATAAGTTAGTTGCATATTGATTGGTTAGGAACGATAGAAACGTTCATGAAGAACGGATTAAAACTTAGCTATAACGAAGTTATGGCAAATTTTTGTAAAAGACGAACGAGAATTAGAAAGTTAGTAAATGAACCCTGATGTGTAGGGTTTCCTAAGAATGTAAGAGAATATATAAAACGTGAGTCATGGACTCAAGAACGAACAAGTTCCGAGTTCGGATGACCGAATTACGGACGAACGAACAAAGAGCGTTTAAAGCGTAAAATGAACAAAGGGTGAAGATCAAGCTAATTGAATGGCATGCTAACGGATTTAGATTAAATTTCTGCTCGATGGGTATTAAAGTACGTAAGATAAGGAAGAGAATGGCTCTGGAACGACCTCGTTTCGAGTTATAACGAAGGAGTCATGAGATCGCGAAGTAAGCATCTCAAAATTGGATTTAACACTTAGAGAATTTTTCTAGGGTTTAGGCCTGGCGCTGCAGCGCCAGCTGAGCCTTGGGAGGCGGCGCCGCAGCGCAAGCTCGTCCATAAACTTCTGGAGAGTGGCGCCGCAGTGCGAGCGATAACAAAAGGTTTGGCGCCGCGGCTCCAGACCAGGAAAGAGAGTGACGTGGGCTCGCGCCACAGCGCGAGAGGGAGGAAGGGAACCGACGTCGCGGCGCCAGTGCAGGGCGAGGCCCAGTGAGGAGAGTTTAACTACTCAACTCTTGGGGGAAGTGTACGGATAGATAATGAACATGTAGTTCACATAATATAACACTTAAGCAATTGATTTAAACCTTTATCAAAGATTGAACGTAAAGATTTAAGCAAGATTAAATGACAAAGAATATAAGCGCGGGTTACGTAACCGATATCCGGGGACCATAGTCGCAATAAATAAACATTAGGGATTGCTATAGTTGTGATTCCTTAGACGTTGAGTAACGAGGGTAATGAATAACATTCTGATGTTATGTCATGATAATGAGAGATAAGTGTGAAGCGCCTAGACGCTGTGAACGCAACGTTGTTGCGATGAGCGACTGATCTTAGCATACAACGATCGGTATGGCCTCGACATTAAAAATGACTAATGAACATGGGGTTCAGATAATGGATAACGAAAGTATTAAATTAGATATGAATTATCTAGAAAGCCATAATGAACGATAATAAGATTAATGAAAGCCAAATGTGAATCGATAAGGAATAAATCTAGAAGTATGGCATTTAGTTGCCAGAAAGTCGTAAAGAATAAGAAATTGACTTAATCGAACATTTTAGTTTAATAGTTCGTATAAGTTAAGATAAGTTTAGATTGTGGTACAATCGTAACTTTGATGGTTGACATATGGGAGTTGGGCTAAACAATTCCTTCAGAGAGCGAAGGTATATACAAAACTGGCAACCGATCTAACTCACTGTTGTGGGGCAGGTAGATGAGACGGGAACTTATTTGTTGGTTGTTTGTGAGAAACCACTCAGAGTACCATATGGACTACTAGCAGAGAAGCGATGTGTACTGAGTCCTAGAGAAGTTATAAGAAGAATATAAGAATATAAATCATCCTAGATGATGAATGGTTTGAGTAAGACATCTCCGTATGTCATGAAGCCGTAAACAGGTAAAGGAAGTTAGTCGCGTAAACTTATATTGTAAAAACGCGAACCCTAAGAAGTAAAGCTAAGTAAACCAACACGTAAGTTCAATATATGACTAATTGGTGTTTATGTTTTCTCCTTATGTGTTATATAGGAATTGAAATGAGCAGTTCAGCATAAGCTGTAGCTGGGCGTAAGACAAGTTTCCTAACTTCATTCCTATTACATGAATGCTAGTTTCTTAAACTTCTTAGATGTTGTACTTGAGAAGATCTGTCTATGTGCGAATGTGCGATATTTGTATAATGTGGTAAAACGTATGAGGCCTTGATCCACAATTTGAACACTTTGGTGTTTCTATGATATGCATTGTACTGTGATTGATATGTTCAATACAAGTATGTTATGTTTATACATGAACCGTTATTGTTAAGTCTGTGCTAATGATTCTAGCCAGATAGGATGTGCATAAAAAATTTAGAGTAATGAAAGTATTTCAAAGTGAAAATGATTGATGTTTTAAAATGATTGGAATCGAGTCTATTCCTATTATTCAAGCTGCTTCATAACCTTTGTTCAGTTAAAGAAATGTTTAATTCTGAAGTTGTTTGTTCAAACTGTTATGACTTGCTGGACAATTGAATGCTCACACTTGCTTTAAATGAAAAACAATTTTCAGCGAATAAGGTTAGAAGAACTTAAAGATCCTGTAAAGATCAAGCTGACGGTATCCAGATGAATGGTCATTCATTACGTGAAGAAGCTAGAAGATCGAGTGAAGACTTGTAATTTAGAAAGATGAAATTGAACAATAGACTAGTTAATGAACTATTGTGTATCCTTGGTGGCGGATAAAAGTCACTCTTGTAAGATGAAATGAATAATGTAGTTATTATTATTTGTAATGAAAAAGGTTATAAGGTTTCCAGAACCTGGGATTTGATAGTGTATGTTGTTATATTTTGGTATATAATGATGTATGTTGGATGAAGGATGTACTCGTGACGTACGGAATTCGGGTGTGAAGATAGATCGGATTTCAGGGCGTTACATCACAAGTCATTTCAGGTTCTTTAACCCTCGTTACATACATCCTTTCCTTTTTACCCATTTGCCCCTCAGGGAAAAACACATTTTTCAAACCAACATGCTGGTTTTACTTCATTTCACATCATACAACTCCGGTTATCCCATCAGGGATTGAACCTTTCATACATGCAATTTATATTGAAGACGGGATTAAACTTTTCACACCTTCAGTTTGTTCCAAGCAAGGGATCAAACTTTCATTTCCTCGCAGTATAGCCTACACATGGGATCCAACTTCTTCGGTCACCCCTCGTCTTTAGGGACAAACTACGTCGACTTGATCTCCCTGATACCCAAGAGTACGTAGGCAACCATATTCTATATGGCTTGGTCGCAATAAAAAAAATAACAAAAACATTTCTGCCCTTTTCTACAAAAACACTTCTACACCCTTCTTAATCAATAAAGCTTCTATACCCATTTACACCTTTCACATTCAGCGTTGAACCTCTTGCACCAAGTTTGAACTACGCAAATCTGATCTCCTCTTTAATAGGAGTACGTAGGCAGCCATTTATGGTTCGGTCTAACCCCCTACTAAAATACAAAATACTTGTCATCTGGTACTGGGATCAAACTTTAATCCACCATGTGACGCCCCCAAAATAGGTATACATCAGCCATTCGGAGTCGCCAAATACATGGTATAGAAATAAATACAACTTCAGTAATATAATTATCGTACAAAATACGACAACACATATACTGTGAGTTTAAATACAAATACTGTCTACTAGAGAGTATACAAACTCAAAAGGAGTCCTCATTACAATTATTGATACACTATTTTACAAAAATAGTGAGAACTTCTAAACAGCTATCTCGAATCATCACTCCATACCCCGGCTAGTTCCTGCTAAATTTTCTCCTCCAAAGAAGAACAATGGAACAACAAGGAAAAGGGTGAGCTCAACTAGCCCATAATATTATGACTAAGATAATATACAACAAATTATCGTTAGTCTTCAACAGGGAATAATCCGACAAAATATAATAGACAACATGTTTTAGATCAACAACTGCAGCAGAAACAGCAATCCATTAGAAGAGTCAAGTATATAATGAGTTATACTATCTTCTAAGATTTAAAAGTCCATCATCAATATTTTATCCCTGTAACATCAATCAATATACATCTTAAATCAAATATTAATCTTTGCACTACTGGCCAAAGATATTTATTTGTATCACCAGTTGGTCATGTTCATCTCAACACCTGTTCATCTTTGCACTACGGGCCAAAGATATTCATTAGGTAATCATTCATCTTTGCACTACAAGCCCAAAGATATTCATTAATATTGTAAGACCCCAACTTTTATAAATAAAGATGAATTTTCTATAAATATTATTTTTGAATATTATGGAGTAAATTTGATATAATATTATAGTTGTGGGTAATATTTATAAATTTTGCAAAGTAAGCAAGTTGTTATAAAATATTCGTTTGGTCGGGGAATATTTGTACGATGGCACAATCATTGGTGGACCCCACAACGAAAGTATTGTCGTAGTTAGAAAACGACAAAATTATCTTTCTATAAAAATAATGGCGGAGGTGTTACCGTTAAAACTGTTAAACTACCCGGTAGTAAAAGTACAGTAATACGTGTGGTTGTATAGTAGCACACTGTATTGATTATTGATGCTTATGTGAGAAGTCACTCAGCTATACTCAATTATTGCTACAGTAATTGCTGCATCATATCTCTTATATTATTGATTCAATTATTGTCACAGTATCATCTGTATAATATGTTATATTATTAAATCAATAATTGAGACGACAAGTTGTAAATGATTAATAATTGATGAAAGATTAAATATGTGTTGATTAAAAATAAAATGATTTGTGGTAATATTTATTCAATCCTTAATGTATATAAAGAGTCTATTATGAGACGTTTGTGGTAAGTTTGGTTATTTTATGGGGGGCTCATATGTCATCATCTAAGAGTCTCTTTCGCCAATAGTAATTACCTTCGTCAATAGTAATTACTTTCATCAATAGTAGTTACCTTCGTCAATAGTAATTACCTTCGTCAATAGTAATTACCTTTACCAGACGTCAAACCACTTGTCGTTTCACATTACAAGCGTCGAATCACTTGTCGTTTCACATTACAGGCGTCGAACCACTTTTCTTTTCACATTACAGGCGTCAACCCACTTGTATTTTCACATTTCAAGTGCTAAGCTAGAAATCTCCTATAAATAGAGGCCTAGCGCTTCATTATTTTTCACGAATTCATTCAAGCTATAGAGAGAGAATGTATAGAGAGAATAAGAGAGAAAGAAGAAGAGTATTCTGTTACTACACTACTGCAGTATTCAAATCTCCTACTAATGTAAGGGGTGTTATTTATTTTATATTCGTGAAGAGAACTTCTATTATTCCATTCTTTATTATTCTGTTGGAATAACCTGTATACGCGGGATACCCTATACTTGGTGAAATTCTTCTGTTACTCCATTCTTTATTATTCTGTTGGAACATCCTGTCGGTGCGTTTACGCATGACCTGGTTCCATTATTTATTATTCTGTTGGAACATCCTGTCTATGCATTTTACGTCGGACCTGGTTCCATTCTTTATTATTCTGTTGGAATATCCTGTCTGTGCATTTTACGCCGGACCTGATTCCATTCTTTATTATGCTGTTGGAATATCTTGTCTGTGCGTTTACACTGGACCTGGTTCTGTTATTTATTATTCTGTTGGAATAACCTGCCTGTGCGGTCTATCGCATGCATGTTGATTTCATTTGTTATTCCATTCTTTATTATACTTAGTTGGTTAAAACTGTGACTTCTATACTCCATGAAATTAGTGGAATATCATTGATATTTGCGCTTCATCTAGTATCTTTTCATAAAAATATTCTTCTGAGCATTCTTGAATTTTACTCTACAAAACAGTATCATGTTGACAATTTGGACGTTATTAGTTCCTGGGTAAATTAATTCTTGAACTTGTTTTATTGAATTCTTATATCATTGTCATTATTCTCATGTTTATATTTTGTTGAAGTCATCTGTGGCATGTAGTGCATAGATGGACTTGGTATGATTATGACCAGGGATTATTCGGTGTAATCATAACCATAATATTACAAATGATGTGGTAAAAGTCTCATTGGCCCGTAGTGCATTGATGAACAGTTTTTGGCATGATCATAACCATTAATGAATACACAAATATCCTTGGCCATAGTGCATGGATAATATGTGGTCGTGATACTAAAGAATATCCTTGGTCGTAGTGCATGGGTGATTCGATGATGTGGATTATGTATTAAGTTGAGTCACAGCGATATCAGTGTTGAAAAACCTTTTAAATCATAGAAGATAGTAGATTTTATTCTCTACTTGACTTTTTAATGGATTGCTTGTTCTGCTGGAGTTAAACTTGATGTTTATTATATTTTATCAGTTTAACACTGTTGAAGGCTAATGATAATTTATTCTGCATTATCTTAGTCATAATATTTCTTACAGGGCTAGTTGAGCTCACCCTTTCTTCCACTGTACTCTTCAGGAAATGAGAATATAGCTGGGACGAGTCGGGGAACGGAGTGATGGACCAGATGATAGTATTAGTAGTCCTTACTATTCTGTTAAATAGTGTGACAATAATTGTAATGAGGACTCCTTTTGAGTTTGTATAATCTCTAGTAGACAATATTTGTATACAAACTCACATTTATGTTTTGTCTTATTGTACACGACAGTTGTATTATTAAGTTGTATTAAATTTTGTACCATGTATTTGGCGACTCAAGATGGATGATGTATACCTACTTTTGGGGGCGTCAAAGTTGGTATCAAAGCTTAGGGATGTGATCCCTAGCTAAGATGTGAGAATAGAACTAGGAGGGGAGAGACAGGGAATTCCTTCGCTAGTATGACATGCCTAAGTTTTTTTTTGGTATTTAATTGGTCGGTCAGAATATAGTATGTTACATGTCAATTAACCTTTATTTTGTGGCAGTATCTGAAAATGACATCTGAGAATGTTGAGAATAGCAATGGAGCACAGGCGACCGTTGATTCACCACATATCAATAATCAGGATAATGTGCATCGGGAAGGCGATAATCCTCATGCAAACAACAACACTGACCAAATGATGTATGATCAAATGTTCAGAGACTTTATGCAATTCATGCAACAGTAGGCGAGAGCGGCTCCTGTCCAAAATGTAGGTGGAAACACTGGAAACTCTCGGGCGGTCACTGCTAAACAGTTCAAGGAGCTAGGACCACCGGCGTTTAAGGGAGAGCCAAAACCACTTATAGCGGAAACATAGATAAAGCAGATCACCAAGATATTTGATGTCTTGGGATGCTCCGAGGTGCAAAAGGATCCCTTTGCTGCCTTTATGTTGCGAGGAGAGGCAGATTACTGGTGGGAATCGGTTAAGCGTACTCAACCTGCCGCACTAAAGATGTCTTGGGAGAAGTTCCAAGAGCTGTTCAACGACAAATACTTTCCCGAAAGTATTCGTCACATGAATGAGGTGGAGTTTATCAAGTGGGAACAAAACAATATGACCGTGTCGCAATACGAGGCTAAATTTGCTGATTTATCCCAGTTTGCGTCCCACTTGGTGGATAATGAAGAGAGAATGGCGCGAATATTTTTAAGAGGTTTGAAGTCGGAGATACGTCAACATCTTATTTCTCATAAATTGTGTTTGTATTCAGATGTTGTAAATAGGGCTCAGTTGGTGGAGCGCGATAACGAGTCAATACAAACAAAAGAGAGCAGCCGACAAAATGATAATACCAGTGAGAGCAGTCATCGAAGTGGTGAAAACAAGCGTGGTGGGAATCAACATGCCAGAAATGGTAACCACTTCGGTGGTAATCAAGGCCAAAACAATAGGAATGGACATTTTAAGAAGAGGAGATTCAACAATGATAGAAAGACGTCAGCACCAGTACCCGTTGTTAAGGAAGGAGAACGACCACCTATCATATGCTTCAAATGCGGAGGGGAGGGACACATCTGCCCAAACTGCACGATGTCGTCCAAAGTATGTTATAATTGTGGAAGAGAAGGTCACTTAGTCCGATTTTGTCGTTTACCAAAGACAAATTCAGCTAGGATGGAGGCACCAAAGGCAGTCCCAGAAAGGTCAAAGCCGGTAGTGCAAGGGAGAGCGTTTGTTGTGACCTCCCTAAAAGTAAGGAACCCGAATGAGGTCATCACGGGTAATCTTATCATAAACTCTAACGAAGTTTATACTTTATTTGATACCGGTTCTACCCATTCTTTTATTTCTCCTACTTGTGCTCATCGATTAAATTTGACTCCGAAGAAATTAGACTTTGACTTATCTGTGGAAACTCCATTGGGAGAAACCTTCATTACCTCCACTGTTTATAAGTCTTGTATGGTTCAAATCGGTACCCTCACATTACCTATCGATCTTCTTTCATTGAAAATGCTTGCATTTGATGTGATTCTAGGGATTGATTGGTTAACTACTCATCATGCTAAAATTGATTGTTTTCGTAAGGTTGTTAGCTTTCATATTCCTAATCAACCTATCATGCGAATTCAAGCGACCAAACCATTAAAATCAATCACGATCATCTCAAGCCATAAATCTATTCGTTTATTAAAAAACGGATGTTAAGCTTTCTTAGCTCATGTCACAGATCTAAACAAAAATACTTTAGTTTTGAATGATATTTCTATTGTTAATAAATTTCCTGACGTATTCCCCGAAGAATTTCCTGGCCTACCCCTTGAGCGTGAAATTAAATTTTGTATCGACCTTGAACCCGATACAAAACCCATTTCCAAAGCCCCATATCGAATGTCTCCTATTAAACTTTAGGAGTTAAAGACCCAACTGCAGGAATTGTTAGATATTGGCTTTATTCGTCCTAGTACTTCTCCTTGGGGTGCTCCTGTTCTATTCGTGAAGAAGAAAGATGGGAGTATGCGACTTTGTATTGATTATCGGGAGTTGAATCATGTCACCATCAAAAACAGGTACCCATTGCCACATATCTAATTAAATCTTATCCCAAGCTAAGGTCCAATGGGTTAAAGTGATCCATGGGGCAACCCATGATCATGTGGTAAATCTTGGTGACCAAGTGTTGTGGGGAGCAAGTAACTTAGAGGCTAAGTGTTGTAATGACCAAGACATTAATGTGATGGCCAAGTAATTGTTGTGGTTAGCAAGTAAACTTGGAGATTAAGAAATGAATAGTAAGCAGGTTACTAAGGAGGTGGGAGGTCCTAATGACCCTTATGCCCTAACTTAGGATTTCCTATAAATAGAGAAGCTTTATTTCATTTGTTGGTTGTTCAAAATTCATCCAACTTCTCTTAAGCTAAGCAACTTATTTGGTTGAGAGAATAAGCACATATAAGTTATACTTCCTTTGTTAGATTTTCAACCAATAACTTATAGCTTATTGGTTTGAGAGAAAAAGCTAGAAGTTAGCCTTTGTTAATTTAAGGAGCAAGAAGGAGATTAAGGATTAGCAAGAGAACATTAAAGGGTAAGCCATCTCTAACCATATTTCTTTCTCTCTTCCAATGATAGAGAAGGGGGTATTGGTAGAGCTAGAATGCTAAGAAGAAGTTGGAATGATAAACCAAAGGGCTTAAGTCTTAATAAGCCGTATAAATTATGAATAAGCTATTCGTAATCATTTAAGTTACGAACTTGTGAAGAACAATAATGAAAGTATAAGAACTTGTAAGAAGTGGTAACATGTTTACATTAAAAAGTTAGCATGATTAATAAGAGGTAAGAATAAGGATTTAAAGGACTTAACTTATTAATAAGTCATAAGCAATGAAATCAAGTATGTTATACTTTAATATGTAGTTAAGAAGTTTATGAGTTTTGAACTTATTAAGAACAAGTAATAACTTATGATGTTTATAAGTTAACAAAGCATGTATGTCAAGATGATAGTATGATGGATTGAATCCAATTGAAACGGTTTAAAAATCTCAAGTAACGAAGTTTCGCTGGAATTCACACGATTAGACGACGATCGTCGAATTCGTGAAATTCTCATAATGGAAGTCAAATTTTGATATTGAGCTTGGAAATATTGGTTTTCAATGGAGACAAGTCATATTTGTCATGATAGAGTTGCGGACTCGAAAATGGCCAGATTCCGAATTAGAACAAAGAAACGAGCATTGAACGTTCACGAACGTTTATCGTTTTCGTTAAAAATGGACTAATAGGTGGAATTTTAGCAAATGAAGTCGAATAGATAAAATTCTTGTATGAACGCATAGAGTACGTAATTCGTGAACCGTAGGCTCTTGAACGAGCCAATTCGGACTTATAACGAAGAAGTTGTGAGGCCGGGAATATCACCAAAAGAAAAATCTGTCAAAATTGTCTGATAGACAGAGTCGGCGCCGCGGCGCGAGTCAAGGCAGGAATGGTCGGTGCCGCAGCGCGAAACCGGACATTAGCCCCTGTTAGTTCACGCCGCAGCGCGACGGATAACACTAGGACTCGCACCACGGCACCGAGTCCGGTCTTTTGATTCTAAGGCGTGGCGCCGCAGCGCGGCACAAAGAAAAAAAGCTGGCGCTGCAGCGCCAGCCCTAGAGTTTCCGTAGAGAGGATTGGTTATGAAGATAAAAAGAAAGGCAATAAAGTAATACAAACTTAATGAACATGAAGTAACATTGTTAAGTTATGATTAATCCCCAAGTAAGATCACTTAGGGTTTAAATAAGTCAATTGAAGATGAATGCAAACTATGTGAAATAAGTTCTAAACCAATGACGATCGAGGTTCGATTAATAATAAAGTTAGTAAGCCGCGATGAAGGACCCCTAACTCGAACCGAGTGTATTAATGAAATAATTTCAGTTAAGTTATAGAAGAGAACAAAATTGGTAAGAATGATGTAAAGAATGACAAAAAGCCGGAACCAATAATAACAAATCTAATAAGGGATTAGATTGAGAAGAAGGGTAAGATTCTTTAGGAGCTATGTATGTTCATTCATGACCTAATGTGGTATATTATGTGGTTATGTGTTGTAGAGACCGTAAGGACTCAAAGGGAAACGTAATTATACTGTAGCAGACGCTGAAGGCAAGTTTTTCTTAAACACTTGTCTAACCTTCATGTTAGCCAGGTTTTCAAATGATTCACATTATGAGATGCATGTATGGTTTTGAAGAAAGAGTCGATGTCAGTTTTAGCTCGGCTAGACTACTCTTGATAGATTGATTGAACTATTTACAAGTCTTTCAATATAAAATTACTAACGCTATCCTACGCCAACTAAATGGTACGGATTCAAGGTAAGCCTGATTATGAATAAACAAATGTATTTTCATCGGGTATTCGATGGGCACGTGAGGTTGCCACAACTTAAGTATACACACGTTTAATGGATGTAGTGTTGATCAACATAGGGTACTATAGGCTGATCACCTAGATGTACTCGTAAGATATACCGGACTTCCAGACTTCGTGTCGGATTATCCTTTTCACAGAAACTATAAGACGTTCATGTCTTGAACTAGAATTGATGATTTACGAAATATTGTTATTGCAAAACATTTTGAAGAAAAAGGAAAGCTATATTAAATTATTGATAGTACTTCGTAACTATCATCCAGTTATTAAAGATATACGATTCCTATGTTTCAAGCATACTTTTAAAAAATGAAATTGTTGTACTTGCTGAGCTTGTTATGCTCACACTTGCTTGAACCATATGATTGCAGCTTATATGATATGACCAAAGGATTCGACAAGGATAAAGTGAAGGCTAAAGAGAACTTGTAGCGTACCTATGTAATAGTATAGGTTTGCAATGATAATATTTGATATTATGACAAGAACAAATGTAACGGTTATAAAGAACCTGGGGAATGGTAGTATTATTTTGGAATATATATAAGACAAATTCGTTCTTTTGAGGCTTTTCCAATTGAATGTTTGTGTGAACTGTAGCACCGTGGAGCACCATCTGTCGGGTTGAAAGAGAATCGGATTTGGGGGCGTCACAGGTTGGTATCAGAGCATTAGGTTATAAAACTTAAGGGGGGAAGAACCTTAGGCTCATAACCTCGTTAAGGAAGAGAAGTTCGAAGGAAGTAAACTCGAGCTTTACTTGAGTCGAATGAGTTAATAAGGTATTGAGAAAACTCAGTACCGAAAGATTTAAAAGATGGAAAGTAACCCTAAATAAATTAAATGTGATTTGTGCTTATACTATTGTGTATTATGTACTAATCAACATGTTATGTGTTATTGTAGGTTGTCGATTGATAGCTTGATGTATAGAGATATACCCGCGGTGATCGAAGAGTTTGTGAACCAAGTAGAGCCTGTACCGATGCCAGTGGTGGAGGTACCATTAGTGATTCTAGAGGAGTCGGAGACAGAGGAGTACTTTTGTGAGGAAGACTACTCCGAGGGAGAGATGGATGTAACGTCATACCTGAGTATAATGAATGATGGGGAGGAAGAAAGAGAGGTAACATCGATTACTACGGTGGTACCTACACTGGAGTCATCACCTCCAGATGCAATGGAAGCATTATATCTGGCAGCGTTTGACAAGAATGTGCAACTGAGTGCAGTTGTGCAGAAACATAATGAAGAGATTAGTGCTCTTTATGTAGCGAAGGAGTCGGCAGATGCAGATTTAGAGTCAGAGCATGAAGAGAAGGTGCTCATGATAAATAAGGCAAGGGATTTTAAGAAGGAGGCCGATGAGCTTCGTAGAGAACCGAGGGAGAAGGACCAGAAGATAGCCCGGATGTCTTACATCCATGAGAGAGCTCATAAGGATTTCAAGTTAAAAGTTGCTTGTTATTCCAATGAGTCAGGACAAACCCGTCATACTATTAGTTGGGATACTGTAGTGGCGATTGCTAATGAGAAGCACGAGGACACTGTTATGCATTATTAGAAATCTAAAATTTTAAGTATGTGTGTAGTGACGTAAAACCCTCTTTTGTATAACAGGGTAGTCTTTTTGTAAATCCCAACTTTTGTGAAGTTCAATTGCGGGATAGAAAATGTAATAGCCTTTGTGCTATGAAAACAAGTTGTAAATAGTTTCAAACTATGAAAGAGCATATTAATATGATGAAGTTTTCATGGAAATGATTTGTTATGATGCGATTTGGTATGTGGCGATTAATAACGAAGTAAGTAAATAGATAATAATGAAATTTTATTTAATCTAAAAATGTCGTCAGGGAGAAGATAACATAATAAGGAAGCGGAATCACGTAATGATAATTAATGGGGTCAAAACAACCCTATGCAAGAGTTCGCTAAGTTATTAACGACTGCATTTAACCACACCGGGGTTAGAGTACCACAGAACCTAAGGTAGCTAGAACTATTACCTTTAAAGAGTTTAAAAGCATAGGTCCGCCTGAGTTCAAAGGAACGACGGACCCAATAGAAACCAGACATGGGTTAAGGGAATAGGGAAGACGTTTGTTATTACAAACATAGGTGAGGTGCGAAAGATTTCTTTTGTGACTTACCCGATGAATAGAGAAGCTAACGTTTGGTGGGAAGCTCACCAGGGTGGGGCTAGAACAGAGGAGGTAACGTGGGAACAATTCAAGAAGGTTTTCTTCGAGAATTATTTCCCTACAAATATGTGAGGGAGGATAGAGATTGAATTCTTAGAACTTAAGCAAGGGGATATCATATTTCCCCAGTACGCGACCAAATTCAAATGAATTGACAAGGTTTATTTCACATCAAGTGGACACGGAGGAGATGAAGGCTCGTAGGTTTGAGCAGGGCCTGAAACCCTAGCTCTATAGTAGGATTTCGGTGTTCTAGAGTGTTTCCTATGGGATCATTATAGAGAAGATAATTATAACAAAAGGTGGTAGTGAGGCGTAGACTCAATACCACAAAGAGAGGAAGAATGAGAGAAAGGGAGAGAGAGGAACCATGATAGAGAGTGCTAAGGGCAGTATGCCAAGAAGAAAGAATTATAACTCCAGGAATACTGGAGTGGGACAAGGGGACCCTAAGCGTAGGATCCGAGCGTATAAAATAGGTGGAAAGACTTATCTAGGATTCTGTCTAGAAGGGATTATAAATACCTTTAAAACATTAAGATAGAGGAGGAGGGATTAATTTTCATTAATTATATTCGTGGAAATGGTTTCATGAATAATAGAAGTAAGCAAGTATCGATAGATAAGTTTCAATTAATGTCGAGAGGATTTGAGGAAATTCTCGGTATGAATGGGTTGATTAACCATAGAACTATAATAAATTGTTATAAGAAAAGTGTGAACCTTTAGTTTTCTCAAAAAATCTAAGGTAGTAAATTACGGTAATAAAATACCGCGACATTATTATTGTCGAACCATGACGCAAGTTAGGTTGGTGTTAAGGAAGAGGAGAAGTCGTTACGGTTGCGTGTCGACTAATGTAATAAGAGTAAGTTAGCGGTTAAGGCTAAATACCCATGGCCCAGGATCGACGATCTATTTGATTAGTTGAAGAGGGGCAAAGAAATTTTCCAAAGATAGATTTGTGTATGAGGTATAGTAGATTGGAAGTAAGAAAGAAAGAGGAGGTACCATTAGCATCACAGGATTTAAGAGAAAGGTTAATTGTGGCACCTATATTGTCTTTATCAGATGATACAGGGAATTTTATAGTGTATCTTGATGTTCGCAAAGATGACATGATTGCGTGCTCTTATAGCATGGCAATGCCATTGTGTATGCCTCACGCCAGTTAGAGGATTATGAGGAGGTCTATCCTACTTATGATCTAGAATTGGCAGTTGTAGTTTTTGAATTTATAATCTGAAGATAGTATTTATACGGTGAGAAGTGTGAGATATACACGGACTTTAAGAGTCTAAAATATATCTTCACACAGGAAAAGTTGAATATGCAGTAGGAGGAGGACTATGATATCTTATATCATTCAAGAAAGGTAGACGTAGAAACCGACGTATTAAGTATAAAGGGTAAGGAAAAGCTATCGATGTTAGCAACTCAGAAGGAGTTAACAACGGAGATGGCAAGCATTGATTTAGAAGTTAAATTACGGAATGAAGGGGTAGAATTGTTATTCAAAACGTAGACTCAATCCACGGTAATGGAACGAGTTAAGTAAGTACAACTAGGTAATGAGGGATGCAAGCGAATGAAGAAGATGAGGCAAGATAAGTAGAAGACTAGGTATAGTCTTATTTTGAGGGAGGAATTTGAGTTCCAAATAAGTTTAATGTTAAAGGAAGAGCTAATAAAAGGAAAATATTGTAATGTGTTATTAAGTGTTTAACTTCCAATTCAAATTATTGATAGAAAGTGATAAGTCATTTGAGAGAATATAATACCTTCGGCGAAGGTGAAATAAAAGAACCCCAATGTCGAAGAAGCATTGTAGGAACTCGAGATTAAGATAAAGGAAAAATTTTCCTCTGTGGTGTAGGTATTATTAGCGAGATTCTGGGGACAGAATCCTTATAAGGAGGGAAGAATGTAACGCCCGAGAAAATCGAATTTTTGAGAATTAAATTTTTATTTTTATTAAATGAATTTAATTGATTATTTATGGAGCAAGCTAATCGAAGGTCGTTATATGATCTAAACATATCAGAACGTCGTAGTATTTTGGCTACGTGGTAGAATTAAAGTGTTTGAATTTTCAAGACGAAAATAAAAGTTTTGCAATAAATTTTTTGAAAAACACTATTCACGGATTTCTGCTCGGGAATTATTTTTGAACTTCCGAGAAATACGTAACGATAGAATATCGATGTGAGATGGAATATCCAATTATATTTCAGTTATGGAAAACATAATATTTCTTCTGTGGACTTAAAACCCAACGTTTAAGGAAAATGATTTACGAGAAGGAAATGTAATGCGATTAATGAATTAAACGATTATCGTATAATACGTAGGTATTATACGTGGTAATGAATATGAGTATGATACGAAGTATTATACGAGTATGTATGAATGATGGTATATCATATATCATGAATTAGTATACGAGTTAGGATACGAGAATTATACGTAAAGTATATGTCCTAAGGCTTTAAGCCAAATATATTGAATTTGTAGGATTGTGTAGGAAATATTAAAGTCCAATGAGAATTGACAAAGCCCAAATGTAAGATTGGTTAAGTCCAATAGAATTGATGCAAGCCCAATGTTTGTTTAATTGTAAGCCCAAAGCTTAAGCTACTCTAATTAAATCTAAGCCCAAGCTAAGGTCCAATGGGTTAAAGTGATCCATTGGGCAACCCATGATCATGTGGTAAATCTTGGTGACCAAGTGTTGTGGGGAGCAAGTAACTTAGAGGCTAAGTGTTGTAATGACCAAGACATTAATGTGATGACCAAGTAATTGTTGTGGTTAGCAAGTAAACTTGGAGATTAAGAAATGAATAGTAAGGAGGTTATTAAGGAGGTGGGAGGTCCTAATGACCCTTATGCCCTAACTTAGGATTTCCTATAAATAGAGAAGCTTTATTTCATTTTTTGGTTGTTCAAAATTCATCCAACTTCTCTCAAGCTAAGCAACTTATTTGGATGAGAGAATAAGCACATATAAGTTATACTTCCTTTGTTAGATTTTCAACTAATAACTTATAGCTTATTGGTTTGAGAGAAAAAGCTAGAAGTTAGCCTTTGTTAATTCAAGGAGCAGGATGGAGATTAAGGATTAGGAAGAGAACATCAAAGGGTAAGCCATCTCTAACCATGTTTCTTTCTCTCTTCCAATGATAGAGAAGGGGGTATTGGTAGAGCTAGCATGCTAAGAAGAAGTTGAAATGATAAACCAAAGGGCTTAAGTCTTAATAAGCCGTATAAATTATGAATAAGCTATTCATAATCATTTAAGTTACGAACTTGTAAAGAACAATAATGAAAGTATAAGAACTTGTAAGAAGTGGTAATATGTTTACATTAAAAAGTTAGCATGATTAATAAGAGGTAAGAATAAGGATTTAAAGGACTTAACTTATTAATAAGTTATAAGCAATTAAATCAAGTATGTTATACTTTAATAAGTAGTTAAGAAGTTTATGAGTTTTGAACTTATTAAGAACAAGTAATAACTTATGATGTTTATAAGTTAACAAAGCCTGTATGTCAAGATGATAGTATGATGGATTGAATCCAATTGAAACGGTTTAAAAATCTCAAGTAACGAAGTTTCGCCGGAATTCACACGATTAGACGACGATCGTCGAATTCGTGAAATTCTCAGAACGGAAGTCAAATTTTGATATTGAGCTTGAAAACATTGGTTTTCAATGGAGACAAGTCGTATTTGTCATGATAGAGTTGCGGACTCGAAAATGGCCGGATTCCGACTTAGAACAAAGAAACGAGCATTAAACGTTCACGAACGTTTATCGTTTTCGTTAAGAATGGACTAATAGGTGGAATTTTAACAAACAAAGTTGAATAGATAAAATTCTTTTATGAACGGATAGAGTACATAATTTGTGAACCGTAGGCTCTTGAACGAGCCAATTCGGACTTATAACGAAGAAGTTGCGAGGCCGGGAATCTCACTAAAAGAAATATCTGTCAAAATTGTCTGATACACAGAGTCAGCACCGCGGCGCGACTCAAGGCAGGAATGGCCGGCACCGCAGCGCGAAACCGGACATTAGCCCCTGTTAGTTCACGCTGCAGTGCGGCGGATAACATTAGGACTCGTGCCACAACGTCGAGTCCGGTCTTTTGATTCTAACAGCGGGTACAAAGAAGAAAAGATGGCACTGCAGCGCCAGGCCTAGAGTTTGCATAGAGAGGATTGGTTATGAAGATAAAAAGAAAGGAAATGAAGTAATACAAACTTAATGAACATGAAGTAACATTGTTAAGTTATGATTAAACCCCAAGTAAGATCACTTAGGGTTAAAATAAGTCAATTGAAGATGAATGCAAACGATGTGAAATAAGTTATAAACCAATGACGATCGAGTTTTGATTAATAATAAAGTTAGTAAGTCATGATGAAGGACACCTAACTCGAACCGAGTGTATTAATGAAATAATTTCAGTTAAGTTATAGAAGAGAACGAAATTGGTAAGAATGATGTAAAGAATGACGAAAAGCCAAAACCAATAATAACAAATCTAATAAGGGATTAGATTGAGAAGAAGGGTAAGATTCTTTAGGAGCTATGTATGTTCATTCATGACCTAATGTGGTATATATGTGGTTATGTGTTGTAGAGACCATAAGGACTCAAAGGGAAACGTAATTATACTATAGCAGATGCTGAAGGAAAGTTTTTCTTAAACGCTTGTCTAACCTTCGTGTTAGCCAGGTTTTCAAATGATTCACATTATGAGATGCATGTATGGTTTTGAAGAAAGAGTCGATGCCAGTTTTAGCTCAGCTAGACTACTCTTGATAGATTGATTGAACTGTTTACAAGTCTTTCAATATAAAATTGCTAATGCTATCCTACGCCAACTAATTTGTACGGATTCAAGGTAAGCCTGATTATGAACAAACAAATGTATTTTCATCAAGTATTCGATGGGCACGTGAGGTTGCCACAACTTAAACGTACACACATTTAATGGATGAAGTGTTGATCAACATAGGGTACTATAGGCTGATCACCTAGATGTACTCGTAAGATATGCCGGACTTACGAACTTCGTGCCGGATTGTCCTTTTCACAGAAACTATAAGACGTTCACGTCTTGAACTAGAATTGATGATTTACGGAATATTGTTATTGCAAAACGTTTTGAAGAAAAAGGAAAGCTATATTGAATTATTGATAGTACTTCGTAACTATCATCCAGTTATTGAAGATATACGATTCCTATGTTTCAAGCATACTTTTAAAAAATGAAATTGTTGTACTTGTTGAGCTTGTTGTGCTCACACTTGCTTGAACCATATGATTGCAGCTTAGACGATATGACCAAAGGATTCGACAAGGATAAAGTGAAGGCTAAAGCGAACTTGTAGCGTACCTATATAATAGTATAGGTTTGTAATGATAATATTTGATATTATGATAAGAACAAATGTAATGGTTATAAAGAACCTGGGGAATGGTAGTATTGTTTTGGAATATATATAAGATAGATTCGTTCTTTTGAGGCTTTTCCAACTGAATGTTTGTGTGAACTGTAGCACCGTGGAGCACTATCTGTCGGGTTGAAAGAGACCCGGATTTGAGGGCGTCACAATGATCATACCATCCAATACCATCTTGGAAAAGTGAACGTGGTAGCTGACGCATTGAGTTGAAGATCATATACCAATACGAGTGCGATATTGTCAATGCAAAGGCCCATTTTGTGTGACTTGCAAAGGATAGAGATAGAGTTAAAGACTCCAGGGACCCATGTGATGATGGCGAATATACGAGTAGAACCGACTTTAATCGATAAAGTTAAAGCTGGTCAAGCTACAGACCTGGAGCTGATGCGTATGAGGAAGAAAGTGCAAGAAGGTGCTATGCCGGAAGCAAGAATTGATGTAGAAGGAATACTTCGAGTCAACTCCAGACTTTGTGTTCCTAAAGTCTAAAATCATGATGACGACCCTGATTTAAAGTATAAAATCATGATGGAGGCGCACAACACACCATTTGCAATCCATCCTGGGAGTACCAAAATGTATCATAATATTCGTTATACATTTTGGTGGAGCAATATGAAGAGAGAGATAACACTATTTATCTCAAGGTGTCTAACTTGTCAACGAGTTAAAGCGGAGCATCAAGTACCAAAAGGTCCATTGCAACCACTTGAAATTACAGAATGGAAGTGGGAGCACATTACCATGGATTTTGTTACCGGTCTTCCTAAGGTTTCTCAAGGCATAGATGCGATTTGGGTCATTGTTGATAGATTGACTAAGTCTGCTCATTTCTTACCGATACGAGAAACTTATACACTTGAACGTCTTGCTCGTATATACATAAACGAGATTGTAAGACTGCATGGTATGTCAGTATCCATAGTTTCTGATCGAAACCCAAGATTCACTTCACGATTTTGGGTTAGTTTGCAAAAAGCTATGGGCACAAACTTATGATTTAGCTCGGCATATCATCCTCAGACGGATGGACAGTCGGAGAGGACTATTCAAATTCTTGAAGATCTATTAAGACTCTGTGTCCTTAATTTCAAGGGAAGTTGGGACAAGTTCTTACCATTGGTGGAGTTTTCCTACAACAACAGTTATCAAGCAAGTATTGGCATGGCTCCGTTCGAAGCGTTGTATGGAAGGAAGTGTCGTTCTCTAGTATGCTGGGATGAGGTGGGTGAAGCAACGTTGTTGGGACCGGAGTTGGTACGTATGACTACGGAAAAGATTCAAACGATCCGGCAACGTATAAAAACCTCACAAGATCGACAAAAGAGTTATGTTGATCTTCATCGAAAGGATGTGGAATTCGATATAAGAGATCATGTGTTGTTATGTGTGGCTCCATATAAAGGAGTTACAAGATTTGGAAAGAGAGGAAAGCTCAATCCTCGATTCATCGTCCCATTTTTAATCCTCGATCGAGTAGGAACTGTAGCCTATAGGCTCGCTGTGATAACACGAGATTTCGAATAATCAAAAATTTGTGATTTTTTTATTTAATATCAACATTAATTATCATTTATGTGACAAGTATCGGTGATACGTGTACTGAGAAAGTCAATTTGTGTATTGACTAATAAAATTAGAGTAGAGTTATGCTAAACAGCTTTAGAAACCCTAACCCTAATTTTTGGAAAGGGATTCGATAGAGAATATAATTAAAATAATTATATCAATGAGTTTGTGTTTGTACCGAAGAAATCTTTTGATCAATGATTGATCGGATAAGGTTTAAGATTTATAAACCCTAATAAGGGATTAGAAACCATAATCTCAGATTTAGAAAACCAATTGTACGGTTAAAAATCCTAATTTTATATTCGGGAATTCTAAACCCTAAATTAGGAAACCCTAATCCTAATTGGTAAGCCTAGTATATGTGTATTAAACTTTAATATGATTAGAAAGCTCTAATTATATTTTTATTATATTAATTTCTATTTTACAAACCCTAATTGTAATTTAGAAAAAAAATTATTTTGGTAATTAAAACCTTAATTCGTGGGTTGTAAACCCTAATGACCATTTTGACCCTAATTGCTAAATTAAGCAATTTTAATTAGGAATATTAATCCTAATTAGCAAGATTGAATTTTATGGTTAGAAAATATTAATATATATATTGAATCCTAATTATAATTTTGAAAAATTAATTTTCTATTTTGAAAACCGAAATTCGAAAATTTTGGAAATTAATTACAAACCTAAAGGGTTTAAACCTTAAACCCTAAAGGGTTCAAATCCTAAATACTAAACCCTAAACCCTAAACCCTATGGGTTTGGCTAATTGGCAAGAATGCCATTAAATGTATTTACCAAATGACCAAAGTGCCCTTTTTGGATTTTTAATTAGATAACTTGTAATTTTTGCTAAAACTTTAGTTGGTAACCTAATTCTTTGACATTGTGGCTTAAAACTCAGCAATTCAACCTTCTTTTGACACATATGCCAGCAAGATAAGATCATGCATGAATCCAAGTTATATAAATAGTTTTAGAGAGAGAAAGTTCACCAAAAATTGCAAAATTGCTAACTTGCTCTCACCAACTCTCTCTCTCTCTTAGCATACTAAATTTCTTAGGCAAATCAATTCCATAAACACCCACTTGATCACCTATATCAGATTTGGAGAGTAAGAATCAAAGATTGTTCAAGAAAGGTATAAAACCTACTTTTATTTTTGATCTTTGTTGCTAAGAAAACTTTTCTGTTTACGTGTTTAAATCAGTGCTAGAGGATGTTATATGATGGTCTATGTTGATATAACATAGATCCATAGCATCAAGATGCTTTAAAATAGTGTTTTTCAAAATCTACCAAGAACAGAAAATGTGGTCTGACAAACTAATGTCAGGGGCCACATATTCTTGTTCGTTTGTTGTTTTTGTTGTTTTAAAGTTGTAATTAGTAGTCTGATGTGTTATCTTTAATCTACAAGTGGTAGTATAGCCATCAGATGTCTAGATCATGAGTTATTTAAGGTCAAACATCGTTGACCGACGTTGACTACTCAAAAATCTGGGTAGCCCAGAAATTTAAAACAGCTTCTGACAACTTATTTTATGGTCCGGATCTGTTAGTCAGTTTGGTTTTTGATGTTGTTGTTTGGTAGATCTTGTATCTTGTAATGTTAACTACAGATCCATGGATGTAGATCACGTAAAACATTAACAGGATTGATGTAGTGGATGGTCAAATTTGACCATCTGATCACGAGCACACTTTTCTGGAATTTCCAGAAAGTGTATGAATATGATCTCTGACTATGTTTGATCAGTTCGAATCTTGCGTGTGTTATGAAGTTGTACTGGGTTGGTGTTATGGTGTTGTTGTATGACATGAGACCTATAGTTTTGAACGACTGGACCACATAATCGATTACCAGAACATTGTATTGATCGAGCCCAAAAAGGACCCTCGAAGCTGGCCGGGTTTCTAGGTTACCCAGAAAACCCAGGTGGCGTCTGACAGGAGGTTTGAGGGTCCAGATCTTCATGTTTTGATATTATTTGACCCAGTTATTGATTGGAGATCGTAGTGCTACATTCCTACTACACGATCACAGTTAGAGCTAGCCCAGAATCGAATTACACAAAGATTAAAAGCCAGTCAAAGTTGACCACTTGTTAAGCGGGCTGTCAGTGTTCTTGAGCTCAAGAACACCAACAGCGACGCTTTCTGTTGCTAAAGACCAACAGCGACAGTTTTAATTATTTTATTTTCTGAATTTCCGAAAAATGATTAAAAAATAGAAATAAATTCTAAAAATTACCAAAAATGATTTTAAAATCTATTTTAAATTATGAAAAATAATTTTTGACCAATTGGAATATATTTCTTTAATATTTTTAATTATTTAAATATTAAAGGTATTTAATTTATTTACTTAGTGTATTAAATAAATTAGAGAAAAATTATTTAATATTATGAAAAATCATTTTAAATAAGAATAATGTATTTAAAAATATTTTGAGTTATAAAATGTGACTTTTAATATTTTTAGAGAATTTTTATTAATAATTTAATATTAATGATATTAGATTTATTTAAATATTAAATTAAATAAATAAGTTAAAAATGATTTTAATAATTTAAAAATCATTTTAAATAAGAATAAAGTGTTAGAAAATATTTTAAATTAAAAAATATAATTTTTAACATTTTTGGAGAATTCTCATTAATAAATGATATTAGATTTATTTAATTATGATATTAAATAAATGAATTAAAAATGATTTTATTGATTTAAAAATCATTTAAAAGTGATAAAAATGTTTTAAAAATATTTTAAGTTATAATTAATGACTTTTAATATTTTGATAATAATTACATTGATATTTAAATATTAATGGAGATGATTTAAAAATGATTTTAATTTCTTTAAAAATCATTTAAGTAGAATATTGATGATTTAAAAATATTTTAAGTTATTAAAAATAACTTTAATATTTCTACGAATATAACATTAATATTTTTATATTATTAAATATTAATGATAATAAGATTATTTGATAATTAAATCATTTAAAAATGATTTAAGTGTTTGAAAAATTATTATAAATTATAATAATTGTTTATAAATTATTAAAAGCTTCCGAAAAATATTATAAACGATATTTGACTTATCTAAAATAATATTGAAGCTTAGAGACCAAGTTTAATTGACAATCAATGTGTTAATTGTCGGATAGAGTGACTAGAACACCGAAAATGGATCGAGGTCCAACTAGACCAAAATAGTTAGTCTGGGTAAGTGTTTATATAGGTTATAAACACTAATGTGGCTATGTAGTAATGTGCCTAAGAAAAGTTTGACTGTAGAATACAGTGTTACGTGTTATAAATGATTATACTAATTGTGTGACCGATATTATTGGTTATAGGTCTTACGAAAGCAGATAAGTTTATTGTGTAGCTGTAATCAACGCGAAAGGAAAGTTTCCTAACTCAACCTTGAGTTATATTCATTCAATTATTTTAATGGTTAATTATTGATAATTACACCATTTCTAGGGAATTTATTGTTGATTATTCGCAGTTAGTGCATGGTTAAAATTCAAATTGAATTACTGATTCGAAAAATATATATTCGTAGAATTACTGTTGTTGGATATTTATATCTGCAGAAACTAATATTGACAGTACATATAATTCCTGTTTATTGTCAAATTATATTGAGAAATGTCTTAGCTAATTATTTTGGCTAGATAAACATTTGTTAGAACTTGATGAATACGAGAAGAGAAATCAATTGTTATTGATAGATCGATGCCAATTGTTTCGGCTAGATCAATAAGTAGATAGAATTTGAAATCACAGTATTTCGTTGTTAAATCAAAATCTTGATTCTGAGACTGAGAAGAACAACCTTTTATATAAAGGGAACATTTTGGGTCGTATATTCAACCATTGCGCGTTGTTAAGTATTATACATAATATAGGGTACAAGGAGTTGGCCGACTCTAAATACTTACAGAGGGGTATGATTTCATTTTTATGGTTATCTGATACGCCTACGTATGTATCAAAGTAAATCTTTGATAGATATCCGAGAAAATAAGTTCTAAGATCTGGTGGGATCACTCAGCATAAATCTGGAAATTATTCCACTTTGTTATTGCTTAGAATTGATTCTTGATTATTCAATAGAATATCATAGAAACTTTGAAAGCGTTGTACTCTTTCATTATCAAATTATTGCGTTGCCTATAATACAAGAAGAATTGTTATTGATTAAAGATTTGTTCAGCTATTTCAAAGTTCCCCAAACTTTAGTTTCATTCTATCAAAATAGATAGTCTGTTCTTGTTGATTCATATACCTTTATTGTATGTCTTAACTTGCGGGGCAAACTTGTTGCTCACCCTTGCTATAAATAAAACTTTTCAGCTAGGGACGAAGTTGCAGAAGGTGCTGCTAAGAAGAACAAGGGAAAAGGCATTGTTATAAATTAATTATGATGAACAATATTATTATGTTGTATTGTATTGTAAACCCTTTTTGTATATCTAAAGGGGTATTTCAGTAATGTTAAGGTTAGTGGACTTGGGACTTATGTATTAACAATATATGTTAATGATTTATGTAATCCTATTTATGTATGAATGGGTAGATTATTTGGTATTATATTGTGCATCGTGAGCACCAAACTCGGGGGTTAGGTAACCCGGATTTGGGGGTGTCACACTAGCTTTACGGCCAAGTATGTCTCGTGTTCATAATATTTTTCACATATCCATGTTACGTAAATATGTGAAAGACTCGAACCACATTATTGAGTTAGAACCGGACGAAATAGCGGAAGATTTGACGTATGAAGAGGTTCCTGTTCAAATCTTGGATAAGAAGGAACATATTCTACGCTCCAAGATTATACCTCAAGTCAAAATTTTGTGGAGAAACCACAATGTTGAGAAAATGACTTGGGAGTTAGAATCTGAAATGAAATCAAGTTATCCTTACCTCTTCGACATACCAGGTACGTACCTTAATTTCGAGGGCGAAATTTCATAAAAAGGGGAGGTTGTAAGACCCCAACTTTTATAAATAAAGATGAATTTTCTATAAATATTATTTTTGAATATTATGGAGTAAATTTGATATAATATTATAGTTGTGGGTAATATTTATAAATTTTACAAAGTAAGCAAGTTGTTATAAAATATTCGTTTGGTCGGAGAATATTTGTACGACAGCACAATCATTGGTGGACCCCACAACGAAAGTATTGTTGTAGTTAGAAAACGACAAAATTATCTTTCTATAAAAATAATGGCGGAGGTGTTACCGTTAAAACTGTTAAACTACCCGGTAGTAAAAGTACAGTAATACGCGTGGCTGCATAGTAGCACACGGTATTGATTATTGATGCTTAAATGAGAAGTCACTCAGCTATACTCAATTATTGCTACAGTAATTGTTGCATCATATCTCTTATATTATTGATTTAATTATTATCACAGTATCATCTATATAATATGTTATATTATTAAATCAATAATTGAGACGACAAGTTATAAATGATTAATAATTGTTGAAAGATTAAATATGTGTTGATTACAAATAAAATAATTTGTGGTAATATTTATTCAATCCTTGATGTATATAAAGAGTCTATTATGAGACATTTGTGGTAAGTTTGGTTATTTTATGGGGGGCCCATATGTCATCATCTAAGAGTCTCTTTCGCCAATAGAAATTACCTTCGTCAATAGTAATTACCTTTGTCAATAGTAATTACTTTCGTCAATAGTAGTTACCTTCATCAATAGTAATTACCTTCGTCAATAGTAATTACCTTCGTCAATAGTAATTACCTTTACCAGACATCAAACCACTTGTCGTTTCATATTACAGGCGTCGAACCACTTGTCGTTTCACATTATAGGCGTCAAACCACTTTTCTTTTCACATTACAGGCGTCAAACCACTTGCCTTTTCACATTTCAAGTGCTAAGCTAGAAATCTTCTATAAATAGAGGCCTAGTGCTTCATTATTTTTCACGAATTCATTCAAGCTATAGAGAGAGAAAGTATAGAGAGAATAAGAGAGAAAGAAGAAGAGTATTATGTTACTACACTACTGCAGTATTCAAATCTCCTACTAATGTAAGTGGTGTTATTTATTTTACATTCGTGAAGAGAACTTCTGTTATTCCATTCTTTATTATTCTGTTGGAATAACATGTATACTCGGGATACCCTATACTTGGTGAAATTCTTTTGTTACTCCATTCTTTATTATTCTGTTGGAACATCCTGTCGGTGCGTTTACGCATGACTTTGTTTCCATTATTTATTATTCTGTTGGAACATCCTGTCTGTGCGTTTTACGCCGGACCTAGTTCCATTCTTTATTATTCTGTTGGAATATCCTGTCTGTGCATTTTACGCCGGACCTGATTCTATTCTTTATTATGCTGTTGGAATATCATGTCTGTGCGTTTACGCCGGACCTGGTTCTGTTATTTATTATTCTGTTGAAATAACATGTCTGTGCGGTCTATCGCATGTATGGTGATTTCTTTTGTTATTCCATTCTTTATTATACTCAGTTGGTTAAAACTTTGACTTCTATACTCCATGAAATTAGTGGAATATCTTTAATATTTGTGCTTCATCTAGTATCTTTTCATGGAAATATTCTTCTGAGCATTCTTGAATTTTACTCTACAAAACAGTATCATGTTGACAATTTGGACGTTATTAGTTCCTAGATAAATTAATTCTTGAACTTGATTTGTTGAATTCTTATATCATTGTCATCATCCTCATGTTTATATTTTGTTGAAAGTCATCTATGGCCTGTAGTGCATAGATGGACTTGGTATGATTATGACCAGGGATTATTCGGTGTAATCATGACCGTAATGTTATAAATGATGTGGTAAAAGTCTCATTGGCCCGTAGTGCATTGATGGACAGTTGTTGGCATGATCATGACCATTAATGAATACACGAATATCCTTGGCCGTAGTGCAGGGGTGATTCAATGATGTGGATTATTTACTAAGCTGAGTCACAGTGATATCAGTGTTGAAAAACCTTTTAAATCATAGAAGATAGTAGATTTTATTCTCTACTTGACTCTTTTAATGGATTGCTTGTTCCGCTACAGTTAAACTTGATGTTTATTATATTTTATCAGTTTAACACTGTTGAAAGCTAATGATAATTTATTCTGCATTATCTTCATAATATTTCTTACTGGGCTAGTTGAGCTCACCCTTTCTTCCACTGTTCTCTTCAGGAAATGAGAATATAGCTGGGACGAGTCGGGAAACGGAGTGATGGACCAGATGATAGTATTAGTAGTCCTCACTATTCTGTTAAATAGAGAGGCAATAATTGTAATGAGGACTCCTTTTGAGTTTGTATAATCTCTAGTAGACAATATTTGTATTCAAACTCACAGTTATATTTTGTCGTATTGTACACGACAGTTGTATTATTAAGTTGTATTTGAATTTTGTACCATGTATTTGGCGACTCAAGAAGGGTGATGTATACCTAATTTCGGGGGCGTCACAAATATCATCATTTAAGACTGGGGATGATGAAAAATATTTTAAAGAAAACGAATCCAGTGAGATAAAGGATCAAATATTAAGGATTCGTATTACTGTTTATCTAAGTTCAATAATACTCCGAAATAACCAATTTTGAAGCAGAATTCAAAAATAATGATCAAAATATGGATACAATCAAAGATAGTAACCATAATAAACAACTTGGACAAAAAGAAGAAAATTTCATTTTTTGGTGAATAGTGTCGTATACGTGAATAGTACCGTATACGTGAATAGTAACCCCGACATAAAAAGTTCTAAATTTGATAAAAATTTCAGACCAATATTTTGGCATAATGATATTGAAGAAAATAATTTCATTTAAGAAGAAGCAACATCCCTTACCTCAAAATATCAGTACTTCTGATCGGAATACCGGTATAAGGCTGAAGGAAACTTGCACTGATGAGTAAAAACTCACAAAATATCTAAATACTCACAAAATACACTCAATAATATAGAGGGAGAAAGAGAGAAAACTTGTTTCTGGTGTGATTTTCAATTCTAACTTAGTCCTCTATTTATAGGAAAATGTTAGCACGCCAAAGCAGACTTAACATGCAACCTGATGGCTTTACCTGCTACTATTCCCACCCACCACATTTGAATAAAAATTCCAGCACATTTCTCACCAACCAAAAATGGGGCCCACCAATTCTAGAATTTTCCACCAAAATGATAAATTTCGAAACTTCAACAATTTCTGAACCAGTCATCTCTTAAAATTCATAACAAATCATACATTTATTTTTAACGGTTCAAAATTTGTGGACATATACTCAACTTATATATGTATAACATATCTAAAAATCACAACAATCCAACGATCGGATTAAAAATTATAACTCACGCAATATATCTCAAAAACACTAGTTGATTTTTAATACATCCACACCGACAAAAATACTGATAAAACACCTCAACATTAACTCCTTCATTTTAACCACAAAAAATATATCCAACATTTATATCCACATAAAATAAATATTTCCTTATCATATGAATCAATAATTAATTATTCACAAATAATATTACAGAATCACATTTATGACAACCAGGCTGTTCCCAAGAAAGAGGGGGCTTTCCGATAAGGATTTCTCCTTACTAGTGCGCAATTAAGTGACCAAACCTCTCATTGACAGAACTTTCTAGACATTGCCAATAATGCTATCTAATAATATTATTCAAATAATATGTATTATTGATCTGATAATGGGAAATGCAGTACAGTAACAATTATTGAAACAACAATAATATAAAATATCAACGCAGCAATTATTGAATCAATAAAATAAAATATTGAACAGTAACTATTGTAACAATTATTGAGTAGTGCCTTCTTACGTAAGGATCAATAGTTCAACAATACTGTGCAATACCGTGTGCTACTATGCAACCACGCGTATTACTGTATTTTAACCACCGGGTATTCCAACAGTCTTAACGGTAAAAACTATGTCGTTATTTATAAAAACCCAAACTTTATCATTTTTTTCATTCGACAGTTATCCGTTATGTGGCCCACAAATAGCTGCGCCGTCGTACGAATATTCCCCAACAGAAAGAATATTCCACGACCAAACGAATACTCCCCAACAATAATGAATATTATATAACCACTTGTTTATTTTGCAAGATTTGCATATTTCACCCATAACCAACATATTATATCAAATTAACACCTTATTATTCACAATAATAAATAAAGGAAATTTTATTTTATTCATTAAAAAGTTGGGGTCTTATAGCCTCCCCTCCTTATGAAATTTCGTCCTCGAAATTGACGTACGTACCTGGTGTTTCGAAAAGGTAAGCATACCTCGCTTTCATTTCTGATTCCAACTCCTAGGTCATCTCTTCAATAGCATTGTTTCTCCACAAAACTTTAACTTGTGATATAACCTTCGTGCGTAGAACATGCTCTTTCTTATCCAAGATCTTAACAGGTACCTCCTCGTACGTTAAATCTTCGGCTATCTCGTATGGTTCTAACTCAATAATGTGGTTCGGGTCTTTAACATATTTACGAAGAATAGATATGTGAAAAATATTATGAACATGAGACATGCTTGGAGGTAATGCGAGTCTATAGGCCACATTTCCTATTCGGTCAAGAATCTCAAATGGACAAACAAATCGTGGATTGAGTTTTCCTCTCTTCCCAAATCTTGTAACTCCCTTCCATGGTACAACACGTAACAATACATGATCCCTAATATTAAATTCCACGTCCTTCCAATGAAGATCCACATAACTCTTTTGTCGATCTTGTGCCATTTGTATACATTGTCGAATCGTTTGGATCTTCTCTGTAGTCATGCGTACTGGTCCCAACAATGTTACTTCACCCACCTCGTCCCAGTATACTGGAGAACGACATTTTCTTCCATACAACACCTCGAATAGAGCCACACCTATGCTTGCCTGATAACTATTGTTGTAGAAGAATTCCACCAATGGTAGGTACTTATCCCAACTCCCTTTGAAATCTTGGACACAGAGTCTTAATAGATCTTCAAGAGTTTGAATAGTCCTCTCTGATTGTCCGTCCATTTGAGGATGGTATGCCGAACTGAATCGTAAATCCGTGCCCATAGTTTTCTATAAGCTAACCCAAAATCATGAAGTGAATCTTGGGTCACGATCCTAAACAATGGATACTGGCATGCCATGCAATCTCACAATCTCATTTACGTACATACTAGCAAGATGTTTAAGGGAATAAGCCTCCCGTATAGGCAAGAAATGGGCAGACTTGGTTAATCTATCCACAATGACCCAAATCGCATCTATGCCTTGAGATACCTTGGGAAGACCCGTAACGAAATCCATAGTAATGTGTTCCCACTTCCATTTTGGAATATCAAGTATTTGCAATGGACCCTTTGGCACTTGATGCTCTGCTTTTACACGTTGACAAGTTAAACACCTCGAGATAAACTCCACGATCTCTCTTTTCATATTGCTCCACCAAAATGTATGTCGAAGAACATGATATATTTTGGTACTCCCAGGATGGATTGCAAATGGTGTGTTGTGTGCCTCCATTATGATTATATGCTTCAAGTCAGAATCGTTAGGAACACAAAGTCTGGAGTTGACTCGAAGTATTCCTTCTTCATCGATTCTTGCTTCTGGAATAATACCTTCTTGCACTTTCTTCTTAATACGCATCAGCTCCATATCCGTAGCTTGAGCAGCTTTAACTTTATTGATTAAAGTCGGTTCTACTTATATATTTGATATCATCACGTGGGTACTTGGAGCCTTTACATTTATCTCCATCCTTTGCAAGTCATACAAAATGGACATTTATGTTAACAACATTGCACTCGTACCCACATATGATCTTCTACTCAATACGTCAGCTACCACGTTTGCTTTTCCAAGATGATATTGGATGGTATGGTCGTAATCTTTCAACAACTCGAGTCAACGTCGTTGCCGCATGTTAAGTTCCTTTAGGGTGAAGAAATATTTGAGGCTTTTATGATCTGTATAGATCTCCACTTTCTCCCCATACAGGTAGTGTGTCCAGATCATCAACACGAAAATGACTGCTGCCAACTCCAAATCATGAGTAGGATAATTCCTCTCATATTCTTTGAGTTGTCGTGAGACATAGGCTATGACTTTCCCATGTTGCATGAGAACACATCCTAATCCTTTGCCTGAAGCATCGCTGTAGATAACAAATCCATCTGAACCAGATGGTATTGTCAGAACAGGTGCCAAAATGAGTCTCCTCTTGAGTTCTTGAAAACTCTTCTCACAATCCTCGCTCCAAACGAATTTTGCATCTCTGCGAGTCAACTGAGTTAACGGAGTAGCGAATCAAGAAAATCCTTCCACGAATCTCTGATAATAACTAGCTAAGCCCAGAAAGCTACGTACTTTGGTCACCGACTTTGGTTGCTCCCATCTTTGTATTGCTTCAATTTTCGTCGGGTCAACAGATACTCCATGTTTATACACCACGTGCACAAGGAATGATACTTCCTCAAGCCAGAACTCGCATTTCTTCAACTTGGCATACAACTTGTTATCATAAAGCCTTTGCAGTACCAGCTTCAAATGGCGCTCCTAATCTTCACGACTTTTGGAATAGATTAGGATGTCATCAATAAAGACAACAACGAACTGATCCAAATATTCTTTGAATACACGATTCATCATATCCATGAAAGCAGCAGGAGCATTAGTCAATCCAAAAGACATGATTAAGAATTCATAATGCCCGTACCGAGTTCTGAAGGCAGTCTTCGGAATATCCTCAGTTTTAATCTTCAGCTGATGATATCCAGAACGAAGATCGATCTTTGAAAAGAATTGTGCTCCTTGCAACTGGTCAAACAGGTCATCAATTCGAGGTAACAGATACCTATTCTTGATGGTGACATGGTTCAACTCTCGGTAGTCAATACAAAGTCGCATACTACAATCTTTCTTCTTTACGAATAAACCAGGAGCACCCCAAGGAGATGTACTAGGACGAATAAAACCGATGTCCAACAACTCCTGTAGTTGGACCTTTAACTCCTGAAGTTCAATAGGAGCCATTCGATATTGGGTTTTAGAAATAGGTTTTGTACCCGGTTCAAGTTCAATAAAGAATTCAACTTCACGTTCTGGAGGTAGACCGGGAAGTTCTTCAGGAAATACGTCAGGAAATTCACTAACAATAGAAATATTATTCAAATATGACGTGTTTTTGTTCAAGTCCGTAAGATGGGCTAAGAAAGCTTGACATCCGTTTTTCAATAAACGAATAGCTTTATGGCTTGATATGACAGTGATTGACTTTAATGGTTTGGTTATTTGAATTCGCATAATAGGTTGGTTAGGAATATGAAAACTAACAACCTTACGAAAAATAATCATTTTTAGCATGATGCGTGGTTAACCAATCAATCCCTAAAATTACATCAAATGCAAGAATTTTCAACAAAATAAGGTCGGCAGGTAATGTATTGGTACCGACTTGAATCAAGCAAGGTTTATAAATAGTAGACGTAACGAAAGTATCTCCTAACAGAGTCTCAACAGATAAATCAAGGTCTAATTTCTCCGGAGTCAAGTTTAAACGTTGAGCATAAGCAGGAGAAATAAAAAATGGGTAGAACAGGTATCTAATAAGGTATAAACTTCGCAAGAGTTTATGATAAGCTTACCCGTGATCACCTCGTTTGGGTTCCTCGTGTTTTGTGCAGTCACGACAAACGCCCTTCCAGGAACCACCGACTTTAACTTGTCCAGGACAGCCTTTGAAGTCATCATTCCCGTTTGACTTGGTTTCGCAACTAGACAATCTCTAGCTATATGACCTTCCTTTCCACAGTTGTAACACACCTTGGATTATTGTGGGCAGTTTGGGCTGATTTGTCCCTATTTCCCGCATTTGTAACATACGACCGGTGGTCGTTCTCCTACTCTAGAAATAGTTGATGTTGGTGCTGACGTCTTCATGCTATCATTGTTGTACCTTCTCTTTTTGATATCTCCTCCCGACTCGCTCCTTCTATTATCACAGCCACGATTACCACCAGAGTGGTTACCGCTTTTGTCCGAATGCTTTCCTTCCCTCTGGTTATCATTGCTCCGATGGCTGCCGCCACCGGTTTTGACCCTGGTTGTGGTCCCTTGGTTGAACATACTCATTATCTCGCTCTAATAATTGAACCCTGTTTACAACATCTGAATATAAAGAAAATTTATGAGAGATAAGATATTGCCGAATCTCGGGCTTTAGACCTCTCAGAAACATCCTCGTCATTCGTTCCTCATTTTCAACCAAATGAGGTGCAAACCTGGATAACTCTGCAAACTTCGCCTCACATTGGGACACCGTCATGTTATTTTATTTCAGTCTGATAAACCCTACCTCCTTCATATGACGAATACTTTCAGGAAAGTACTTGTAATTAAATAGTTTTTGAAACCTTTCCCAAGACATGTTGAGTGCGGCTGGCTGGGTACGCTTCACAGACTCTCACCAGTAGTCAGCCTCACTGCGGAATATAAAGGTGGCGAATGGAACTTTCTGTTCCTCCGTGCATCCCAAGACATCGAATATCTTGGTAATTTGCTTGACCCACATTTCCGCCTTAATCGGATCCGGCTTTCCAATAAATTCTAGCGGTCCCAACTATTTGAACTGCTTGGCTGTGACAAGTCGAGCATTCCTATCAGTTCCACCTGTATTCTGTGCACGAGTCTCCCTCGCCTGGTTTTTCATAAACTGTAAAAATATTTCTGAACATCCCATCATTCATCATTTATTCAGTAGTGTTGTTTACAAGAGGAATATTGTCTTCCTGTTGCACGTTCCCTTGGGTGGTGATTAAAGGTGTCTCCACGGTCTGATTTACTCCATTATTAACGTTCTCAGCTGCCATTCTTAAATACTGCCATAAAACAAGGGTTAATAGTCACATCATATATTATCCCTATACTCTGACCGACCAAATAAATACCAAACAAACTTAGTCAGGTCATACTAGCGAAGGAATTTTCCGTCTCTCCCCTCCTAGTTCTTGTCTAACATCTCAGCTAGGGATCATATCCCTAAGCTTTGATACCAACTGTGACGCCCCCAAAATAGGTATACATCACCCATTCTGAGTTGCCAAATACATGGTACAGAAATAAATACAACTTCAGTAATATAATTATCGTGCAAAATACGACAACACATATACTGTGAGTTTGAATACAAATACTATCTACTAGCGAGTATACAAACTCAAAAGGAGTTCTCATTACAATTAATTATACACTATTTTACAAAAATAGTGAGGACTTCTAAATAGCAATCTCGAATCATCACTCTATACCCCGTGTAGTTCCTGCTAAATTTTCTCCTCCTGAGAAGAACAATGGAACAAGGAAAAGGGTGAGCTCAACTAGCTCAGTAAAGAATATTATGACTAATATAATATACACCAAATTATCGTTAGTCTTCAACAGGGAATAATCTGATAAAATATAATAGACAACAAGTTTTAGATCAACAACTGCTGCAGAAATAGCAATCTATTAGAAGAGTCAAGTAGAGAATGAGTTCTACTATCTTCTAAGATTTAAAAGTCCATCATCAATATTTTATCCCTGTAACATCAATCAATATACATCTTGAATCAAATATTCATCTTTGCACTACAGGCCAAAGATATTCATTTGTATCACCAGTTGGTCATGTTCATCTCAACACCTGTTCATCTTTGCACTACGGGCCAAAGATATTCATTAGGTAATCATTCTTCTTTGCACTACAGGCCCAAAGATATTCATTAATATCATCATTAGGACTGAGGATGATGAAAAATATTTTAAAGAAAACGAATCCAGTGAGATAAAAGATCAAATATTAAGGATTCGTATTACAGTTTATCCAAGTTCAATAATACTCCGAAATAACCAATTTTGAAGCATAATTCAAAAATAATGATTAAAACATAGATACAATCAAAGATAGTAACCATAATAAACAACTTGGACAAAAAGAAGAAAAATTCATTTTTCGGTGAATAGTGCCATATTCGTGAATAGTGTCGTATTCGTGAATAGTGTCGTATGCGTGAATAGTACCGTATACATGAATAGTAACCCCGACACAAAAACTTCCAAATTTGATAAAAAGTTCAGACCAATATTTCGGCATAATGATATTGAAGAAAATAATATCATTTAAGAAGAAACAACATCCCTTACCTCAAAATATCAGCACTTTTGATCGGAATACCGGTATAAGACTGAAAGAAACTTGCACTGATGAGTAGAAACTCACAAAGTATCTAAATACTCACAAAATACACTCGATAATATAGTGTGAGAAAGAGCGAAAACTTGTTTTTGGTGTGATTTTAAATTCTAACTTAGTCCTCTATTTATAGAAAAATGTTAGCACGCCGAAGTAGACTTAACCTGCAACCTGAGGGCTTTACCTACTACTATTCCCACCCACCACATTTGAATAAAAATTTAAGCACATTTCTCACTAACCAAAAGTGGGGCCCACCAATTCTAGAATTTTCCACCAAAATGATAAATTCTGAAACTTCAACAGTTTTTGAACCAGTCATCTCTTAAAATTCATAACAAATCATACGTTCATTTTTAACGGTAAAACATTTGTGGACATATACTCAACTAATATATGTATAACATATCCAAAAATCACAACGATCCAACAGTCGGATTAAAAATTATAACTCACGCAGTATATCTCAAAAACACCGGTTGATTTTTAATACCTCTCCACCGACAAAAATACTGATAAAACACCTCAACATTAACTCCTTCATTTTAACCACAAAAAATATATCCAACATTTATATCCATATAAAATAAATATTTCCTTATCATATGAATCAATAATTAATTATTCACAAATAATATTACAGAATCACATTTATGACAACCAGGTTGTTCCCAGGAAAGAGGGGGCTTTCCGATAAGGATTTCTCCTTACTGGCGCACAATTAGGTGACCAAATCTCTCATTGACAGAACTTTCTAGACATTTCAAATAATGCTATCTAATAATATTATTAATATAATATGAATTATTGATCTGATAATGGGAAATACAGTGCAGTAACAATTATTGAAACAACAATATCAACGCAGCAATTATTGAATCAATAAAATAAAATATTGAACAGTAACTACTGTAACAATTATTGAGTAGTGCCTTCTTACGTAAGGATCAATAATTCAACAATACCGTGCAATACCGTGTGCTACTGTGCAACCACGCGTATTACTGTATTTTAACCACGGGATATTCCAACAGTCTTAACGGTAACAACTACGCCGTTATTTATAAAAACTCAAACTTTGTCGTTTTCTTCATCCGACAGTTATACGTTATGGGGCCCACAAATAGTTGCGCCATCATACGAATATTCCCCGATAGAAAGAATATTCCACGACCGAACGAATATTCCCCGACAACAATGAATATTATTTAACCACTTGTTTATTTTACAAAATTTGCACATTTCACCCATAACCAAAATATTATATCAAATTAACACCTTATTATTCACAATAATAAATAAAGAAAATTTGATTTTATTCATTAAAAAATTGGAGTCTTACAACCTCCCCTCCTTATGAAATTTCGTCCTCGAAATTAACGTACGTACCTGGTGTTTCGAAAAGGTATGGATACATCGCCTTCATTTCTGATTCTAACTCCCAGGTCATCTCTTCAATAGCATGGTTTCTCCATAAAACCTTAACTTATGGTATAACCTTCGTGCGTATTTTTGGATATCCCTTTCCATTACTTGTTCTTTGGTGTTCTCATTTTAAGTGAGATTTATTTGAAAACAAAAGTGAAAGAGGTCCGACATGTATGATGTCGACGATGGGACTGTTAAGAGTCGCCAGTTGATTTTTTAAATGGTTGTACCAACACAACCGAGAAAAGGTTTGCACATTGACCCAGTGGTGTGACACTGATATACGGGTCGGTAAAACCGAGATTCGTTTAGGGTTCGGGGACTTGGTTATGCGGGGGGGAGGTGTTAGGCACCTCCCGACATCCGTGTTACCACGGTGACCGCCTCTTTTCAAGAAACTACTATCTAAGTGTGTGTGTGTGTGTGTGTCTATGTGTGTGGGTTAATGTGCTATTATATGGAAGTTGTGCGAGGCCTCGTTCGAACCTATATACATAGGGTTTGAATTTATGTAAAAATTATATTTTTAGCAAGATATGGCAGTGATGTTTTATAAAAGAGGTTTTCCAAACCCTGATACTCAATAGGAATTGAGACCTTTTACACTCCCATTTTATTAAGTGATCGGCTTGATTGATTTTATTTGACGGATGCGAGGCATCCGTACGGAAATAATATACAAAAATAATGCCGACTTCCTCGTGGGTATCGAAACCATCTGAGGAAATTCAGACACCGTAGAATAATTTCCAAGTTGCTTACAGCTGAAAAATATCCATCACGGGAACCGAATCTAGATCCAATGGGATGAATCTGTGATCACATGATTCCTAGGCGCACAAAATGCTGTAATTTGTATGAAAGCAGTAAGCAGGTATATATAAATAAAAGCTGTAAATATATATATATATATATATATATATTAAAGCAGTAAATGCTCCAGACCGAAGTCTAGGCTCATCGAACAAAGTTCGACACACAGTTCGACACACACTCGATAATATTAGTTAATATATATATAAATATAAATATATATAATATATATACACAGACTGGAATGAAACCACGGACCGAAGTCTGGGCAAAAGTAAGCAACACGACTCTCAACGTGTAGAAGGGTGTGTGCAAAGATGAAGAGAAAAACTCTAAAGTGTGTGAGAAGGCTTACAGATGACTGCTAAAAAATGCTTCTATATCTTTTGAGTGGATAAACACTGGCTTTTGTGGGTACAAAAGAGACTATATATGAGCTCACATGTGTTTAAAAGTGGAAAAATACACTGTATGGGCGAGTGCGGAGCAAATTGTGCAGGGTTTCCCCGTCTTTTCTCCTTTGAAAATTAGCACCCCAAGCCCTCTATTTATAGGCATATTAGTCACAGGTGTACCTGCGGCTAAGCCGCAGGTGTACCTACGGTTAAGCCGCAGGTGTACCAGAGGCAACCCGGGTTGGCCCGGGTTTGTCGGGTAGGGTCGTCTCGAAGTACGTGCACTCAGGCACTGTAATGTCCACTCGGTTTTTCAGAAGTGCAATCCGGGCATCCGTTTGAGGTATACAGGACCTATTTCGGACCGCCGTTGTCGAGAGTTGTACGATGGCATGGGATTAGAGTTTGTACGAAGTCATTGAAGATGGGAAGATACCCTTCGGTCTTCAAGCTTTAACTTTCACTCGTTACCCCGCACAATAGTCACTCAGGATTGGTTAGCCTTGTGGGACATCGTTGTGTAGAGACGTGACATGGCATCGTGTTGACGAAATGACGATGTTGCCCCTTACCGGTGTTATCGCCGGATTGGGCTGATAAAGCAGACGTTGCTCAGGCTTCGCTGAGATTAGACTGCTACAATTGTTGAAGGTCCTCATTGTCATCTTTGATGTGTGCCTGTCATTCCGATGTTATTGCCGGGTTGGTACAATGCATCTCGCTGTGGGCGCCGAGATTGAAGCTAGTCGTATTTGAAACAAGCATTTCTAGGGTTATTGCCAAAACTGCATTCCTTGGGGTTATCATCAAGGTTGGTGGCTATTCCAATGGTTGGGACTGAGACTGGATACCTCGGGGTTATCTCCGAGATTAATCAGTCTTCTCCGGTGTGTGTTCCGGTATTGTATCTGTAGGCCTCGGGGTTATCTCCGAGGTTGGTTTTGGTTACTCCAAGACTGCGATCCGGGGTTTGATGCTGTACTTCCGGTAGTATCCGGTATGGATTTGGATTGTCTTTCAGGGTTCCCTCTTAAAAGATGAATCTGTCCTCTTGCAATGTTAGTGACAGTGGTACATAAAAATTTTGAGTGTCTACAGATGCCCCTCTTTATCATACTCGTGCATGGCGATGCATGGGTAGGATAAGGAATCCTAGACACTTGAAACGTAACAAGACGAACATGGTACTATGGATAGCAACATGATCCCAATGTATGATGCATGTGTATGGGGTTGTAGCCCAACATGCTGGGGATGATTGCTGATTCCCTATTGCTTCAACTGGGGATTGGCGATGATGACCAGGTTAGATGTATAATATGAATCTGTTAGGATGTTGATGTTGGAATTATCACCAAATTCCTGTGTTTTTTATAACGATTTGATCCTGAAGATGTACCTCTTGTGTGTATGAGATCTATGGGGATAACGTTTGATCTGTTTGAGGATGTATATAACATATTCCATAATCTATCCTCTTTGATAACCTTGACCTTTTCTGGTTGGTATCGCCAGAACATGTCAAGATCCTGCTGGATTTACTGCCAAAAACAAATGTTGTTAGGGGTACCTGACCTTCGTTGACGTGTACTTCACCGACATGTGAATCAATGGTTGAAAAATCTGATGGGATATACTATCAAGGCTGCTTCACCTTCGTTGACGTGTAGATCAACAGAGCATTGCGTTGTGACCCCCACTGGGGATATGCTATTTACGAGCAGTCGGGTGTGAAAACCTCGGATAGCTCTAGAGCTCTGATAGGTTTAATCACTATCGACTAAAATAATGTCAAGGCTGCTTGACCTCAATTGATATGTGTGTCAATGGCTTAAATGTACGTTGTACTCCTCTGCCGTGATTTCACGTTGGAACCCCCGTCGGGGATCTACTTGGGACTCATGAGTGAACACGTAATAATCGCACAGCCCTAAATGCTTTGATGGGTTTACTTTCCATCGGCTGATATAACGTCAAGGCTGCTTGGCCTTCGTTGATAGGTGTGTCAACGGCTAAGCACGCGTTATTACTCCCGCCGGAGATATACGTTGTAACCCCCATCGGGGACCTACGTTGTAACCCCCGTCGGGGACATACGTTGTAACCCCCGTCGGGGACCTACGTTGTAACCCCCGTCGGGGACCTACGTTGTAACCCCCGTCGGGGACCTACGTTGTAATCCCCGTCGGGGACTCATTTAGGGTAACGACCCAGAGTTGGCGGCATCGGACCTGTACGAGGTATTACCGGATGTGATTTGTGACAAATGAGATCATTGGCAAGGTATACCTCGTGTTCGGGTGACTACCAATGGGCGATGTACAGATTCAAAGTCTCATCCAAGAAAACTAGGACTGTATAATGTTTTGCTCAATCGCGTGCCGTTTTTATTCTCGATTTGACCTTTCTAGTCCGTGAGAACTCTATTTCAACTCGAACTGGACCGAGCCATAGGGGTGGGACCCACGTAGGGGTGTCGCAGGTGCACCTACTGCAGCCGCAAGTGGGCCTACTGCAGTCGCAGGTGGGCCTGCTGCAGCCACAGGTGGGCCTGCTGCAGCCGCAGGTGGGCCTGCGGCCAGGAGTGAATCATAAATCCTACAGGCTGGTCTTCATAAGTCATTTTCAACTCACTTCGCATAGAGAAAACCGCGAGCCATCTTTAGATCTACTGAGTTTAGGCTGCTTTCTACAAATTCTGTCACCGTACAAGTGTTCTACACTATCCTGGTAATGTATGCATATATTTTTTCCAGTTTTTATCTGTTGAATTGTGAATTATCGCACGAAATTCATCTAAACACATAGTAGTGATTATGTATGCACAAATGACTTGATAAAAATATTCAACATAGTAAATGTTAGTATTAAACCATGCTGAACATTATGATGTAAAAAAATTTGAATTTTGAGACAGTCAAATTGGAACCTTTTTCTGCTATTTTTTGTCCTATTTGAGGTCCAATGAGCAAAAGGTAGAAAGGCAAAGTACTCCTAGCATTGAGGTTGGCCTTGTGCATGATGATTTTAATTTTTAATGCATATATTATGTATATGACTTTGGGGCAGGTGTGCTACTGAATGGCCACCTAGACATGCCTATGTGCATGTGGATAGTCCTATTTTCAAAGGGGACTATGGCAAAAAATTTCCAAACGTAGGCATTGTGTAGTCATGCATTTTAACTCCGTTATATGCTAAAGTAAATGCATGCATGCAAATAGTCATAAAACGCATTTTAGAAAGCTCTAGGTAAGGAAATACCACACCGTTTCTGAGGTGATTTGAAGAGTTGTTGTCCAGAAATCATGAATCTGGATCAGCCGAACAGTTCTTACATGACCGCTTCTGGCGTACGATGGAGGACTTCTGAAGTGCCTCATCCTCGTTTTGTCTGAAAGCCTCGCCGGTTGGTGGAGGTCGTGATATGTCCTATCCAGGTAGATGTTCCAGACGTTGAGGACGAGGAGGTAGATATTCCGATTGAGGATCCCGCTCCTGCTGCACATGTCCCTCGCAGCGAGCTTTCGAGCATTCAAGTGGCAAACCTAGAGTTGCTGGGTGATTTGAGTAGACATCCATCGATGTACTTGCATGCTAACAAGGTATGGCGTTAGACTTTGATCTTCCTTCTTTCCTATTGATGAGGATTAAAGGGTTTTGATGTTGATCTGCATTTCATATAGGTTCCAAGTTTTATACAGCCTCGAGGGAACTGGTTCAGCATTCACTCCATGTACTAGGCGCTTCATTCTGACTATAGAGCGATAGTGCATGAGTGGGGATTTGGGGCATTCTTCTCCATCCTTCCCCGTCGTTGCCCATGGGGTTACCTCAGGGCATTTTTTGAGCGATGATTTCATCAGACTCAGTCTCTCCATCTACTGGATTGCGAGGTGATGATGACGCCTATGGATTAACGATTCATCACAGGTATGGAGTTTGGAGGGGAGCCAGTGCCTTGCATGGCGAATATTACGCCTACTGCCGTCAGATCCTTATTAGGAGTTCCGGCGGAGGCGCTCAAAGGCAGGACTGTCCGTTCAGGTCCTTTGAGTGTAGATGCTATGAGCGGGCTATTGAGTGAGCCCATGCCTAATGATGTCAGGATCAGGGATCGCGTTCTGCGACGATTGTTCCTGATGATCATTCGAGGCTGCTTCATAGCATATAACTCTTCCACGGTATCTTTCACTTTGGTCAACGCCACACGCGATGTGGACCGTATAGGAGAGTATGATTGTGGCTCTTAAACCTTTGCTTATTTCCTCCGGGGCATGCGCACACAGGATTTGACCGAGGCTTGGCTAGGATTTTACCCATTTCTGCTAGTGAGTATTTCTCTTATCTTTTCCCATTCATAGGTTAAGAGTGTTTACTGATAGCAAATGTTTTGCCATTGTGTTGGCAGTTTTGGGCCTATGAGAGGCTCCCATGTTTGCGTCCTGTGAGTGTGTTAGGTTTAGATGTTGGGTTTCGGCACAGAAACGCACAACGGAAATTAAAATTTTTAAAGTAATTTTCGAAACCCTAAAACAGGATCCATGCGAAAAATAATTAATTCAGTGGTAAGAAAGTATACCGATTAAGAAAATAAAATTGAAGCAGTCGAATCTCCAATGCAATTCACGATTATGAAAGTGGAATTGATACGATCGAATCTCCAATGCAACCCAAACGAGCTGTATCTCTACGGTATCAACACGAACGTTCCGCGAATCGTCCTACGATCTGCAGAAGAAGGAATCGCGGTACTAGCCACCAAGGATGAGGATTTTCGAAGCTGTATTCTCTAGTCTTTCTCTAAGAGCGGCTAGGGTTTTGTATTTTGACGTAAAAACTTAAAGTGACTGATATATATCATATATATAGCAGTTAAGAGGAATTAATCAAAACCTAATATTATTACAATCCAAATTTATATATATCTTAATTAAGTCTTACTTAATTAATATACATATATATACAAATTATCCTTTTTAATTTAAATTCGTGATTTAAAATACTATCAATCATATTGATATATTTAAATCCTTACAATTTAAATTAATTTCCTTTTTATTACGTTCTATGTGTGTGACCCTATAGGTTATTATTACATTGGCAATAATTTTAAAATCATATTATAAAATTATAAACAGTGAACGACATCTAGTAATGTATCAATGCTACCCAAGTAATAATAAGATTGATGATTCGATGCAACCTTTTCGTGACCAATGTTTCAATGTAATTTAATCCTTTTAACCTTAACATCATAGATTAAACTCGATTCATGGAATGTGTCATACTCTTCATAATTTAATCTGAGTTTTCTTGATCAATGAGTAGACCATATGAAACAAATCACTATTTGAGCATGGCCATGCATTTCATAGTCCTACTCAATCAAGAGGCCTATGGATATCACCCCAAATATATAGGATGGTTAAATTCCATCTAGATCACTCATATTCCTCACACGATTCATGATGTACCCAATAATCACCTTTATAGTCCACCCTATTAAAGGTGACATTTGATGATATCAAAGTACATAAATTCTCGTGTAGTAATATAGCGGTTTCAGGTCAGAGGACCATTACATCATTGTCACTATGAGAATTGCTAATGACACTTCGCATAATGCTCCATATAGAATTTTCATGGTGGAGTTGTCCAGTACATCGTTCTCTAACATGTACCTATGCATTGACTTAATATCTCATATATTTATGACCAATGAGATTTGGTCATCAGTTAATTCACATACTAGTCTTAATGCATTACTGTTGTCCCATCAACAATGATACTCGACTAGGGACATTTAAGAACAATGATACTAATTGTAATTATATAATCTCATGTTCAAGTCACATACTTAAAACTATATAAATTGTATCACTATTCTAAGGAATTTTATTATGTTAACATTTATATAACGCAGTAAATAAAACCATAATAAAATCATTCATTTATTCAATCAAATATAATATCAAAAATGTTAAGCAATTATATCAAATAATTGGACTCTAGGGCATAAACTCTAACATTAGATACCTATCCACGAGGACGACGATGGCACCATTCTATTTTGTCGGAGGTCCCTGTATCTGAGGGATTCACTCACTGCCGTATGCAGCTGGAGTTGCTGACGGCGGGTACCATTACATGGATTCCCTATTCAGGGGAGCATTTGACCATCGGCTTTGAGGATGGACATCCGACCGGAGTCGAGTATTTAATTTCCACCAGGAGAGTTCCTCTCTTCACTGATGGAGGCTGGGAGCTCTATTTAGGAGAGTGTGCTATTAGGAGCACCACAGAGGAGATCTGTATACCGATCTTTCCTCCTGTCAGGCGTCATTTGCCCATATCACAGACACCCGTCACTGATATTCCATTGTTGGGAGTTGATAGTTTTACTTTATCAGAGGGTCCGTGTACTCAGGATATATTCCAACGTTGGTGGTTCCCTCGCACTATTGGGGCCCAGTCCCGCGCTACACAGTTTATGGGGGACATGGTTCCAGGATCTTTGATGATGACGAATTGGGTAGCTTGTGTCCGAGCTCCGACTCATATGACCCAGATTGATAGTTTGACCCGACAGTTGGACCAGGCACATGTATTTATTCGGCATTTGGCCAGAGATCCAGCAGAGGCGGAGTCATTTGTTCCTTCCAGCTCAGGTGCTGGCCCCTCAAACGACCCATTTGGTTTTGTCGGCGCAGATCCTCCTCTTTATAGGCCTGACATCCCTGTTGATAGAGATCCAATGACTCAGGAGGAGCTACATCAAGTGGACATGATTGAGGATGTGGCATCGAGACCCTGGTCTTCTTCTGATGTATATTCTCGTTATATCTTTTGATAGGCCTCTGTTAGATATTGGGTGGTTGTTCCCCATTCTTGCTATATCTTTTGATAGGCTTCTGTTAGTAGTAGGGCGATTGTGCCCCATTTCCATGTATTTGTAGCTGTTATGCATGTATCATGTTATGCATATGTATGTATGTCCAGAGATATTCGGCATTAACCCCTGGATGGTCTTATGACACGGCTCGCACAGATGTCTTCTTCGACAGTTAGCCGTATAATACCCCACCGTCAGTGGTGGCATTGGGTATGCGATCGTGGTACGATATCATGTCACCTCCAGACAGGGTGACTGTAGATCTGTTGCTACAGCATACCATGACCCTTTTGACATTTCAGGTTCCCACAGGATTTGTGGACGGGATGATAGAGCATTGGTTACTGGATAGGCAGGTATTCCGATTCGACAGCCATGAGTTGACTCCTACCCTAGAGGAGTATGTACGATTGATGATGCTGCCCTTAGACAGACCTTGCGTGCACATGGCTTTGGGAGACATGGGTAGATGGTTCATGACTCTCACAGGATTGCGGTGCAAAGTAGTGCAGGATGAGCTGACATCTGGCCACGTGATATCCCAGCGTTTTTTGTATGACAGATTTGGCGCGGAGGATAGTTACTCACGACATTCTGGGGATTCCACCGTGTCAGAGGATCATTGGCGTTTGGCCAGAGTTGATGTACTGCTGTTATGTGTACTGCCATATGTGTATATGTCGCGGTATATGGATGAGATAGATATAGGCGTTATCATGGCCGTGAGAGCTCTCAGGGAGGGTCGTACCATTGTGCCTATGATTGTAGCAGTGACTCTGCGGTCAGCATCCTACTGCTGTACTTACCCGTCAAGAGTGTTCACTGGGAGTTCGGTCATGCTGTATGTGTGGTTTATGTCACACTTGCGACCGGTTGGTACCCTTAGACGGCATGGGTATTGTTTTACCCATAATATAGCCATGTCATACTCCTTTCAGCCGTCGGAGTGTACCGATGCGATGTCTTGGTCCGTATTTTTGGTAGATATCAGAGATCCATTTAGCATATTGTTGTGCTCGGGGCTTTGCTCACCATACAGCTTCATTACTCACGCTCCAGACATGGATTTCCTACCTCTGGCTGGCTTGAGGGGCGTGACTACTTAGCACCCACTGGTCGTGATGTCGCAGTTCGACCAGTTCCAGGATTTTTATCCTTTCGAGGGGGCGACAAGTCAACGTTCAGCTTCTCGATACCTCTCATCAGAGGACCGATCTCGTGTATACGCTTGCTGGGATCAACGTGAGATAGCTGCTTTTTCTATCAGTCATCCCGGTTATTCTGCAGAGTAGTCCGCATGGATGGAGATGGAGATTTTATTGACTGCAGCAGTATTTGCAATACCAGAGAGCGAGTTAGACGATGTAGAGCCTATGGAGGACATTGATACCTACATCGAGGAGGATCCCACTGCTGGGTTGCTAACATTTCTTTCGGACTCTTCTAGTACCAGTACTGTTGTGATTCAGCACTCGGCACAGTACTTAGAGCAGAGTCTTCATCTGATGACCTTTGAGAGAGATCAGATTCGATCTATGATGTCGACTGCTCTTGATATAAGGGACGCTGCTCTAGTGGAGAGAGACGAGGCATTGGCTCGTAGAGATATCGCCGTCGTTGAGCGTGATAAGGCCAGGTCAGCCATAGACGCAGTGATAGTTGAGCAGGATATCACCATATCTGCCCGGGATGTAGCTGTCACAGATAGTACTGCAGTGAGGTCCCTTACCACTGGTATGATCGTACAGATGAGTGCTTATATTGATGAGCATATGGTCATCATGATGATGGCTGCAGATCTGTTTGGTCGTGTGGATATTCTCACCCAGGAGACTACAACTTTGCCTCCTTCATCTGAGAGGGACGCCATGTTGGTCTTGCTAGCTTGCATATACCCTAACTCGTAGATGAGCTTGTATTTACCTGCACAGACTAGCTTAGCCATTTTTTCATGTACAACTTACATTGTATATATCAAATAACATTATGTATGACAGGGAAATATATTTTTGGATCACTTCCCTTTTAGATATGCCCTGCTATTTGCTTAATATTTTGCCTACTGCTTAAGGGCTTGTGATCTTGATGTATTCTGAATTCCACCTGGGCGGATGGACATTGAGTTGTCTCTGGATAGTTCAAAATCGATCATTGATCTATGTGTATCCCTACCATCTTTGGTGTCTTGGGACTAGTTTCTGGATGGAAATGTGGAGAGGAGTGTGGCTTTCCTCTCTGAGATTGACCGCACCACAGATGGTCGCTGGTACTTCTATTTAGGAGAAGCATAGTTAATTCCACCTCTTATGGTTTGGTGTTGCTCGTTAAGGTATGACCGTAGCTTAGATGGTCGCCGAATCTCCTATTTGGGAGAAGTTCAGACAATTCCATCCCTTTAGTCTGAAGCCAAATGAAATGTGGTGGATTGAAGGATGATCCCAATACCAACTGACAAAGGTTTATGTTTTGGTAGGGGGTGAGACCGCACCATGAATGGCTGCCTACGTACTCCTATTGAAGAGGAGATCAGGTCTGCGTAGTTCGAACCTGGTGTAAGAGGTTCAACGCTGTATATGGCTGGAATGGTGTAGGAATGTTTTTGGTTGTTTTTGTGAGGAGAAGAGGGTAGAAATGTTTTTGTTGTTTTTATTTTATTGCGACCGGGCCATGTGACATGGTTTCCTACGTACTCCTATTGAAGAGGAGATCAAGTCGACGTAGTTCGCCCCTCAGGGCAAGAAGAAAAGCTTAATCCCATGTGCAGGTTAGAGTACGGGGAGGAGAAAGTTTAATCCCTAGTTGAGGATAAACTGTAGGTATGAGAAGTTTGATCCCAGGTATTGGTAGCCAAACTGCAAATACAAGAGGTTCAATCCGCGGTGGGATGACCTAAGTTGTATAACCGTAAAGGAGAAAGCCAGGCTGCTGGCTTGAAGAGTATGTTTCCCTGAGGGGCAAAGTGTAGAAAAGTTGTATGTGGTAAAGGGTTAAAGAACCGGAATGACTGGTGACCTGATGATTATGCACCAAGGTGTTTGCTGGTTACTTCAGACATAATACTGTTTCACGGTGTCTAAGTTGATGAATTGTGGAAATTCATCGCCGTCCATTTCTTAAAATCTGAGAGTGCCTCTTGTCAATACTTCCTTGACAATAAACGGGCCTTCCCAGTTAGGTGCGAATTTTCCTTTAGCCTGATATTGGTTGTCAAGAATCTTCTTCAGGACCAAGTCATGTTGTTTAAACTGCTGTAGTCGGACTTTTTTGTTATAGGATCTGGCGATCCTTTGCTGATATAACTGACCATGGAAGATAGCCGCGGTTCACCTTTCGTCTATTAGAGACAATTGGTGATACCTGTCTTGTACCCATTGGTCTTCATCCGGCTAAGCATCTATCAACACTCTGAGGGATTCCATTTTAACTTCTATGGGGAGAACTGCTTCCATCCCATAGGTTAAAGCGTAGGGGGTTGCCCCAATGGAAGTAAGCATTGAGGTTCTGTATGCTAACAGAGTCAGAGGCAATAGGTCAGGCCAATCTTTGTGGTTGGCGGACATCTTTTGCATAATCTTCTTAATATTTTTGTTAGCCGCTTCAACATCACCGTTCATCTTCGGACGATATATGACAGAGTTAAGATGTTTTATGTGGAATTTACTGCATAATTCCTCCATCATTTTGTTGTTGAGGTTTTTGGCATTGTCTAACACAATCACCTCTGGTTGTCCATATCGACAAATGACATTATTCCTGATGAAAGCAGTGATGACTTCTTTAGTGACCCTGGGAATGAGGCTGCTTCTACCCACTTGGTGAAGTAGTCGATCATGGTGAAGATAAATAGGTGACCATTACTGGCTTTAGGCTCAATGGGCCCGATAACGTCCATTCCCCACATTGAGAATGGCCAAAGCGAACTCATATTGTGGAGTTCCCGTGGAGGGGCGTGTATAGCATTCCCATGAATCTGGCACTTATAGCATCTTTTGACATGGTCGTTGCAATCAGCTTTGAGAGATAGCCAATAATGTCCCGTCCTGAGGACTTTCTTGACAAGGAGGGAGCCACTCATGTGGGAGCCACAGACTCTACCATGGATTTCATCCATAAGCTTTTGGGCTTGATCTTTGTCTAAACATCTGAGGAGACATAGTCATGCATCTCTTTTGTAGAGTGCATCCCCTCTCAGGTAGAATTTCATAGCAAGTCTATGGATCCGCCTTTTCTCAGTCGGGCTCGCCTCAACGGGTGTAGATCCATCTCGTAGATATTCCTTGATATGCTGATACCAAGGATGTTGGATGGGAGGTAGCTCATCCGATACTTCTCCAACGTAATTCCCATATGATGGGGCCATGTTCAGGGAAATTGTGACGCTTGGCAAGTGTTCCTTTTCTGATATGCGAATCAAGGAGGTCAAAGTTGCTAACGCATCCGCGAAATCATTCCTATTACAAGGAACATATAGAAAGAAGATTTATTCGAACTCCAAAGCCATCTTCAAAACCTGCCGATGGTAAGGCAGCAAATGTAATTCCTTGGTTTGATAGATTCTGGTGGATTGTTTGATTACCAACTCTGAATCTCGAAGGACAGTTAATCGCCTGATGCCCATCGAACGGGCAAGTTTTAGCCCCATGAGACAGCCTTCATACTCAGCCGTATTGTTGGTGCTGACAAATTGTAATTTGATGGCAACGGGATACTGTTCCCCCGTACCAGATACTAGAACTTCTCCAGCTCCAGAGCCTTCCATATTAACAGCTCCATCAAAATACATCTTCCATGTATGGCGCGTATTGTACTGATGGTGTTGTTACACTGTCATTACTCCTTCATCGGGGAAATATGTTTCCAAGGGTTTGAAATCCTCTGAAGGTGCGGCGGCCAGTTGATCCGCGATTCCTTGACCTTTGATGGACTTTTGAGTCACATATACGATGTCAAACTGTTGTAGGATCAACTACCGTCTGGACAGCCGGCAATTTAACATGGGTTTATCGAACACGTATTTAAGAGTATCCACGCGGGATATGAGATCGGTTGTGTGACCATAGAGGTAATGTTGTAACCTCATGGAAGCCCATGCTAAAGAACAACACGTCTTTTCGATTAGAGTGTACTTGTGTTTACTGCTACTAAACCTTTTGCTGAGGTAATAGATAGCTCGTTCTTGGCCTCTATCGTCTTTCTGTCCCAGCATGCAGCCCATGGCATTGTCACTTACGGACATATACATGAACAGGGGAATATCATCCCTGGGTGGTACCAAGACGGGAGCTTTGACTAGCTATTTCTTGATTGTAAGGAAGGCATTCTGGCACTCATCATTCCATTTCATGGAGGAGTTCTTCCTTAATAGCTTGAAGATTGGCTCACAGGTTGCTGTGAGTTGGGAGATAAACCTGCTGATGAAGTTGATTCTTCCCAAAAATCCCCGTATTTCCTTCTCTGTCTGAGGAATGGGCATTTCAGTGATGGCTTGGATCTTGGCAGGATCCAGCTCAATCCCTTTGTGGCTGACTAGAAATCCTAGCAACTTGCCTGATTTAACGCTAAAGGCACACTTAGCTGGATTCAATTTCAAGTTGTACTTACGCAACCTGTTGAACAACTTTCTAAGATGGTCTATATGGTCATCCTCCTTCCAGGACTTGAAAATGATGTCATCCACGTAGATCTCAATCTCTTTATGCATTAAGTCATGGAAAAGAGCCATCATAGCTCGTTGATAGGTAGCTCCGGCATTGATGAGGCCGAATGACAACCGTCTATAGCAAAAAGTTCCCCAAGGAGTGATGAAAGTAGTCTTCTCACGATCTTCCTCGACAACCATGATCTGATGGTACCCCGCAAAGCAATCAGCAAAAGAGTACATGTCGTATTGCGCAGTATTGTCAATGAGAATGTGGATAAATGGCACGGGAAAGCTGTCTTTTAAGCAAGCTTTATTCAAATCCCGGTAATCCACACAAACTTGCACCTTCCCTCCAGGTTTAGGTACAGGCACGATATTGGATATCCACTCAGGATATGTAGACACCATGATAATGCCAGCTTGAAATTGTTTCACAATTTCTTCTTTCACCTTTAAACTCCACTCAGGTTTCAATCATCTAAGTTTCTGCTTGACTGGCTTAAATCCCTCTTTAATGGGAAGGCGATGAAGGACAATGTCAGTGGACAAACCCACCAGTCTTCATGAGACCATGCAAACACATCCTGAAATTGGGTTAACAGCGTAACCATGTCATTCCGTTGGTTTGGGGTAAGGTCTGAACCAATCTGGATTACCTTAGGGCTTTCTAAGGTTCCGAGATTGAAAGAAGTGGTTTGATCAAGGTTGGGTTTGGGTTTGTCTTTGACCTATTCTTGAATTTCTGGAGGCACCTCCATGTCATTCTGTATATCAATCAAGGCTAAATTCATCTCTACATCAAAGGTACAATCCTTGTGTAGGAGAGGCATCGTATCCGCAAGTACAGGCACATCTAAATTCAAAGTCCTGAAACAAAATATGTTTTCACTTAGTATATATGAAATGTGTTGATCATACACAGTGTTAGCATATACTAGCAAAATAAACTGCTAATACTGTACAGAAAAGTAAGCAGTTATTATATCTACAGGGCAGAAAGAGTTCTGCCCGTTTTACCCTCGTCGACCAAAGCAAGGAATGATGTTCCAATTGGCAAGGGTAAAGTCCGGGTGGACCGCAGTGATGGAGGGATTGTCATCATCCTCCCTATCCCGAATGATGGCCATTACGTCTGGGTGTATCTATTTGTTTGTTCATCATGAACGATGATGCGTATATCGGACATCACCCGTATAACGTCTTGCTTGATTCTTCGTTCTTCTTCTTCCACAGCGGGATTTGGAACAAAGATTTCTTTCTCCTTCACCGGTACCGGCTTCGAAAATAACATAGCCATTACATTGGCTGGCCCATTTACTGGAGGTTGTACGGACTCAGAGTTTGAAAGCGCAGATAAATGCCACATGGTTGAAGCTGCAGGAATCTGCTGATGCTTATGAGGATTTCTGTGACTAGAGCTGGCAGAATAGCCTAGTCCAGTTGTTCTAGTTTTCCTGGTTAAGCGAATAGGGTACTTGATACCCTGGCAATCTTTACCCAACCCTTGTCCTGGTTTATGACCCAATGACATCATTTCTTGAGTGGCTGACATCACCTCGGTAGAAATCTGTGGTTCGGGCAGTGGCGTTCCAACAACATGGTATTGGATATTGCTTATTTCCAAAGTATGAAAACTAATTGGCTCAACATCCTCATTGGCATTGATGAACGACATGTCCCCGTGCTGAGGAATCTCTGGTTCAGCGTTGACTGTGACCAGACTATTGTTGATGATGTATTTCAACTATTGATGAAGAGTGGAGGGGACTGCCCCTACCATGTGAATCCATGGTCGTCCCAGGAGCAGGTTGTATCCTGAGTCTATATTGAGTACATGGAAAGACACATAGAATATGTGAGGACCAATTTTGATTGGCAGCTCAATTAGTCCGACCGAGTTACGGCGGGCTCCATCAAAAGCTTTGATGATAGTATGGCTACTCCGAATTTTGTTAAGATTGATATTCATCTTCACCAAGGTAGCGTATGGGCAGATATTCAGAGAGGAACCTCCATCTATTAAGACTCAAGCTACCATATATCTGGAGGACAAGACGGTAATGTGCAACGGTTTGCAATGACCGGTCCCTTCGGGCGGTATGTCATCATCAGTGAAGGATATCACATTGTTGTTGAAAATGTGATCAACCATATGTTGAAACTTTTCCGTATCCACTGATGTCGGGAGATAGGCTTCTTCTAGAACCTTTAACAAGACCTTCTGGTGATTCTCGGAAGTTAGGACCAAGTCCAAAATTGATATTTGTTGTGGAGCTTCTTTCAAGCTTAAAACCACCGCAGCTTCATTATGACCCACAGCGCGGAGGAATTTTTCAATCTTCTCCATGGGTATTTTCCCCTTTGATTTGGTGGTGGGCTTCATCACCCGATGGGGGAGATACAGTGGGTTTTCCTTCGACACTGCAGCAGTCGTATGTGAGGTGAATCCTTCACCTTCTCCATAATTCCACAGAACCTTGCACAAGCTAACAATAGGATATTGTGCTCTGCATGGCAAGTTGATTGGCTCGGGAGAGACCACTTTCAAAGGATTGTTTCCTCCCTTGAGTTGAATTATTGGCGTCGTGAGTAAGGTATTAATCCCATCAGTTTCAGTGGATATGACTGCTACCATACTTTTCCACTTGGTAGGGCCTGTATTCTCACTTGCACGTAACACAGTGTCGTCGTCTGCTAGGCGCAGGACACCACTGTCGATTAAATTTTGAATAAGGTGGCGGAGTGCCCATCATTCTTCTGTGTTGTGACCGCGAGACTGGGAGTGATATTGACATACTCCATCAGAGTTGTACCGTCCCAAACGGGGGTTGATTGGAGGTAGAAGGGAACTGATCCTTCCTTCATTGATTAACATGTGAAGAATTTCCTCCAATGGTTGACCCAAATAGGTGAATTCCCTTTTGTTGGCGAAATCCCGACGGGCTTTGGCATTTTCTCTCTTTGTCACTTTGTCTTCCAGCATTTCATTTTCTGAAAGTCACGAGGGAATATTCATGACAATAGGTAGGAGACTGGCATGCTCCTGGATGATTAACTGACGAGTCACTTGATGCTGATAAGTCACCAGTTCCGCCAATTGCTCAATTTCTCTACAGAGAGCTTTCATCTTTCATTCCATTGTGATTTGGAACTTGGCATAATCCCATTTGTCATCACCTTCTTTGAGGGTCTGGGAAGAATCACAGCTGAAATTGGAACTTTGTCCATTACTCCAATTGATCATGTTGACCTCTTCTTCTTTGTGTTGAGGAAGAGGGTTGTCTTGAACATGAGGCTGATCGGGCTTGGTGACTACGATCTCCCCGTTGTCTATTAGGTCCTGGATCTTGTGTTTCAAGGCCCAACAATCCTGAGTATCATGTCCAGGTGCCCTGGCATGATAAGCACATTTCCTAGCAGCATTAAAACCCCGTCCATTAGGACTGGCTGGTGGAAGAAGATGCGTAATTTTCTTATGTGTTGTCAAAATATTGAGAATGTTCTCGAGGGTATCCCCTAAGGGTGTAAACACTCGAGGGCGTTTGACTTCCCCATCTTTTGGTATTGAAGGGTTTATAGACTGTGCTGGAAAGGGAATGTAGTTTCTCCTTTGAATAGGCATGTTTTGATTGCCTTTTTGCCCCTGTAGTATCAGGGAAACATCTTCCTCTTTCTTTTTATGGACCCTCCGGGGGTTGTTCCCTTAATTTACAGATTGGATGTGATCCGCAACAGCTTTGAGTGCAGCTAGGTCTTGAATCTTTCCTGACTTCAATCCCATCTCAGCCATCTCCCCATGTTTGACCATTTCAGAAAATGATTTGCCGATGCCGGCTAAAACTCTCTCATAGAAAGGAGCTTCTTGTATGTCTATGAAAGTCATGACCATTTTTGATTCTGTCATTGAAGGACTAACTTGGGCAGCCATGCGTCTCCACCTCTTAGCATACTCTCTAAAAGACTCGTTAGACTACTTCTTGATCTTGGTAATTTGATACCGATCAGGAGCCATTTGAGTTTGAAAACTGTATTGAGTGAGGAAGGCATGTGCTAGCTCTTCCCAGCTATGCATTTTGGAGTTGTCTAATTGTGTGTACCATGAACGGGCTTCTCCAGTTAGACTCTTTTAGAACAATTGCATTCTGAGTTTTTCATCCTCTGCATGGGATCCAAGTTCTCCAATAAATACTTTTAAATGTGTATAAGGATCTCCTAACCCGTCATATTTTTCAAAGTCAGAAGTTTTAAATTTTTCTAGGTAATGAACACCAGGAAAAATACACAGATCAACATATGAAACACTCCCGTGTGTTCCAATTCCTTTGATAGCGCAAAGGGTCTCTTCCATTTGGAGGACTTTCTTTTTGATGTCACCAGTGTCTGGATCTCCAGTGGGATGGGCAACATCATGAGTTTTGTTGGTCGTATCCAACTATAGTTCAGGTATGGTAATGACCGAGATTCCTCCCTGTGTGGAGGATTCAGAATGTACGGGTATTTTCTGACCTTGTGTAGACTGGTGTAATTCTTTTAGTAGAACAGCCAAATCTGTAATTTGTTTGTTTAATCCGTCGAATTCTTTACGAGAAACTGGATTAAGTTCAGTCTAGTCGGATGACGACATGATTGACTGCATGCTTGTTGCCTTTTTGGACTTTGACCGAGTGGTAGGTCTGATTGACTCCCTGCGAAAGACTTGCATACTTTAGTCTTTAGGGGAGGTGTATAATAACATGTTATGTGATGTGTCCCTTTTAGGAATTTTATCCTCCAACACGGATGTCAGCTGTTTTTAACATGTATGTGGACATATTGCTTCATATTTCTCATTACATGGAGATATATATGGAGTGAAATTACAAGTAATTGTGTTTACAAGTAATTTTGAAATGAGAGAGCATGAAGAGACTTTCCTCCGTTTTGGGTTTATCAAAGACTGACCTATCTTAGGTTGCTCTCGCGGATTTTTGGTATGAAGGTTCCCAAATCATTGCAATCTACTTGACGTGAAGTTAATCCGGTCTTTCAACTGGAGCGAATTTGGGTGGTGCCTTTCCTGAGCCTCGGAGAATTAGTCTTCTCACGAGTCCAGTAATCAAACACCGACGGGATAGCCTCCTGGTGGAGGGACCATACAACATACATTCACATATATCGCGTCTTACCGTATGAAAATGATAACATGTGCGAAGCACTAATATCACAAACAGATATGGTGCGAAGCACTAATATCACAAGCAATTATAGTGCGAAGCACTAAGTGCAATAAGGAAATGCATTCGTACACATTCATCAAATGTAAATGCAACATCCACACACAAGCATATAACAGTTTTGAAAAGATTGTAATAGCGGCTTAAGTCCTCTTACTGGAGCAGATCCCCAGCAGAGTCGCCACCTGTCGACGTCGAGATTTTTGGATGTCCCTCTCCGTTACTTGTTCTTTGGTGTTCTCGTTTTAGGTGAGATTTGTTTGAAAAAATAAGTGAAAAAGGTCTGACATGTATGATGTCGACGATGGGACTGTTAAGAGTCGCCAGTTGGTTTTTTAAATGGTTATACCAACACAACCGAAAAAAGGTTTGCACATTAACTGTGACGCCCCAAAAATTAGGTATACATCACCCATCTTGGGTCGTCAGATACAAAGTACAGAATACAAATACAACTTACTAATACAACTGTCGTGTACAATACGACAAAACATAAACTGTGAGTTTGAATACAAATATTATCTTCTAGAGAGTATTCATACTCAAAAGGAGTCCTCGTTACATTTATTAACACACCATTACATAGAATAGTGAGGACTACTAACTAATACTATCATTCGGACCATCACTCCCTTCCCCGACTTGCCCCGGCTACGTTCTCATTTCCTGAAGAGAATAGTGAAAGAAAGGGTGAGCTCAACTGGCCCAGTAAGAAATATTATGACTAAGATAATGCAGAATAAATTATCATTAGCCTTCAACAATGTTAAACTGACAAAATATTATAGACATCAAGTTTAACTGCAGCGGAACAAGCAATCCATTAAAAGAGTCAAGTAGAAAATAAACTCTACTATCTTTTATGATTTAAAAAGTTTTTCAACACTGTGATCGCTGAGACTCAGCTTAATAAAATAATCCACATCATCGAATCATCCCTGCACTACGGCCAAGGATATTCGTGTATTCATTAATGGTCATGATCATGCCAACAACTGTCCACCAATGCACTACGGCCAATGAGAACTTTTACCACATCATTTGTAACATTACGGTCATGATTATACCGAATAATCCCTGGTCATAATCATACCAAGTCCATCTATGCACTACAGGCCACAGATGACTTTCAACATTTTATAAACATGAGGATGATGACAATGATATAAGAATTCAATAAAACAAGTTCAAGAATTAATTTATCCAATAATTAACAACGTCCAAATTGTCAACATGATACTGCTTTGTGGAGTAACTTCAAGACTGATCAGGAGAATATTTTCATGAATAGATACTAGATGAAGCGCAAATATCAAGGATATTCCACTAATTTCATGGAGTATAGAAGTCAAAGTTTTAATCAACTGAGTATAATAAGGAATGGAATAACAAAAGAAATTATCATGCATGCGATAGACCGCACAGGCAGGTTATTCTTAACAGAATAATAATAATGGAACCAGTTCCGGCGTAAATGCACAGACAGGATATTCCGACAGAATAATAAATAATGGAACCAGGTCCGGTGTAAAACACACAGACAAGATATTCCGACAAAATAATAAATAATGGAACCAGGTCCGGTGTAAAACACACAGACATGATATTCCGACAGAATAATAATAAAGACGGAACCAGGTTCGGCGTAAAGCACAGACAGGATGTTCAAACGGAATAACAAAGACAGAAGAATGTCACCAAGTATAGGGTATTCCGCATATACAGGTTATTCCAACAGAATAATAAAGAAATGGAATAACAGAAATTCTCTTCTTGAATACAAAAGAATAATATCCCTTACCTTAAAAGAACTGGATATTGGAAAAGTGAAGTAGCAGAATACTTTTATTCTCTCTCTCTTATTCTCTCTATACTTTCTCTCTCTATAGCTTGAATGAATTCGTGAAAAATAATGAAGCCCTAGGCCTCTATTTATAGAAAAACTGAGGGTGGCTCTTGGTCTTAACGAAGGGTCAAATGACTCTTGGTCTTAACGAAGGGTCAAATGACTCTTGGTAATATTGAAGGGACAACTACTATTGACGAAAGTAATTACTATTGACTAAGGTAAATACTATTGACGAAGGTAATTACTATTGACCAAGGTAAATACTATTGACGAAGGTAATTACTATTGACCAAGGTAAATACTATTGACCAAGGTAAATACTATTGACGACGGTAATTACTATTGACGACGGTAATTACTATTGACGAAGAGACTCTTAGATGATGACATATGGCCCCCCATAAAAATAACCAAACTTACCACAACGTCTCAATTATTGATTTAATAATATAACATATTATACAGATGATACTATGACAATAATTTAAGAGATATGATGCAGCAATTACTGTAGCAATAATTGAGTATAGCTGTGTGACTTCTCACATAAGCATCAATAATCAATACCGTGTGCTACTATGTAACCACACGTATTACTGTACTTTTACTACCGGGTAGTTCAACAATTTTAACGGTTTTAACGGTAATACCTCAGCCGTTATTTTTATAGAAAGATAATTCTGTCGTTTTCTCAATCCGACAATAATTCCGTTGTGGGGTCCACCAATGATTATGTCGTTGTACGAATATTCTCTGTTAAAACGAATATTCCCCGACCAATCGAATATTATATAACAACTTGCGTACTTTGCAAAATTTATAAATATTACCCACAAAAATAACATTATATCAAATTAACTCCATAATATTCAAAAATGATATTTGTAAAAAATTCATCTTTATTTATAAAAGTTGGGGTCTTACAACCTCCCCTTCTTATGAAATTTTGTCCTCAAAATTAGGGTACGTACCTGGTATGTCGAAGAGGTAATGATACCTTGATTTCATTTCAGATTCTAACTCCCAAGTCATTTCCTCAACATCGTGGTTTCTCCACAAAACTTTGACTTGAGGTATAACCTCGGAGCGTAGAATATGTTCCTTCTTATCAAAGATTTGAATAGGAACTTCTTCATACGTCAAATCTTCCGCTATTTCGTCCGGTTCTAACTCAATAATGTGGTTCGGGTCTTCCACATATTTGCGTAACATGGATATGTGAAAAATGTTATGAACACGAGACATACTTGGCGGTAAAGCGAGTCTATAAGTCACAGTTCCTACTCGATCGAGGATTAAAAATGGACCAATGAATCGAGGATTGAGCTTTCCTCTCTTTTTAAATCTCGTAACTCCTTTCCATGGAGCAACACGTAAGAACACATGATCTCCTACATCAAATTCCACGTCCTTTCGATGAAGATCAGCATAACTCTTTTGTCGATCTTGTGAGGTTTTTATACGTTGTCGGATCGTTTGAATCTTTTCTATAGTCATACGTACCAACTCCAGTCCCAACAACGTTGCTTCACCCACCTCATCCCAGCATACTGGAGAACGACATTTTCTTCCATACAATGCTTCGAATGGAGCCATGCCAATACTTGCTTGATAACTGTTGTTGTAGGAAAACTCCACCAATGGTAAGAACTTGTCCCAACTTCCCCTGAAGTCAAAGACACAGAGTCTTAATAGATCTTCAAGAGTTTGAATAGTCCTCTCTGATTGTCCGTCCGTCTGAGGATGATATGCTGAACTAAATCGTAAATCCGTGCCCATAGCTTTTTGTAAACTAACCCAAAATCGTGAAGTGAATCTTGGGTCTCGATCAGAAACTATGGTTACTGGCATACCATGCAGTCTTACAATCTCGTTTATGTACATACGAGCAAGACGTTCAAGTGTATAAGTTTCTCGTATCGGTAAGAAATGAGCAGACTTGGTCAATCTATCAACAATTATTGATTTATATTATGAGAAAAATATTCATTTTATGTGAATATAAATAGAAAAAAAATTTAATGTGACAATTGTTGAAAATTAATATTTTATCTTTTTTTGATAAAATAATTTATTTAAATATATTATTATATTTTTATAATATAATAATGGTGATATTTTTACAATGAATGTGGGATATATGAGTATATGAGGAGAAAGAGTATTTTTGTTGCATTAATTGATTAACACATGTTTTGTGTGTCGGTGGACCCCATTTCTTGACTGCAATTTGATTATAGCCTGTAAAATTGTCTGTTTGTGGATTTCGGTCAATTTATGTTTGAAATTTGGAAAAACTTTCTTCTGTAAAGTTGTAGAGAATTGAATGTCCTATAAAGACTTGCAAGATTCAAATTTTTTGATAAAAGGGCTATTTATTACGAATTACTGAAGCAAATAATATTACAGAATCACAATACTGACAACCAGGCAGTTCCCAGGAAAGAGAGGGCTTTTCAATAAGGATCTCTCCTTATTGGCGCGCAATTAGGTGGCCAAACCTCTCCTTAGACAGAACTTTCTAGACATTGCCAATAATGTTATCTAATAATATTATTCAGATAATATGAATTATTTCTCTGATAATAGAAAATACTGTGTAGTGACAATTATTGAAACAGCAGTAATATAAAATATCAACGCAGCAATTATTGAATCAATAAAATAAAATACTGAACAGTAATTACTGTAATAATTATTGAGTAGTGTCTTCTTACGTAAGAATTAATAATTGGTGCAATACCGTGTGCTACTGTGCAACAACGCGTATTACTGTGTTTTAACCACCGGGTATTCCAACAGTGTTAACGGTAACAACTACGCCGTTATTTATAAACAACTCATACTTGTCGTTTTCTTCATCCAATCGTTTTCCGTTATGGGGCCCACAAAAGACTGCGCCGTCGTACGAATATTCCCCGACAGCAAGAATATTTCACGACCAAACGAATATTCCCCAACAACAATGAATATTTTATAACCACCAGCTTATTTAAAAAATATTTGCGCATTTTACCCATAACTAACCTCATCAATCAATTCAACCCTTATTATTTCAAAATAATAAATAGAGGAAATTCTATTTTATTAAAAAAAAAAATTCGGGGTCTTACATCATTGGCCCGTAGTACATTAATGGATATTTTTTTTGGTATGATTATGGCTATGGATTCTCTTCGTCCAAGGGTGCAAAGATGAATTGTTTTATGGCATGATCAGGACCGTTGATGAAAACACGATTCTCTTTGGCCCGTAGTACATAGATAATTCGTGGTCGTGATATTAACGAATATCATTGGCCTGTAGTGCAAGGATGATTCGATGATGTGGATTAATTATTGAGCTGAGTCTCAGTAATGAAATATTAATTCACGGATGTGACAATAATGAATATCCTTGGCCCGTAGTGCATGGATAATTCATGGATGTGATATTAACGAATATCATTGGCCTGTAGTGCAGGGGTGATTCGATGATGTGCATTATTTATTAAGTTGAGTCTCAGCGATAAAACATTGATAATAAATTTTTTAATTCGTAAAAGATAGTAGATATCATGCTCTACTTGACTCTTCTAAAATACAGTTGTATGTCTTTGGCATGTAGTGCAAAGATGAATTATTAATGAATATCTTTAGCCGTATTGCAAAGATGAATTTATTAGTATGATTATGAGCAGAAATTGTGATTTGGTATAACCATGATTTTTTATGTTTCAGGTGAAGATAGGTGATTAAAATTATCTTCGTCCTGGGTGCGAAGAGAAATTTAGAATCACAATTATGATTATGAGTTATTCATATAATTATGGATAGAAATTGTTGATTGATGTTACAGGGATAAAACATTATCGGTGGACTTTTAACATAGAGAAGATAATAGATCTGATGGTCTATTTGACTCTTCTAATGGATTGCTCGTTCCGCTGTAACTATGGTTGAAAAGTTTTATCATCTACCATATGTTCTAAATCTCTGATTTATTTCTGATGAAGGCTATTGATGATGTAAATTATCTTTAGTCATGATATTCTTTACTGGTCTAGTTGTGCTCACCCTTTTTGCTTCACAATTCCTTTCAAGTAATAAGAGTGTGGCTGGGTCGAGCGGGGATAACAGGGGAATAGAACGGTGGTCTATAGCTGTTAAGGTTCTCCCTAAATAGTTTAGGTGAACCCAACTTTGGAAGGGTATTTTGCCACTATCATACAAGATGTCTAATGACATACAACCTCGTGTTATCATAAGACAGGGTTGTGCACATCCACTTGCTGAGTATATCTACAAGCACTACCTATATAATCTTGGAGTTTATTTGAAATATAATTTTCACTTGGAGACAGTGGAGATAGTTATATGTCAAGAGAAGACTCACAATTGGAAAAAAGATGATTGTAATCTTCTCGTTTTTCTTTGGGGTCTATTGGGTCAACAAAGGATAATTCTGTGGACATATGATATCTATCATAACCTAGACGCATGGCCTCCCATGTACGAAGGTTTTCTTGAGCACTTCCCAAAGATTTTAATTTTTAAAACAGTTTTTGACTATACTTTTATGTAAAGTATCATTGTAAGGATGTGGTCGAGGCACCATGAGAGTTACATACATTTGTATTAAAACTCACAGCTAACTGTGGTCGTATTCTATACGATAGTTTAACAGTTGTATAAATAAAGTTTGTATTTAATTTTTATAGTGTGATATCTGGCGACTTAGAATGGGTCGTGTGGACCTATTTTGAGGGTGTCACAAATGGTATCAGAGCATAGGGATATGGTCGTTGGCGGAGATAAGAGTTTAGAACTAGGAGGGGAGAGACGAGTTATATACTTCGCTAGTGTGTGACTTACCTAAGCTGAAATTGTTTACTTGATAAGTTGACAAATTGTGATATGTCAATTAACCTTTGTTTTGAAGCTATATTCTAGAATGATATCTAAAATACAGGAGATGAGAAATGGGAAAATCATGATAGCAAGGAAATTATCGGGAAGGTACAATCTGAAAAGAAAGCAAGGTATTCTCATCTCTTCGAATATCAGGTACGTACGTCAATTTCGAGAGTAAAATTTCATAAGGAGGGGAGATTGTGAGACCTCAAATTTTATGGAAAAAATGTATTCAATTTTTTTTCTATTTTGGTAAATAGTTAAATTGATAAAAGTTTAAAGTTAAGGGTGACATGTAAAAATTTTGTAAAGTAAGCAAGTTGATATAAAATATTCGTTGTGTCGAGGAATATTCGATTAGTCGGGGAATATTCTTTTTATCAGGGAATATTCGTACAATGGCACAATTATTTATGGACCCCACAACGGAATTATTGTCGGATTGAGAAAACGATAAAAATATTTTATGAAAATAACGGCGGAAGCTTTATCGTTAACTGTTGAAACACCCGGTGTTAAAAGTACAGTAATACGCGTGGTTGCATAGTAGCATACGGTATTGATTATTGATGCTTACGTAAGAAGTCACTCAGTTATACTCAATTATTGTTACAGTAATTGCTGCATAGTATCTCACGTTATTTGATTCAATTATTGTCGATATTTTATATATTATTAAATCAATAATTGAGATAACAGAGTTATTAATATTATTATTTGCAATATTAACGATATCTAAAAGTTCTGTCAAGGAGAAGTTTGGTCACTTAATTGCGCGTCAATAGAAAAAAATCCTTATTAGAAAGCTCCCTCTTTCCTGGGAAGGACCTGGTCGATTAATATTGTGAATTATAATAAAGGTGATAAGTTTTGTTTTATTATTATTATAAATGTAATAAAAAAAAAATTATATAAAACAGAATACTTTTATAAAGTTATTTATTTTATTAGACTATAAATAGAATATATGATATTCTATTATGCATAGCATTTGCATAGTGTCTGCATAGTGTTTGCATAGTAAAATCTTTTTATATAAAACAGAATACTTTTATAAAGTTATTTATTTTATTAGACTATAAATAGAATATATAATATTCTATTATGCATAGTGTTTGCATAGTGCCTACATAGTGTTTGCATAGTAAAATCTTTTTATATAAAATAGAATACTTTTATAAAGTTATTCGTTTTATTAGATTATAAATAGAATATATTATATTTTATTTAAAAGATTTTATTTTATTAGAATATTTTATTAATACTGCATAGTAAATCAATATGGACCGTCCGTTTAAAAGTAAATCAATCTGGACCATTAATGAATTAGTTACTATTCAGTCCATTCTCCTATAAATAGAAACTTATTCCTTCATTATTTCTTACGAATTCACTGAAACTCTAGAGAGAGAAACTATAGAGAGAAAGAAGAAAAGTATTCTGCTACTTCACTACTTCTATATCCAGTTTCTTCTAAGGTAAGGGGTATTATTTCTTTCGTATTTATGAAGAGAACTTCTGTTATTCCATTCTTTATTATTATGTTGGAATAACCTGTTTACGTGGACTGCCCTATACTTGGTGAAATTCTTCTGTTATTCTATTCTTTATTATTATGTAGGAATAACCTGTATATGCGAAGTACCGCATACATGGTGAAATTCTTCTATTATTCCATTCCTTATTATTCTGTTAGAATAACCTGTATATGCGAAGTACCGCATACATGGTGAAATTCTTCTGTTATTCCATTCTTTATTATTCTGTTGAAATATCCTGTCTGTGCGTTTACGCATGACCTGGTTCAATTATTTATTAATCTGTTGGAATAACATGTCTGTGTGGTCTATCGCATGCATGGTGAATTCTGTTGTTATTCCGTTCTTTCTTATTCTGTTAAAACATCCTATCTGTGCGGTTTATGCATGACCTGGTTCCGTTCTTTATTATTATGTTGGAACATCCTGTCTATGTGGATTACGCATGACCTGGTTCCATTCTTTATTATTTTATTGGAATAACCTGTCTATGCAGTCTATCGCATGCATGGTAATTTCTTCTGTTATTCTATTATTTATTATTCTGTTGGAATAACATGTCTATGTGGATTATCACATGTATGGTGAATGATCATTTGTAGTCATTCCTTATTAAATTGTGGAAATGATCTGTTTGCGTAGATTACCGCATGGCGGGCGAAAATCCTTTTGCAGTTTCGAAATTTTTCTGACCCTCAAAAATCCTGAAAATTTTGAAATTATAATTTGATGAGTTTTCTATATTGTGTCCAAAAATGATGATTTTTGGATGTATAGATTAAGAGTTATGGATTTTATGAGAAAATACTAGTTTAAAAGTAAACCATTATAACTCCTTGTGGTTAACTCTAAAATTGGTGAAATTTTTATTGGGAGTACATGTATATAACAGGAGTATATACTGTAAATTTCGGAATTTTTGGACAAAAGTACAATTTATGATAAATGTCTAAATATTCGGCAGTTTTAGCCATATGAAAAATAGTAAATAAATTTTAAAAAATTTGAGAAAAATATATGTTCAATATGGGACTATATTATGCTAAATCACATAAAAGAAATATTTTTGGGACTGATTTGGTATTTTTCATAAAAAGTAACTAGTTATGAGTAAATGAATTAAATATGTTATGTGAAGTAATAAAATTAGAAAATATGATTTTATGGCTTGGGAATCTTATATAGGGTATATGCAAATTTTTTATAAGGCATTTGATCATTGATGATGAAATCTTATGAGTATGGCATTTTTTGAATGATTAAATGCATTATTTGATAAAGTGTAAACAATTGAAATAAATTGTTTATAAGTTTAAGAAATGATTAAAATATTATTATAATATTAATGGTATTAGATTTTGAGATTATTAAGTGATTGATAACATTTGGTTATTATTGAAAGCTGGATAAATTGTATTATAAATATTTAATATTTATTATTTATCTCATTTGATTGATTCTTTATATCATTGTCATTATCTTCATGCTTATATTATGATAAAAGTCATCTGTGGCCTGTAGTGTATAGATGGACTTGGTATGATTATGACCAGGGATTATTCGGTATGATCATGATCGCAATGTTACAAATGATGTGGTAAAAATTCTCATTGGCCCGTAGTGCATTGATGGATATTTTTTTTTGGTATGATTATGGCTATGGATTCTCTTCGTCCAAGGGTGCAAAGATAAATTATTTTATGACATGATCAGGACCGTTGATGAAAACACGATTATCTTTGGCCCGTAGTGCATAGATAATTTGTGGTCGTGATATTAACGAATATCCTTGGCCTGTAGTGCAAGGATGATTCGATGATGTGGATTAATTATTGAGATGAGTCTCAGCAATGAAATATTAATTCATGGATGTGATAATAATGAATATCATTGGCCAGTAGTGCATGAATAATTCATGGATGTGATATTAACGAATATCATTGGCCGGTAGTGCAGGGGTGATTCGATGATGTGGATTATTTATTAAGCTGAGTCTCAGCGATAAAATATTGATAATAAATTTTTTAATTCGTAAAAGATAGTAGATATCATGCTCTACTTGACTCTTCTAAAATATAGTTGTATGTCTTTGGCCTGTAGTGCAAAGATGAATTGTTAATGAATATCTTTAGCCGTAGTGCAAAGATGAATTTATTAGTATGATTATGAGCAGAAATTGTGATTTGGTATAACCATAATTTTTGATGTTTCAGGTGAAGATAGGTGATTAAAATTATCTTCGTCCTGGGTGCGAAGAGGAATTTAGAATCACAATTATGATTATGAGTTTTTCGTATGATTGTGGATGGGAATTGTTGATTGCTGTTACAGGGATAAAACATTATCGGTGGACTTTTAACATAGAGAAGATAATAGATCTGATGGTCTATTTGACTCTTCTAATGGATTGCTCGTTCCGCTGTAACTATGGTGGAAAGGTTTTATCATCTACCATATGTTCTAAATCTCTGATTTATTACTGATGAAGGCTATTGATGATGTAAATTAACTTTAGTCATGATATTCTTTACTAGGCTAGTTTTGCTCACCCTTTTTGCTTCACAATTCCTTTCAAGTAATAAGAGTGTGGCTGGGTCGAGCGGGGATAACAGGGGAATAGAACGGTGTCCAAACCCTAATTTTGGGTTTTGATCAAGGAATGAAAATAATAAAATTATATTATTATTTGTCAGTGTTATAGATATGTATGGTTATGTGTGTAATGTTAATGTGTGGAACAGTTTTATTATATTACGATCAAACCCTAATAATATTTTGATAAACTCTATTTCTGGTTCTGGAATAAGGAATGATGATAATATAATAATATTAATTATATTGTTGCTCTTTCAGTGCTATAAATATGTATGTTATGCTTGTAAGGTTAATCTGGAAATCAATTCCCTTATGACCTGATAAAACCCTAATTTGAAACTCAGCTGTGAGTTCAAGACTGTGTTATATGATATATGTTAAGCATTTTATAATTTTGTTATTAAACCCTATTTAATATTTAGAAACCATAATTTAAAATAAAAACCGTAGTTTCAAACTGTTAAACCCTAATTGATTTGAAACCCTAATGCGAAAGTCATTCACGACTTTGAGAATTTGTTAAGCCGTTATGTAATCATGATAATGTGATTTATGATCGGTGTTATATGTATTAACCCTAATTAGGGAGAATCGTAATTATTCAAAATCCTTATTATTTTCCTATATTATAAACCATAATTTCTAAATTAGTAACCCTAATTTATAATTGTAAATCCTAAGCGTTAATTTGGGCAATGTAATGTTAATTAGTATTTTTTAAATCCTAATTAGCAAGGTGATAAGTAAATTAAAACCTTTTATTTAGTTAAGAAACCCCAATTATTTTAAAACCCTAGTTTATAAATTTTATAAACTAAAATTTTAGTTTACTTTTACAAACCCTAGTTGCCAAGTCTCATTTGTGCTATGTGCTAAACCTTAGGGTTAAACCCTAAGGGTCAAACCCTAAGGGATTGTCAAGATTCAATTTTTCCATTTAAATCAATTAACAAATGACATTATTACCCTTATTGCATTCTTTACTTGGTTGCTTGAGAATCTTACCATATTTTGAGTTGGTGACCAACTACACCAACTCCTTGTGACACATAAATGACAACACATCAGCCACCTAGCAACCATACATGAATCTACTTAATATATATATATATAAAGATTAGAGAGAGAAAATGTAGTATTTTTGGCTCAATTATTCACCAAGCTCATCCTAGACTCTCTCTCTCTAAAAGCTTCAAAATTATGTAGTAGGTCAGTCCCAAAATTGAGCCCCACGATCATCAACAACAAATCAGAAACCATAGATCAACATTTGGTTCTTAAAGGTATAAAAACCTAAGTCAAAATTTGATCTTGTATGCTATAATAAATTTGTGATTTTTATGTTTAAACATGTTGATTAAAGTGTTAAATGATGATTTGGGTTGTTGTTTACTAGATCCATAAAATCTAATGTTCGAAATCAGAGTTTTTCAAAAATATGGGAAAATGGTTTTCTGTTGTCTGACATCAAATGTCAGGGGCTGTAGATCGTTGTGTGTTTATTGTTTTTTGTTGGTTAAGTGTTTACATTTATAGCCTTGTATGAGATCTTTAATCTGAAAGTGGATTCACTGTCATTTGATGTCTAGATCAAAAGATATTGATGGTCAAAGGTCGTTGACCGACCATGACCGGGAAGAAATCTGGGTAAACCCAGAAAATTTTTAGCGTCTGACAGAATGTTGAACGACTTTGATCTGACAGATTTAATGATTGTTTGATGTTGTTATTGTATTAAAGTTGTAGCCTGTTATCTAGACTATAGCTAAGTGCCTCTAGATGTCTTAATGCTTCAATAAATCGAACATAGCATGTGGTCAAACCTACTCCCTCGATCACGAATTCTGTTTCTGGGAAATTTCCAGAAAATTGTTGGCCTTATTTCTGACAGGGTTTGACCGAGTTAGATCTTGTAAATCTGTTAATGTTAAGCTTATATGTTGTTATAGTGTTGTTCCTTGACACGAGTACTACAGATTTAAACCTTCAAATTGCATGAACCATGATCAGAACTACTATTAATTTGAGCATGAAACTGCTCAGTCGGCACCTCGGTTTCTGGGAAAACCCATAAACCGTCTAACAGCTACTTTGCTGGCATAGATCGATTTTTTATGTTGTTGTTTGCTTAAAATAAGATATGAAACTTGTAGAGTTACATAAACACTACATGTTCTAAGTTTTAGTTTGAACAGAAGCGATCTAGAAATGAATTTATACCCGGTCAAACGTGGTATGTTGGTAACCGAAGCTGTCAGTATTCTTGAGCTCAAGAACACCAACAGCGATGGTTACTGTCGCCAAAAGCCTTTAGCGACGGTTTTTAATTAATTTAATTTCTGAATTTCCAGAAATTGATTAAAAATAGAAAATAAATTATAAAAATTACAAAATTAGTTTTAAAAATTATTTTAAATTATGAAAAATAACTTTTAATTATTTGGGATATTTTTCATTAATATTTGTAATTATTTGAATATTAATGATATTTAATTTATTTAATTAGTGTATTAAATAAATTAGAAAAAAATGATTTTAATTATATAAAAATCATTTTAAATATGAATAAAGTGTTTAAAAATATTTTTGAGTTATTTTTGAAAACTTTTAATATTTTGTGATAAATTTCATTAACTAATTAATATTAATGATATTTTAGTTATTTAATCAATGTATTAAATAATTTACGAAAAATAGAATTAATGATTTAAAAATCATATAAAAATGATTTATATGATTTTAAAATATTTTAAGTTATAATATATAACTTTTGATATTTTGTCATGAAAATTTGTAATAATTTAATATTATTGATATTAGATTTACTTAAAGATTATCTTAAATAATTTAGTTTAAAAATGATTTTATTATTATAAAAATCATTTTTAATAAAGTGTTTAAAGATATTTTAAGTTATAAAAGGTAACTTTTAATATTTAATGAATAATTTCATCAATAATTCAATATTAATGATATTAATTTAAGATTAATGATATTAAATTTATTTTATATTTATATTAAATAAATAGTTTAAAAATGGTTTTATTAATTTAAAAATCATTTAAAAAGGGATATAAATGAATTAAAAATATTTTAATTTATAATTAATGACTTTTAATATTTGGATAATGGTACATTAATATTTAAATATTAATGGTAATTATTTAATAATGATTTTAAATGTTTTAAAATCATTTAAGGGTAATATAAATACGTTATGAATATTTTGAGTTATTATACATAACTTTAATATTTTGGCAATGGTTTCATTAATAGTTTAGTATTGATTAAATATTAAGGATAATAGAATTGATTAGTATTTAAATCATTTAATAATGATTCTGATATTTCAAAAATAGTGATAAATGGTAATAATTATTTAAAAATTATTATAAGTCATTTAAAAATAATATGACTGATACTGGTAGATATTGAGATATGGGATAGAGTCTTAGACTCGATAATTACCCGATAAAGTCGTCGGTAGACCGACATGTTTCAGAAATTGATCTGAACTTAGATATTTTGACTGTATAAAGGTTTGTTTATGATTCTATGACTGTGAAACATGCATGACAATGTGATTATGTTATGTGCTGATTGTAATTAGCTGTACTATGTGTTATGATATGTGATTCTAATCGATAAAATGATCTTATTAATGATAAGTTTTGGTATAAAAGATAAAACTAAGTTACGTATTGTAAGCAGCAGACCATGCAAGTATCCTACCTTTACATTTTCTTTATGCAATTGGACAAGTGTAAGAATGTTTCAAAATTATACTATTACTGTACAGATTGTTAAACCTATATTATATACGCCCATTGTTTATCAACATGTTAGTATATGGTAATTCAGATATATATTCTGTTCGTTAATTTCTATAAATGATTATACAAGTGTCCCCACTTGGATAATCATTGTATTTAATCACATGTTGATACACCTTTGATATAAATATATGTTGAATTATAGATTATTGTTGGATAAGATAAAACCATTTGTTTGGAACCCTGACAAGTACGAACATCCCGAACATGGAAAAATTTTTATGCGCTACGGCGGACAAAGGATTAACGATGATATCGTTCGAGCAATGTAGTATTGATCAATACAGGGTCCATAGACTGTACACCCTCAGGCCCGTAAGTTATGTCGGTTTACAGATGAATTTCTGTTTAACCTTTTCGAAAATGAAAACAATGTTCATGGCATGTCACCATAACCCCAGTTATAGTTAATATGTAGTTTCAAAAATTTGAAAGAGAGTTGTTATGTTATTATTATCGGTTCAGAATACTTCACAATTCCTATTTAGCATCCGTCAAATAAAATCAATCAATCCGATCACGTAATTAAATGGGAGTGTAAAAGGTCTCAATTCCTATTGAGCATCAGGGTTTGAAAAACCTCTTTTATAAAACATCATTGCCATATCTTGCTAAAAACTGATTTTTTACATAAATTCAAACCCTGTGTATATAGGTTCGAACGAGGCCTCGTACAACGTCCATATAATAGCACATTAACCCACACACACACACACACACACTCAGATAGTAGTTTCTTAAAAAGAGGCGGTCACCGTGGTAACATGGATGTCGGGGGGTGCCTAACACCTTCACCCCCCCCCCGCATAACTAAGTCCCCGGACCCTAAACGAATCTCGGTTTCACCGACCCGTATATCAGTGTCATACTACTGGGTTAATGTAAGACCCCAACTTTTATAAATAAAGATGAATTTTCTACAAATATCATTTTTGAATATTATGGAGTTAATTTGATATAATGTTATAGTTGTGGGTAATATTTATAAATTTTGCAAAGTACGCAAGCTGTTATATAATATTCGATTGGTCGGGAAATATTCGTTTTAATAGAAAATATTCGTACAACGGCACAATCATTGGTGGACCCCACAACGGAATTATTGTCGGATTGAGAAAACGACAGAATTATCTTTCTATAAAAATAACGGCTGAGGTGTTACCGTTAAAACCGTTAAAACTGTTGAACTACCCGGTAGTAAAAGTATAGTAATACGCGTGGTTGCATAGTAGCACACGGTATTAATTATTGATGCTTACGTGAGAAGTCACTCAGCTATACTCAATTATTGCTACAGTAATTGCTGCATCATATCTCTTAAATTATTGTCATAGTATCATCTGTATAATATGTTATATTATTAAATCAATAATTGAGACGTTATGGTAAGTTTGGTTATTTTTATGGGGGGCCATATGTCATCATCTAAGAGTCTCTTCGTCAATAGTAATTACCATCGTCAATAGTAATTACCGTCGGCAATAGTATTTACCTTGGTCAATAGTATTTACCTTGGTCAATAGTAATTACCTTCGTCAATAGTATTTACCTTGGTCAATAGTAATTACCTTCGTCAATAGTATTTACCTTGGTCAATAGTAATTACTTTTGTCAATAGTAGTTGTCCCTTCAATATTACCAAGAGTTATTTGACCATTCGTTAAGACCAAGAGTCATTTGACCCTTCATTAAGACCAAGAGCCACCCTCAGTTTTTCTATAAATAGAGGCCTAGGGCTTCATTATTTTTCACGAATTCATTCAAGCTATAGAGAGAGAAAGTATAGAGAGAATAAGAGAGAGAGAATAAAAGTATTCTACTACTTCACTTTTCCAATATCCAGTTCTTTTAAGGTAAGGGATATTATTCTTTTGTATTCAAGAAGAGAATTTCTGTTATTCCATTTCTTTATTATTCTGTTGGAATAACCTGTATATGCGGAATACCCTATACTTGGTGACATTCTTCTGTCTTTCTTATTCCGTTGGAACATCCTGTCTGTGCTTTACGCCGGACCTGGTTCCATCTTTATTATTATTTTGTCAGAATATCCTGTCTGTGTGTTTTACACCGAACCTGGTTCCATTATTTATTATTCTGTCGGAATATCCTATCTGTGTGTTTTACACCGGACCTGGTTCCATTATTTATTATTCTGTCAGAATATCCTGTCTGTGCATTTACGCCGGACCTGGTTCCATTATTATTATTCTGTTAAGAATAACCTGTCTGTGCGGTCTATCGCATGCATGGTAATTTCTTTTGTTATTCCATTCCTTATTATACTCAGTTGATTAAAACTTTGACTTCTATACTCCATGAAATTAGTGGAATATCCTTGATATTTGCGCTTCATCTAGTATCTATTCATGAAAATATTCCCCTGATCAGTCTTGAAGTTACTCCACAAAGCAGTATCATGTTGACAATTTGGACGTTGTTAATTATTGGATAAATTAATTCTTGAACTTGTTTTATTGAATTCTTATATCATTGTCATCATCCTCATGTTTATAAAATGTTGAAAGTCATCTGTGGCCTGTAGTGCATAGATGGACTTGGTATGATTATGACCAGGGATTATTCGGTATAATCATGACCGTAATGTTACAAATGATATGGTAAAAGTCCTCATTGGCCGTAGTGCATTGGTGGACAGTTGTTGGCATGATCATGACCATTAATGAATACACGAATATCCTTGGCCGTAGTGCAGGGGTGATTCGATGATGTGGATTATTTTATTAAGCTGAGTCTCAGCGATCACAGTGTTGAAAAACTTTTTAAATCATAAAAGATAGTAGAGTTTATTTTCTACTTGACTCTTTTAATGGATTGCTTATTCCGCTGCAGTTAAACTTGATGTCTATTATATTTTATCAGTTTAACAATGTTGAAGGCTAATGATAATTTATTCTGCATTAACTTAGTCATAATATTTCTTACTGGGCTAGTTGAGCTCACCCTTTCTTTCACTGTTCTCTTCAGGAAATGAGAACGTAGCCGGGGCAAGTCGGGGAAGGGAGTGATGGTCCGAATGATAGTATTAGTTAGTAGTCCTCACTATTCTATGTAATGGTGTGTTAATAAATGTAATGAGGACTCCTTTTGAGTATGAATACTCTCTAGAAGATAATATTTGTATTCAAACTCACAGTTTATATTTTGTCGTATTGTACACGACAGTTGTATTAGTAAGTTGTATTTGTATTCTGTACTTTGTATCTGACGACCCAAGATGGGTGATGTATACCTAATTTTGGGGGCGTCACAGTTGGTATCAGAGCTTAGGGATATGATCCCTGGCTAAGATGTGAGAATAGAACTAGGAGGGGAGAGACGGGGAATTCCTTCGCTAATATGACCTACCTAAGTTTATTTGCATGGTATTTAATTGGTCGGTCATAATATAAGGATAATATATGACATATCAATTAATTTTTATTTTGTGGCAGTATCTGAAAATGGCATCTGAGAATGTTGAGAATAGCAATGGAGCACGGGCGATTATTGATTCACCACATATCAATAATCAGGATAATGTTCATCAGGAAGGTGACAATCCTCATTCAAACAACAACACTGACCAGATGATGAATGATGGAATGTTCAGAGGTTTTATGCAATTCATGCAACAACAGGTGAAAGCGGCTCCTGTCCACAACGTAGGTGGAAATACTAGAAACTCTCAGGCGGTCACCGCTAAACAGTTTAAGGAGCTGGGACCATCGGATTTTAAGAGAGAACCCAAATCACTTGTAGCTGAAACATGGATAAAGCAGATTACCAAGATATTTGATGTCTTGGGTTACTCCGAGGAGCAAAAGGTTTCCTTTGCCGCCTTTATATTGCGAGGAGAGGCAGATTACTGGTGGAAATCGATAAAGCGTACTCAACCTGCCGCACTGAAGATGTCTTGGGAGAAGTTCCAAGAGCTGTTTAACGACAAATACTTTCCTGAGAATATTCGTCACATGAAGGAGGTAGAGTTCATCAAATTGGAACAGAATAATATGACTGTGTCGCAGTACGAGGCAAAATTTGCGGAGTTATCCCAGTTTGCGTCCCACCTGATGGATAATGAGGAAAGAATGACGCGGATGTTTTTAAGAGGTTTGAAGCCGGAGATACGTCAACACCTTGTTTCTCATAAACTGTGTTTATATTCAGATGTTGTAAATAGGGCTCAGTTGGTGGAGCGTGATAACGAGACAACGCAACCAAAAGAGAGCAGCCGGCAAAATGATAATACCAGTGAGAGCAGTCATCGAAGCGGTGATAACAAGTGTGGAGGGAATCAACAGGCCAGAAATGGTAACCACTTCGGTGGTAATCAGGGCCAAAACAATAAGAATGGGCATTTCAAGAAGAGGAGATTCAACAATGATGGAAAGACATCAGCACCAGCACCTGTCGTTAAGGAAGGAGAACGACCACCTATCATATGTTTCAAATGCGGAGGGGAGGGGCACATCAGTCCAAACTGCGCGATGCCGTCCAAAGCATGTTATAATTGTGGAAGAGAAGGTCATTTAGCCCAATTTTATCGTTTACGGAAGACAAATTCAGCTAGGATGGAGGCACCAAAGGCCGTCCCAGAAAAGTGAAAACCGATTGTGTAAGGGAGAGCGTTTGTTGTGAACTCCCAGAGAGCAAGGAACCCGAATGAGGTCATCACGGGTAAGCTTATCATAAACTCTAACGAAGTCTATACTATATTTGATACTGGTTCTGTAATAACCAAGAATTTCTGTGATATATTGTAAATGAGTATTACCTAATCAATAATATTTTATGGATGATGACATGATTATGTGGTTAGTATGATATAATGTTTAAAGAAAGTCTCACTAATAAGTTATATAAGTTAGTGAACTAATTTAAGTATTCTAATAATCTAGGAAATAGATTTAAGAGGTTAAACCCTAAGTAAGTACTCAATAAACTTGAATAAGACAAGTCTAATTGGGTTATGTAAGTTAATTAACATTATTGATTGATGTGAATGTGTAAATATCAATAATAATGAGTAATAGTTCATGAGATAATAGGGTTAATATTACTAAGGATGGCTAGTGGTTTAAATAAGCCCAATAATTATTTAAGCCTTGGACATGTAGATAATTTGATTATTAAGCTAGACCACTATTAAATTTAATGGGCAAGTATGCTAGTAGCACAATTATTTAAGAGTGGAGGCCCAAGTTCATATTATTTAGTAAGTCAAACTAGTTAATTAAAAGTTCAATAGGTTATTTATGGAAAGCTCAAAACAATTTTTTTATGGCCCAAATTGTAGCCCAATTGATGAGGGTACTTTAGACATTTTGTTTACTAGATTTTTCCATAAAAGCAAAAGCAAGACTTGGGGATAAGAAGGCCACTTGGCCGGCCAAGCAAGGAGAGAATAAAGGGGATGGATGTAATTATTATTTGCTACACATCATCCAAAAGATAATTACTTAATTAACTAGGTGTCATGTTGTTTATGGAGCCACCATACTAGTAACTTATCTTGTAATAATTAGAGGGAGAGAGATAGCAAAAAGGTGGGGAAAATGTGTATAGATATATATCTTATATCTATACAAGATTATCCAACAAAAAGATAATCTCTTTTTATTTCTACTTTTATTCTACTTTATCTTATTTTCTCTTAAACTAGCTAAGCAAAAACATAAGAGAGAGAGAGAGAGAGAGAGAGAGAGAGAAGTTCGGTGGGGAAGAGGAGAGAAGGAGGAAGGAAATTCACCATTGATGCACCCAAAGTTTATCTCTTACTTTGGAAGAAAAAGAAAGTGTGCCCAAAAATCAAGGTGAAAACTAATCTAGCTTATTCTTTTTATTTTGGTTGATTTTGGTTATCTAAGGTTTATGATCTAGAGGTCTAAAACCCTCTATCTACATGTTTTATATGGTTTCATGTATGGATCTAACATATTTGAGTGTTAGAAAGTGAATCAAAAGGATAGAAAAGAAACTAGTTTTGTTTTGTAAGAAAACTCTAGTTTTTTTCACATCCTTTGATCGACTACCGTTTTTGATCTACACCTTCTTTTTGTGATCCATCAAAGAGGGGTGCTAGATATGTAAGTTAACTACTAAACCCAAGTGGTAGCATTCAAAAATGTTGAATACACAAGTGGTAGCAACTGTTTTAGCAAAAACAGTTTGGTCTTTTGAAAGAAAAATAAATTGTTTTTGGTCAGTCAAAGCAAGGGGTATTTTCATCATTTTTCTGGTATTTAAAAATTCTTGAAAAATTTGGGAGAGTAATATGATGAGTTATCTTTGAAACCCAAGTGGAATCACCTAAAAAGGAGTTGTAGATTTCCGTATGGACTGAATTTAGCAAAGTAGGTAAAATCTAAAAATTTCAAAACGGGGTCTGCCCAAAATTTTGAAAGGGCAATTTCGGCCACTTAAAATATGAAATAAATTCCTGCCTTTTGGGACATTAAAATATATGTCATAAAGTAGCTCCTGTCCAAAAATGAGCTCATTCCGACTTTAAATGACCAAGTTATGATCATTTCAATATTTAGGTTTTTCGGACGAAAATCGCTATAACCGGAGTTCTATAACTCTGATGGCCACGAAATTTAAACTGGAGGGTCACGTTAACATGTATGAGATTATGTCAAGAGATGGAAATTTCTGGAGTTGAGCATGATGGGGCTAATTTCTTAAGCCACGCACTAAAAATGATTTTTGAAAAATAGTAAAAGAAATTGAAAAATTACAAAAAAAATACTTTTTGTGTATGAAATACATGTATATAAGTATGGCCAAAGGATAGAAAAATAATAAGTTGATTTGGTATTTTCGTAAAAGAGATATGGAAACCAGCTTGCTGGATTGGAAAAAATGTTGAATCCAGTTTGATGGATTGAAGGATTTAGAATCCAGTCTTGCTGGATTGAAAGTTTGTTGAATCCAGTTTGCTGGATTAGTCAATCAAGGTGGCTGGATTGCATGTTTGTATAATCTAGTCTATGATGTTAGTATTCATCTTACTAGATTATAAAGAAGAGCTAATAAACGGAAAGATTAAATGTTAAATCATAAGAAATATGACAAAGTAAATAATATATTATCAAAGAATGATATTAATAAGAATGTTTTCAGGTAATTAATTATGTGGATAAGTAAATTGCTGATAAAGTAATTGTATTATAATATAAAGTATGATATGCTGATTGTAAGATCAATCTTAACAATGATAGGTCTTTACAATAAAGAGATTAAATTAAATTATGTAGCAGTAGATCGCAGTCAAGGCAAGTTCTCTAACTCAAACTTGAGTTATTCTTTTCAAAGCATGTTAATGAATAATTATTGTTTATTATTCACATCCATATTGATTATTGATGCTCGCACTCAGTGCAATTAAATTCCTGTTCTATTATTATTGAACTGTGAATTAGTTAAAGTTCTTTTATTCATGCACTGTTTAAGATATGAATCTATGCTCATTGTATCGGCTAGATCAAATATGTTTAAATTTGTTAAATCAAATATGTTGTTAAAAGCTTTTCTTCACCAATTAATTTGGTAAGGACTCACAACTGAGAAAAAGAACAATTTGATTAAAGCATTATTGAAAAACAATTATTGCTCGTAAATTAAGTGTTTATGCATAATACACCGGGTATGAAAGGCTGATCCCCTTGATTACCAAAACTTACTAAAAGGACCAGTTTAAATACTGACAACCTTAGCATATGTTCATGGTCATTATGACCACTCAGTATCTGTTATTCGAATATTCAGTTATCAAGACTTAATTCTTGTTCTTTCGCAATTAATTTCTATTGTTGAACATTGAACGATAAATTTCTTACTAATCATGATATATCTTCTTTGTACTTAAACTTGCTAAGCAAATTAGTTGCTTACCCTTGCTATATCATGACATTTATTTCAGCCAAGCCAGAGAGTTCAAGTAAGAAGGACAAGGGCAAGGGAAAGGTCCAAGAATAGTTATTATAAATATTTAAGTATCATGAAATACTATGTTTGATGTTTATGTAAACCTTTTGTGAAACTTTATGTAACTCAAGTAAGGTATGTTTATGTTAAGGTAATAGACCTTGGGGTGTTGTATAAGACTTTATTATAATGAACAACGTATGTTTATTATTCCGCAATAGTATATAGAATGCTTATGTTGATGATGGATAGTGAGCACCAAACCCGGGGTTGAGAACTCGGATTTGGGGGCGTCACAGATTGGTATCAGAGCTGTAGGTTATAAACTCTAGGATGCGAAACTTAGGTTATAACCTTAGAAGAAAACTCGTATAGAGTATGATAAGAGGTGGATTGTGGAGATTCATCTAGTATGCAGTGTGCATAATAAAATATTGTTTCATTTTATCAATGAATATATTTTATTGTGATACTGATGTTGTGTTTGTTTGATTATAGGATGCCTGAGGAAGAACAAGGTAGCCATACAGTCGAGCAAGAGCCGTTAGATCCGGTAGAGGATCATGCTGTTAGTGACGAGCGTGATGAGGATGTGATGGAGGTTTTGTTTGAAAATAACATAGCGCTGGAGAATAGAGTGACAGAGATAGAGCAGGAGAATGCCACTCATCAGTTTACTGAAACTCAATACAAGGAACTGGCATATCAGGCTCAGAACGAGCTTGCTGAGATGAAGATACAGTTGCAGGAGCAGACGACCTTGGCTACTCATATGGTTGCCAAGAATGCTGAGCTGAGAGAGATATTAGAACAAGAGCATAATAAGTTTGCGATATTGAGTATTGAGCATCAGGCGTTACACATGAGGTTTGACTTAGAGATCGCTGACAGGGTCCGAGTTGAGGATGCTTGGGTCCGAGCAGCGAGAAGAGTGGATCAGTTAGAGGTTGAAGCAGAGGCTGGACGAGTTAGGATGGAGTCCTTGGGACGGGCTTTAGATGCAGCATATACTGGTCCCCAAGTGGGAGTGAGGAGATCCTTTGAGATAGGCGAGTCGAGTCGAGCTGTTAGACGTCGACTTATGGATGGACTCTTTCCACCCGAGCAGGAGCATTCAGGCGCACCCTCTCCAGACGCGCAGTGATAGTTTAATAGCTTTCTATTGTTTATAGATGTAATAGTACCCCTTTTGATTATTAGGGTTGTGTGTTTGATGTAAACCTCAGTAGGTGCGAGGTAGTATGTAAATATGATGTATCCTCATCTTATGTGAATAGGGGAGTATGTCTTTTGGTAGATCCCATTTTTTGATGTTTAAAAATGGGATAGTTAACGTTTATAAAAATATGCCAAGTATGTGAATATATGACTCTAAAATTTGGTATATGAATATAAATGCATTATTATAATTACATGTTGGATCAAATAGAAAAGTATTAAGAATTAAAATGAGAAGTTGTCTGTTTGAAAATTAGTAAATCGAATATGTTAATTCAGCAAGCTGAATGTGTTATTCAGCAAGCTGGATATGTTAATTCAGCAAGCTGAATGTGTAATTCAGTAAGCTGAATATGTGAATTTAGTAAGACGAATATGTTAATTCAGCAAGCTGAATTAGTCAATTTAGCAGGTCGAATTCGATAATACAACATTATGATAATATGATTGTTAGAGTTTAAATTACATGTTATATTTTAAACACTTAGAAGATATATCATATAATTAAACTCGATGTAATAAATTAAGATTTTGTTTAATCAGATAATGCCGCCAAGACGTCAAAATCGTAACCAGAGAGAGGAACGTTCTGTGAACAATGAAAGAAATCAAGATGACCCAATGCAAAACTTCGCCGATATGATAGCTCAAGCTATACGAACTCGTACACCTGCAGCAAGGGGGAAAGCGAATAATAGATTGGCAAATTTTAAAGATTTTAAAGCTGTTGGACCACCAGAATTTAGCGGAACTACGGACCCTATAGCGGCTCAAACATGGGTGAAAGAAATGGAAAAGGCCTTTATCATTGCAAGGGTAGCCGAAGAGCAAAAGACGGCTTTTGCTACCTACTTGATGAAAGGTGAGGCTAATTACTGGTGGGAGACGAACCAAGCTAGAGCTGGAACAGAGGTAGTGACATGGACCAGGTTTAAGGAGTTATTCTTAGAAAGTTATTTCTCGGAGGCCATGCAAGCCAGAATGGAAGTGCAGTTTCTTGAATTAAAGCAAGAAAACATGTCAGTTGCCGAATATGCAGCAAAATTTAATGAGCTAGCCAGATTTGCACCTCATCAGGTGGATACAGAACTACGGAAGGCACGTAGGTTTGAAAATGGGCTGAAGCCGTGGATTCACAGTAAGGTTGCAGTGTTGCAAATTGCTACCTTCTCAACACTGTTAGAAAAAGCCATCATTGCAGAAGGTAGTAGTGAGGCAGTTTCTAGATTCAACCGAGAGAAGAATAAGAAGAAAATTGAAGGTGGTCATCAAGGTACGAGTAGTGGTGGCAGTAACAACAAGAAACATAAGTGGAACAACAGTGGAAATGAATCAAGAGCGTAACAAGGGAATACTCAGCAGAAGAAGGCAGCGTGTTCGAAGTGTGGAAAGAATCACTCTGGAGAGTGTATGAAAGGGAAAAACGTCTGTTATAATTGTGGCCAAGAAGGACATATTTCACCAAATTGTCCTAAGCCGAAGAAAGGTGGTTCTTTTTCTTGTGGAGGAACGGGGCACCGATTCAAGGATTGTCCATTGAAGAAGAATACAGATGGAGGAAGTGGAAACAAGAGCAGTTCAACAAAGTTAACTATTGGAGGTCCAACACAGCAGAGCAAGCCGACAGCCCGAACGTTCAACATGACTGTGCAAGATGTAGTTGCATCAAAGGAAGTGGTGTCAGGTATTATTCCGATCAATAATATAAATGCTTACGTATTATTTGATTCGGGAGCTACCTGTTCATTTGTGTCTGATGAATTTGCTAGAAGATTAAACTTACCATTTGAAAAGTTAAAGAACCCAATGAATATAGAAATTGCAAATAAAGAAGTGATCCCTGTAGAGTTTATCCATAACAACTATGGTGTGGATATAAGGGGACATAAGTTAAGCGTGAATTTAATCCTGATACGCTTAGGAGAATTTGATGTTATCTTAGGGATGGATTGGTTGTTTAACCATGAGGCAGTTATAGACTGTCAGAAGAAGAGTATACGCCTTAAGACACCGAGTAAGTCTAAGGTTGTATTTTATGGTAGCAAGTCGCCAAGGCAAACAAGTTGTCTGACGATGATGCAGGCCAGAAGAATGTTACGAAAAGGCTGTGAAGGATATTTGGCTCATGTAGTGGATACACGGGTTGTGAATTCGGACATGGGGCAGATACCTATAGTTAATGAGTTTGGGGATGTCTTTCCAGAAGAACTTCCGGGACTACCTCCAGACAGAGAAATAGAGTTTGTGATTGATTTAGTACCGGGGACAGCGCCGATATCAAAAGCGCCGTATCGAATGGCTCCGGTAGAAATGAAAGAGTTGATGATCCAGCTACAAGAGTTGTTGGATAAGAAGTACATCCAACCTAGTGTATCTCTGTGGGGAGCACCGGTGTTGTTTGTAAAGAAGAAGGATGGTTCAATGAGGTTGTGTATGGATTACGGAGAATTGAATAAGGTGACAATCAAGAACAAATATCTGTTACCAAGAATAGACGATCTGTTTGATCAACTTAAGGGAGCGAGATGTTTTTCGAAGATTGACCTAAGAACTGGTTATCATCAGTTGAAGGTAAGAACAGAAGATGTACCAAAGACAGCATTTAGAACTCGTTACGGTCATTATGAGTTCCTAGTGATGTCGTTTGGACTGACAAACGCACCAGCTGCTTTTATGGACTTGATGAACAGAGTATTTCAACCGTATTTGGATAAATTTGTGGTGGTGTTCATTGATGACATTTTGGTTTATTCGAAGACTGAAGAGGAGCATGCTGAACATCTACGAATTGTGTTGGAAACCTTAAGGAAAGAGAAGTTATATGCTAAATTTTCAAAGTGTGAGTTCTGGTTGAAGAGAGTTCAATTTCTGGGGCATGTCATCGATAACGAGGGAATTTCTGTTGATCCAGCAAAAGTAGAAGCGGTGAAAAATTGGAGACAACCGAAAACACCGACAGAGATTAGAAGTTTCTTGGGATTGGCAGGATATTACCGAAGGTTTATTCAGGATTTCTCGAAAATAGCAACGCCATTAACTAATCTGACAAGGAAGACTGTTAAGTATGTATGGACGAAAAAGTGTGAACAAAGTTTTCAGGAATTAAAGAAGCGACTAAGTGAAGCACCTGTGTTATCTTTACCAGATAGTACGGAGGTTTTACAGTGTATAGTGATGCGTCACACAAAGGACTAGGTTGCGTATTAATGCAGAATGGTAAAGTCATTGCGTACGCGTCACGACAGTTAAAAGACTATGAGAAGGGATACCCTACCCATGACCTTGAGTTGGTTGCGGTAGTATTTGCCCTTAAGATTTGGAGACATTATCTCTACGGAGAAAAGTGTGAGATATACACAGATCATAAGAGTCTGAAGTACATCTTTACACAAAAGGAATTAAACATGAGGCAGAGGAGATGGTTGGAATTGATCAAGGACTATGATTGTGATATTCTATATCATCCGGGAAAGGCTAATGTGGTGGCAGATGCTTTAAGCAGAAAGAGCCAAGAAAAATTGTTTGTATTAACAGACCAGGAAAAGTTAGTAAGAGAAATGGAGAAAATGGAGTTGGAGGTGAAAAATCCGAAGAATTCAGATAACATAATAGAAATGGAAGCAAGTCCAACTTTATTAGACAAGGTGAAAGAATCACAAGGGAATGATGAAGAATGTGATAACATAAAGAAGCGGTTGGCTGAAGGTGAAGAGCTGAAGTATAAGATCGATGGTACTGGATTGATGAGATTTGAAGGAAGAATTTGGGTGCCTGCAGTACCAGAGTTACGAGGCGAGATTCTTCAAGAAGCGCACAATACGAGATACTCAATACACCCAGGAAGCACGAAGATATATCAAGATTTGCGTCAACATTATTGGTGGCCAAACATGAAGAGAGAGGTTGCTGAATGCGTCAGGCGCTGTTTAACTTGTCAAAGAGTCAAGGCAGAGCATCAACGACCAAGTGGATTATTACAGCCGTTGGAAATTCCGGAATGGAAATGGGAGCACGTCACGATGGATTTTGTGGTAGGACTTCCAGCAACACAAAAGGGTTACGATGCTATATGGGTAATTGTCGACCGTCTTACAAAGTCAGCACACTTTTTGCCGATCAAGATTAGGTATAATTTGGATCAGCTAGCAAAATTGTATATCAAGGAAATTATTTCGAGACATGGAGTGCCAGTATCAATCGTGTCTGATAGAGATCTGCGCTTCACTTCAAACTTTTGGAGAAGTCTTCAAGAAAGAATGGGGACACAATTAAGGTTGAGTACTGCGTATCATCCACAGACGGATGGGCAAAGTGAGAGAACGATTCAAACCTTAGAGGATATGCTCAGAGCCTGTGTGATGGATTTCAAGGGAAGCTGGGAAGATCATCTTTCGTTGGTGGAGTTTGCGTATAACAATAGTTATCATGCAAGCATTGGTATGCCACCGTATGAAGCCCTGTATGGGAGAAAGTGCAGAACGCCCTTATGTTGGGACGAGGTAGGTGAAAGAAGATTGTTGGGGCCAGAATTGGTTCAGCAGACGGTGGAGATTATCAAAGTGATAAGAGCTCGACTAGTAGCAGCTCAAGATCGACAAAAGAAGTACGCATATATTCATCGCAAGAAAAGAGATTTCGAAGTGGGAAGCTATGTATTTCTGAAGGTATCTCCTTGGAAGGGGAAGATAAGATTTGGGAAGAAAGGTAAACTGAGTCCAAGGTTTATTGGACCGTTTGAAATACTGAAGACGATAGGGGAAGTCGCGTATGAGGTAGCTCTACCTCCTGAACTGGAACATATTCACAATGTGTTTCATGTGTCAGTGTTGCGTCCGTACAAGCCGGATTACAAGCATGTGATATCATACGAGCCGATTCAAGTCGAGAAAGACTTATCGTACGAGGAGGTTCCTATAGAAATTTTGGATAGGAAAGAGCAGAAATTGAGAAATAAGGTTATACATTCTGTTAAAGTGCTCTGGAGGAACCACAATGCTGAAGAAGCTACGTGGGAACTCGAGGAAAAGATGAGGAAAGAGTTTCCCAATCTTTTTGAGTAACCGTAATGAAATTCCGAGGACGGAATTCTTATAAGGAGGGGAGAATGTAATAACCAAGAATTTCTGTGATTTATTGTAAATGAGTATTACCTAATCAATAATATTTTATGGATGATGACATGATTATGTGGTTAGTATGATATAATGTTTAAACAAAGTCTCACTAATAAGTTATATAAGTTAGTGAACTAATTTAAGTATTCTAATAATCTAGGAAATAGATTTAAGAGGTTAAACCCTAAGTAAGTACTCAATAAACTTGAATAAGACAAGTCTAATTGGGTTATGTAAGTTAATTAACATTATTGATTGATGTGAATGTGTAAATATCAATAATAATGAGTAATAGTTCATGAGATAATAGGGTTAATATTACTAAGGATGGCTAGTGGTTTAAATAAGCCCAATAATTATTTAAGCCTTGGACATGCAGATAATTTGATTATTAAGCTAGACTACTATTAAATTTAATGGGCAAGTATGCTAGTAGCACAATTATTTAAGAGTGGAGGCCCAAGTTCATATTATTTAGTAAGTCAAACTAGTTAATTAAAAGTTCAATAGGTTATTTATGGAAAGCCCAAAACAATTTTTTTATGGCCCAACTTGTAGCCCAATTGATGAGGGTACTTTAGACATTTTGTATACTAGATTTTTCCATAAAAGCAAAAGCAAGACTTGGGGATAAGAAGGCCACTTGGCCGGCCAAGCAAGGAGAGAATAAAGGGGATGGATGTAATTATTATTTGTTGCACATCATCCAAAAGATAATTACTTAATTAACTAGGTGTCATGTTGTTTATGGAGCCACCATACTAGTAACTTATCTTGTAATAATTAGAGGGAGAGAGATAGCAAAAAGGTGGGGAAAATGTGTATAGATATATATCTTATATCTATACAAGATTATCCAACAAAAAGCTAATCTCTTTTTATTTCTACTTTTATTCTACTTTATCTTATTTTCTCTTAAACTAGCTAAGCAAAAACATAAGAGAGAGAGAGAGAGAAGTTCGGTGGGGAAGAGGAGAGAAGGAGGAAGGAAATTCACCATTGATGCTGTGACGCCCCCAAAATAGGTATACAACACCCATTCTGAGTCGCCAAATACATGGTACAGAAAGCAAACTACAACTTCAATAATACAATTGTCGTGCAAAATACGACAACACATACTGAGTTTAAATACAAATATTGTCTTCTAGACAATATCCACACTCAAATAAATCCTCATTACAATTATTCAAACACTATTTTATAGAAATAGTGAGGACTGCTAATACATCTTTCTAGAACCATCACTCCATACCCCGACTAGATCCTGCTATGTTCTCACCTCCTGAGAAGAAAAATGGAACAAAAAGGAAAAGGGTGAGCTCAACTAGCCCAGTAAAGAATATTATGACTAAGGTAATATACAACAAATTATCGTTAGTCTTCAACAGGGAAAAATATAATCGACAACAAGTTTTAGATCAACAACTGCAGCGGAAACAGCAAACCATTAGAAGAGTCAAGTAGAGAAAGAATTCTACTATCTTCTAAGATTTAAAAGTCCATCATCAATATTTTATCCCTGTAACATCAATTAATAATCATCTTTATCCAAATATTCATCTTTGCACTACAGGCCAAAGATATTCATTTGTATCACCTGTCAGTCATGTTCATCTCAACACCTGTTCATCTTTGCACTACAGGCCAAAGATATTCATCAAGTAATCATACATCTTTGCACTACAGGCCAAAGATATTCATAATATCATCATTTAGGACTGAGGATGATGAAAAATATCTTAAAGAGAACGAATCCAATGAGACAGAAGGACAAATAGTAGGGATTTGTATAACAGTTTATCCAAGATCAATAATACTTCATAATAATCAATTGTGAAGCAGAATTCAAGAATAAAGATCAAAACATGGATACAATCAAAGATAGTAACCATAATAGACATCTTGGACAAAAAGAAAAAAAATTTATTTTTCGGTGAATAGTGCCGTATTCGTGAATAGTGCCGTATACGTGAATAGTGTCGTATACGTGAATAGTAACCCCGACACAAAAAGTTCCAAATTTGATAAAAACTCATATCAATATTTCAGCATAATGATATTGAAGAAAATAATATCATTTAAGAAGAAAATAATATCCCTTACCTCAAAATATCAGTACTTCTGGTCGGAATACCGGTATAAGGCTGAAAGAAACTTGCTCTGATGAATAGAAACTCTCAAAGTATCTAAATACTCACAAAATACACTCAATAATCTAGAGAGAGAAAGAGAGAAAACTTGTTTCTGGTGTGATTTTCAATTCTAACTTAGCCCTCTATTTATAGGAAAATTTTGGTAGGTTTGACCTGCAACCTGATGGCTTTACCTGCTACTATTCCCACCTACCACATTTGAAATATAATTCAGCACATTTCTTCACCAACCACAAGTGGGGCCCACCAATTCTAGAATTTTCCACCAAAATGATAAACTCCGAAAATTCAACAATTTCTGAACCAGTCATCTTGTAAAATTCGTAATAAATCATACGTTCATTTTTAACGGTTCAAAATTTGTGGACATATACTCAACTTATATATGTATAACATATCCAAAAATTACCACGATCCAACGGTCGGATTAAAAATTATAACCCCCGCAAAATATCTCAAAAACCCTGATTTTTAATACCTCCATTCCGACAAAAATATGGATAAAAACCTCAACATTAACTCCTTCATTTTTAACCAAAAATATATCCCTCATTTATATCCACATAAAATAAATATTTCCTTATCATATGAATCAATAATTAATTATTCACAAATAATATTACAGAATCACATTTATGACAACCAGGCCGTTCCCAGGAAAGAGGGGGCTTTCCAATAAGGATTTCTCCTTACTGGCGCGCAATTAGATGACCAAACCTCTCCTTAGACAGAACTTTCTAGACATTGCCAATAATGTTATCTAATAATATTATTCAAATAATATGAATTATTGATCTGATAAATGAAAATACTGTGCAGCAACAATTATTGAAACAACAATAATATAAAATATCAACGCAGCAATTATTGAATCAATAAAATAAAATATTGAATAATAACTACTGTAACAATTATTGAGTAGTGCCTTCTTACGTACGAATCAATAATTCAATATACTGTGCAATCCGTGTGCTACTGTGCAACCACGCGTTATTACTGTATTTTTAACCACCGGTATTTCAACAGTGTTAACGGTAACAACTACGCCGTTATTAATAAACAACTTATACTTGTCGTTTTCTTCATCCAATCGCTTTCCGTTATGGGGCCCACACAAGGCTGCGCCGTCGTACGAATATTCCCCGACAGCAAGAATATTCCACGACCAAACGAATATTCCCCGACAAAATGAATATTTTATAACCACTTGCTTATTTTGCAAAATTTGCACATTTCACCCATAACCAAAGTATTATATCAAATTAACCCCTTATTATTCACAATAATATTTAGAGAAAATTTGATTTTATTCATTAATAAGTTGGGGTCTTACAACCTCCCCTCCTTATGAAATTTCGTCCTCGAAATTGACGTACGTACCTGATGTTTCAAAAAGGTGAGGATACCTCGCTTTCATTTCTGATTCCAACTCCCAGGTCATTTCTTCAATAGCATGGTTTCTCCACAAAACCTTAACTTGTGGTATAACCTTCGTGCGTAGGACATGCTCTTTCCTATCCAAGATCTTAACAGGTACCTCCTCGTACGTTAAATCTTCAGCTATCTCGTCTGGTTCTAACTCAATAATGTGGTTCGGGTCTTTAACATATTTACGAAGCATAGATATGTGAAAAACATTATGAACACGAGACATGCTTGGAGGTAATGCGAGTCTATATGCCACATTTCCTATTCGCTCAAGAATCTCAAATGGACCAACAAATCTTGGATTGAGCTTTCCTCTCTTCCCAAATCTTGTAACTCCCTTCCATGGTGCAACACGTAACAATACATGATCCCCAATATTAAATTCCACGTCCTTCCGATGAAGATCCGCATAACTCTTTTGTCGATCCTGTGCCGTTTGTATACGTTGTCGAATCGTTTGGATCTTCTCTGTAGTAATGCGTACCAACTCTGGTCCCAACAATGTTGCTTCACCCACCTCGTCCCAGCATACTGGAGAACGACATTTTCTTCCATACAACGCCTCGAATGGAGCCACACCTATGCTCGCCTGATAACTGTTGTTGTAGGAGAATTCCACCAATGGTAGGTACTTATCCCAACTCCCTTTGAGATCTAGGACACAAAGTCTTAATAGATCTTCAAGAGTTTGAATAGTCCTCTCTGATTGTCCGTCCGTTTGAGGATGGTATGCGAACTGAATCGTAAATCCGTGCCCATAGCTTTCTGCAAGCTAACCCAAAATCGTGAAGTGAATCTTGGGTCACGATCCGAAACTATGGATACTGGCATGCCATGCAATCTCACAATCTCGTTCACGTACATACTAGCAAGACGTTCAAGGGAATAAGTCTCACGTATCGGCAAGAAATGAGCGGACTTGGTTAATCTATCAACAATAACCCAAATCGCATCTATGCCTTGAGAAACCTTGGGAAGACCTGTAACAAAATCCATAGTAATGTGTTCCCACTTCCATTTCGGAATCTCAAGTGGTTGCAATGGACCCTTTGGTACTTGATGCTCCGCTTTTACACGTTGACAAGTTAAACATCTCGAGATAAACTCCGCGATCTCTCTTTTCATATTGCTCCACCAAAATGTATGTCGAAGATCGTGATACATTTTGGTACTCCCAGGATGGATTGCAAACGGTGTGTTGTGTGCCTCCATCATTATTCTATGCTTCAAGTCAAAATCGTTAGGAACACAAAGTCTGGAGTTGACTCGAAGTATTCCTTCTTCATCGATTCTTGCTTCTGGAATAGCACCTTCTTGCACTTTCTTCTTCATACGCATCAGCTCCATGTCCGTAGCTTGAGCAGCTTTAACTTTATCGATTAAAGTCGGTTCTACTCGTATATTTGATATCATCATGTGGGTACTTGGAGCCTTCATCTCTATCTCCATCCTTTGCAAGTCATACAAAATGGGCCTTTGTGTTAACAACATTGCACTCGTACCCGCATATGATCTTCTACTCAATGCGTCAGCTACTACGTTTGCTTTTCCAGGATGGTATTGGATGGTATGATCGTAATCTTTCAACAGCTCAAGCCAACGTCGTTGCCGCATGTTGAGTTCCTTTTGGGTGAAGAAATATTTGAGGCTTTTATGATCTGTATAGATCTCCACTTTCTCCCCATACAGGTAGTGTCTCCAGATCTTCAACGCAAAAACGACTGTTGCCAACTCCAAATCATGAGTAGGATAATTCCTCTCATATTCTTTGAGTTGTCGTGAGGCATAGGCTATGACTTTCCCATGTTGCATGAGAACACATCCTAACCCTTTGCCTGAAGCATCGCTGTAGATAACAAATCCATCCGAACCAGATGGTATTGTCAGAACAGGTGCCGAAATGAGTCTCCTCTTGAGTTCTTGGAAACTCTTCTCGCATTCCTCACTCCATACGAATTTTGTATCTTTCCGAGTCAGCTGAGTTAACGGAGTAGCGATTCGAGAAAATCCTTCCACAAATCTCCGATAATAACCAGCTAAGCCTAGAAAGCTACGTACTTCGATTACCTACTTAGATTGCTCTCAACTGTGACTCATATCCCAACCTTCGATAGCACGTCACAATGACACCTATCAGTTTACTACCGCACGAATATGGCGTCCCCTACGGAGAGTCTGGATTCAGTGCATTCCATAAAGGAAGTCACCAGATAAAGGCTCGGGTTTCAACTTCTATAGTTAGGTTTTTAACTCCCGAAGTTCAATAGGAGTCATTCGATATAAGATTTTTAGAAATGAGTTTTGTATCGGGTTGAAGATCAATACAAAAATTCAATATCACGCTCTGGGTTAAGCCAGGAAATTCTTCAGGAAATACGTCAAAAATTTTACTAACAATAGAAATATCATTCACATCTGACGTATTTTTGTTCAAGTTCATAACATAGCTAAGAAAGCTTGACATCCGTTTTTCAATAAACGAATGACTTTACGGCTTGATATGAAAGAGTTTGACTTCAATGGTTTGGTTGCTTGAATTTGAATAACAGGTTGCTTAGGAATATGAAAACTAACAACCTTACAAAAGTAATCAATTTGGCATGATGAGTAGTTAACCAATCGATCTCTAAAATCACATCAAAAGCAAGTATCTTTAAAGAGATAAGGTCAACAGGTAATGTGATGGTTCCAACTTGGATCAAACAAGATTTATAAACAATGGATGTAACGAAAGTTTCTCCTAACGGAGTTTCAACAGATAAGTTAAAGTCCAATTTCTCCGGAGTCAAGTTTAAACGTTGAGCACAAGCAGGAGAGATAAAAGAATGGGTAGAACCGGTATCTAGTAAAGTATAAACTTCGCAAGAATTCAAGATTAGCTTACCCGTGATCACCTCGTTCGGGTTCCTCGCATTCTGACCAGTCACGAAAAACGCTCTTCCAGGAACCGTTGACTTTGACTTATCCGGGACAACTTTTGGAGTCACCATCCCCGCTGAACTTGGTTTTACTACAGAACACTCTCGAGCTATATGACCCTCCTTTCCACAGTTATAACATACCTTGAACTGCTGTGGGCAGTTTGGCTTATATGTCCCTCCTCTCCGCATTTGTAACATCTAACTGGCGGTCGTTCTCCTCCCCTAGAATTTGTTCCTGGTGCTGGTGCTGCTATCGACGTCTTCCTGTCATCGTTAAATCTTCTCTTCTTGAAATTTTCACTTGACTCACCTCTCCTATTATCATGGCCACGGTGACCACCCGAGTGGTTACCGCTTTTGTCCGAATGCTTTCCTTCCCTCTGGTTGTCATTGCTTCGATGACTGCCGCCACCGGTATGACCCTGGTTGTGGTCCCTCGGTTGAACATACTCATTATCTCGCTCTAATAATTGAGCCCTGTTTACAACATCTGAATATAAAGAAAATTTATGAGAGATAAGATATTGTCGAATCTCGGGTTTTAGACCTCTCAGAAACATCCTTGTCATTCGTTCCTCATTTTCGACCAAATGGGATGCAAACCTGGATAACTCTGCAAACTTCGCCTCGTACTGGGACACCGTCATGTTGTTTTGTTCCAGTCTAATAAACTCAACCTCCTTCATATGACGAATACTTTCAGGAAAGTACTTGTCATTGAACAGTTTTTGAAATGTTTCCCAGGACATATTGAGTGCGTCAGGCTGGGTACGCTTCACAGACTCCCACCAGTAGTCTGCCTCACCGCGGAACATAAAGGTAGCGAATGGAACCTTCTGCTCCTCCGTGCATCCTAAGACATCGAATATCTTGGTAATTTGCTTGACCCATGTTTCCGCCATGATCGGATCCGGCTTTCCCTTAAATTCTGGTGGTCCCAATTCTTTGAACTGCTTAGCTGTGACAAACCGCGCGTTGTTATCATTTCCACCCGTATTCTGCACACGAGTCTCCCTCGTCTGATTTTGCATGAACTGCAAAAAGCTCCTAAACATTCCATCATTCATCGTTTGCTCGGTAACGTTGTTTACAGGAGGAATATTGCCTTCCTGTTGCACGTTCCCCTGGGTGGTGATCAAAGGTGTCTCCACGGTCTGATTTACTCCATTATTAACGTTCTCAGCTGCCATTCTTAAATACTGCCATAAAACAAGGGTTAATAGTCATGTCATATATTATCCCTATACTCTGACCGACCAAATAAACACCAAATAAACTTAGTCAGGTCATACTAGCGAAGGAATTCCCCGTCTCTCCCCTCCTAGTTCTTGTCTCACATCTCAGCCAGGGATCATATCCCTAAGCTCTGATACCAACTGTGACGCCCCCAAAATAGGTATACAACACCCATTCTGAGTCGCCAAATACATGGTACAGAAAGCAAACTACAACTTCAATAATACAATTGTCGTGCAAAATACGACAACACATACTGAGTTTAAATACAAATATTGTCTTCTAGACAATATCCACACTCAAATAAATCCTCATTACAATTATTCAAACACTATTTTATAGAAATAGTGAGGACTGCTAATACATCTTTCTAGAACCATCACTCCATACCCCGACTAGATCCTGCTATGTTCTCACCTCCTGAGAAGAAAAATGGAACAAAAAGGAAAAGGGTGAGCTCAACTAGCCCAGTAAAGAATATTATGACTAAGATAATATACAACAAATTATCGTTAGTCTTCAACAGGGGGAAAAATATAATCGACAACAAGTTTTAGATCAACAACTGCAGCGGAAACAGCAAACCATTAGAAGAGTCAAGTAGAGAAAGAATTCTACTATCTTCTAAGATTTAAAAGTCCATCATCAATATTTTATCCCTGTAACATCAATTAATAATCATCTTTATCCAAATATTCATCTTTGCACTACAGGCCAAAGATATTCATTTGTATCACCTGTCAGTCATGTTCATCTCAACACCTGTTCATCTTTGCACTACAGGCCAAAGATATTCATCAAGTAATCATACATCTTTGCACTACAGGCCAAAGATATTCATCAATATCATCATTTAGGACTGAGGATGATGAAAAATATCTTAAAGAGAACGAATCCAATGAGACAGAAGGACAAATAGTAGGGATTCGTATAACAGTTTATCCAAGATCAATAATACTTCATAATAATCAATTGTGAAGCAGAATTCAAAAATAAAGATCAAAACATGGATACAATCAAAGATAGTAACCATAATAGACATCTTGGACAAAAAGAAAAAAAATTTATTTTTCGGTGAATAGTGCCGTATTCGTGAATAGTGCCGTATACGTGAATAGTGACGTATACATGAATAGTAACCCCGACACAAAAAGTTCCAAATTTGATAAAAACTCATATCAATATTTCAGCATAATGATATTGAAGAAAATAATATCATTTAAGAAGAAAATAATATCCCTTACCTCAAAATATCAGTACTTCTGGTCGGAATACCGGTATAAGGCTGAAAGAAACTTGCTCTGATGAATAGAAACTCTCAAAGTATCTAAATACTCACAAAATACACTCAATAATCTAGAGAGAGAAAGAGAGAAAACTTGTTTCTGATGTGATTTTCAATTCTAACTTAGCCCTCTATTTATAGGAAAATTTTGGTAGGTTTGACCTGCAACCTGATGGCTTTACCTGCTACTATTCCCACCTACCACATTTGAAATATAATTCAGCACATTTCTTCACCAACCACAAGTGGGGCCCACCAATTCTAGAATTTTCCACCAAAATGATAAACTCCGAAAATTCAACAATTTCTGAACCAGTCATCTTGTAAAATTCGTAATAAATCATACGTTCATTTTTAACGGTTCAAAATTTGTGGACATATACTCAACTTATATATGTATAACATATCCAAAAATTACCATGATCCAACGGTCGGATTAAAAATTATAACCCCCGTAAAATATCTCAAAAACCCTGATTTTTAATACCTCCATTCCGACAAAAATATGGATAAAAACCTCAACATTAACTCCTTCATTTTTAACCAAAAATATATCCCTCATTTATATCCACATAAAATAAATATTTCCTTATCATATGAATCAATAATTAATTATTCACAAATAATATTACAGAATCACATTTATGACAACCAGGCCGTTCCCAGGAAAGAGGGGGCTTTCCAATAAGGATTTCTCCTTACTGGCGCGCAATTAGATGACCAAACCTCTCCTTAGACAGAACTTTCTAGACATTGCCAATAATGTTATCTAATAATATTATTCAAATAATATGAATTATTGATCTGATAAATGAAAATACAGTGCAGCAACAATTATTGAAACAACAATAATATAAAATATCAACGCAGCAATTATTGAATCAATAAAATAAAATATTGAATAATAACTACTGTAACAATTATTGAGTAGTGCCTTCTTACGTACGAATCAATAATTCAACTATACTGTGCAATCCGTGTGCTACTGTGCAACCACGCGTTATTACTGTATTTTTAACCACCGGTATTTCAACAGTGTTAACGGTAACAACTACGCCGTTATTAATAAACAACTTATACTTGTCGTTTTCTTCATCCAATCGCTTTCCGTTATGGGGCCCACACAAGGCTGCGCCGTCGTACGAATATTCCCCGACAGCAAGAATATTCCACGACCAAACGAATATTCCCCGACAAAATGAATATTTTATAACCACTTGCTTATTTTGTAAAATTTGCACATTTCACCCATAACCAAAGTATTATATCAAATTAACCCCTTATTATTCACAATAATATTTAGAGAAAATTTGATTTTATTCATTAATAAGTTGGGGTCTTACAGATGCACCCAAAGTTTATCTCTTACTTTGGAAGAAAAAGAAAGTGTGCCCAAAAATCAAGGTGAAAACTAATCTAGCTTATTCTTTTTATTTTGGTTGATTTTGGTTATCTAAGGTTTATGATCTAGAGGTCTAAAACCCTCTATCTACATGTTTTATATGGTTTCATGTATGGATCTAACATATTTGAGTGTTAGAAAGTGAATCAAAAGGATAGAAAAGAAACTAGTTTTGTTTTGTAAGAAAACTCTAGTTTTTTTCACATCCTTTGATCGACTACCGTTTTTGATCTACACTTTCTTTTTGTGATCCGTCAAAGAGGGGTGCTAGATATGTAAGTTAACTACTAAACCCAAGTGGTAGCATTCAAAAATGTTGAATACACAAGTGGTAGCAACTGTTTTAGTAAAAACAGTTTGGTCTTTTGAAAGAAAAATAAACTGTTTTTGGTCAGTCAAAGCAAGGGGTATTTTCGTCATTTTTCTGATATTTAAAAATTCTGGAAAAATTTGGGAGAGTAATATGATGAGTTATCTTTCAAACCCAAGTGGAATCACCTAAAAAGGAGTTGTAGATTTCCGTATGGACTGAATTTAGCAAAGTAGGTAAAATCTAAAAATTTCAAAACGGGGTCTGCCCAAACTTTTGAAAGGGCAATTTCGGCCACTTAAAATATGAAATAAATTCCTGCCTTTTGGGACATTAAAATATATGTCATAAAGTAGCTCCTGTCCAATAATGAGCTCATTCCGACTTAAAATGACCAAGTTATGATCATTTCAATATTTAGGTTTTTCGGACGAAAATAGCTATAACCGGAGTTCTATAACTCCGATGGCCACGAAATTTAAACTGGAGGGTCACGTTAACATGTATGAGATTATGTCAAGAGATGGGAATTTCTGGAGTTGAGCATGATGGGGCTAATTTCTTAAGCCACGCACTAAAAATGATTTTTGAAAAATAGTAAAAGAAATTGAAAAATTACAAAAAAATACTTTTTGTGTATGAAATACATGTATATAAGTATGGCCAAAGGATAGAAAAATAATAAGTTGATTTGGTATTTTCGTAAAAGAGATATGGAAACCAGCTTGCTGGATTGGAAAAAATGTTGAATCCAGTTTGATGGATTGAAGGATTTAGAATCCAGTCTTGCTGGATTGGAAGTTTGTTGAATCCAGTTTGCTGGATTAGTCAATCAAGGTAGCTGGATTGCATGTTTGTATAATCTAGTCTATTATGTTAGTATTCATCTTACTAGATTATAAAGAAGAGCTAATAAAAGGAAAGATTAAATGTTAAATCATAAGAAATATGACAAAGTAAATAATATATTATCAAAGAATGATATTAATAAGAATGTTTTCAGGTAATTAATTATGTGGATAAGTAAATTGCTGATAGAGTAATTGTATTATAATATAAAGTATGATATGCTGATTGTAAGATCAATCTTAACAATGATAGGTCTTTACAATAAAGAGATTAAATTAAATTGTGTAGCAGTAGATCGCAGTCAAGGCAAGTTCTCTAACTCAAACTTGAGTTATTCTTTTCAAAGCATGTTAGTGAATAATTATTGTTTATTATTCACATCCATATTGATTATTGATGCTCGCACTCAGTGCAATTAAATTCCTGTTCTATTATTATTGAACTGTGAATTAGTTAAAGTTCTTTTATTCATGCACTGTTTAAGATATGGATCTATGCTCATTGTATCGGCTAGATCAAATATGTTTAAATTTGTTAAATAAAATATGTTGTTAAAAACTTTTCTTCACCAATTGATTTGGTAAGGACTCACAACTGAGAAAAAGAACAATTTGATTAAAGCATTATTGAAAAACAATTATTGCTCGTAAATTAAGTGTTTATGCATAATACACCGGGTATGAAAGGCTGATCCCCTTGATTACCAAAACTTACTAAAAGGACCAGTTTAAATACTGACAACCTTAGCATATGTTCATGGTCATTATGACCACTCAGTATCTGTTATTCGAATATTCAGTTATCAAGACTTAATTCTTGTTCTTTCGCAATTAATTTCTATTGTTGAACATTGAACGATAAATTTCTTACTAATCATGATATATCTTCTTTGTACTTAAACTTGCTAAGCAAATTAGTTGCTTACCCTTGCTATATCATGACATTTATTTCAGCCAAGCCAGAGAGTTCAAGTAAGAAGGACAAGGGCAAGGGAAAGGTCCAAGAATAGTTATTATAAATATTTAAGTATCATGAAATACTATGTTTGATGTTTATGTAAACCTTTTGTGATACTTTATGTAACTCAAGTAAGGTATGTTTATGTTAAGGTAATAGAGCTTGGGGTGTTGTATAAGACTTTATTATAATGAACAACGTATGTTTATTATTCCGCAATAGTATATAGAATGCTTATGTTGATGATGGATAGTGAGCACCAAACCCGGGGTTGAGAACTCGGATTTGGGGGCGTCACAGGTTCTACCCATTCTTTTATTTCTCCCACTTGCGCTCATCGATTAAATTTGATTTCGGAGAAATTAGACTTTGACTTAGCAGTTGAAACTCCATTGGGAGAAACCTTCATTACATCCACGGTTTATAAGTCTTGTTTGGTTCAAGTTGGTACCCACACATTACCTATCGATCTTATTTCATTAAAAATACTTGCATTTGACGTGATTCTAGGGATTGATTGGTTAACTACTCATCATGCAAAAATTGATTATTTTCGTAAGGTTGTTAGCTTTCATATTCCTAATCGACCTATTATGCGAATTCAAGCAACCAAACCATTAAAATCAATCGCTGTCATCTCAAGCCATAAAGCTATTCGTTTATTAAAAAAAAGATGTCAAGCTTTCTTAGCTCATGTCACAGATCTAAACAAAAATACGTCAGTTTTGAATGATATTTCTATTGTTAATAAATTCCCTGACGTATTCCCTGAAGAACTTCCTGGCCTACCCTCAGAGCGTGAAATTGAATTTTGTATCGACCTTAAACCCGGTACAAAACCCATTTCCAAAGTCCCATATCGAATGGCTCCTATTGAACTTCAGGAGTTAAAGACCCAACTGCAGGAATTGTTAGACATTGGTTTTATTCGTCCTAGTACTTCTCCTTGGGGTGCTCCTGTTCTGTTCGTGAAGAAGAAAGATGGGAGTATGCGACTTTGTATTGATTATCGGGAGTTGAATCATGTCACCATCAAAAATAGGTACCCATTGCCACGTATTGATGACCTGTTTGACCAGTTGCAAGGAGCACAATTCTTTTCAAAGATCGATCTTCATTCTGGATATCATCAGCTGAAGGTTAGAACTGAGGATATTCCAAAGACGGCTTTTAGAACTCGGTACGGGCATTATGAATTCTTAGTTATGTCTTTTGGATTGACTAATGCTCCTGCTGCCTTCATGGATATGATGAACAAGGTATTCAAGGAATATTTGGATCACTTTGTGGTCGTCTTTATCGATGACATCCTTGTTTATTCCAAAAGCTGTGAAGATCATGAGCAACACTTGAGGCTGGTACTCCAAAAGCTTCGTGAATACAAGCTTTATGCCAAGTTGAAGAAATGCGAGTTCTGGCTGGAGGAGGTAGCATTCCTTGGGCACGTAGTATCAAGTCGTGGAATATCGGTTGACCCGACAAAGATTGACGCTATTCAAAGCTGGGAGCAACCTAAATCAGTGATCGAGGTACGTAGCTTTCTTGGTTTAGCTGGTTATTATCGGAGATTCGTGGAAGGATTTTCTCGAATCGCTACTCCATTAACTCAGCTGACTCGGAAAGATACAAAGTTCGGTTGGAGCAAAGAATGTGAGCAGAGTTTTCAAGAACTCAAGAGGAGACTCATTTCAGCACCTGTTCTAACAATACCATCTAGCTCGGAGGGATTTGTCATCTACAGTGATGCTTCGAGCAAAGGGTTGGGATGCGTTCTCATGCAACATGGAAAAGTCATAGCCTATGCATCAAGACAACTCAAGGAATATGAGAGGAATTATCCTACTCATGATCTAGAGTTGGCAGTTGTTGTCTTTGCACTTAAAATTTGGAGGCATTACTTGTATGGAGAGAAAGTGGAGATCTTTACGGATCATAAAAGCCTCAAATATTTCTTCACTCAAAAGGAACTCAACATGCGACAACGACGTTGGCTTGAACTGTTGAAAGATTATGATCATACCATTCAATACCATCCTGAAAAAGCGAACGTGGTAGCTGACGCATTGAGTAGAAGATCATATGCGGGTACAAGTGCAATATTAACAACGCAAATGCCCATTTTGTGTGACTTGCAAAGGATGGAGATAGAGTTAAAGACTCCAGGGACCCATGTGATGATGGCGAATATACGAGTAGAACCGACTTTAATCGATAAAGTTAAAGCTGCTCAAGCTACAGACCTGGAGCTGATGCGTATGAGGAAGAAAGTGCAAGAAGGTTCTATGCTGGAAGCAAGAATCGATGAAGAAGGAATACTTCGAATCAACTCCAGACTTTGTGTTCCTAACAACCCTGATTTAAAGTATGAAATCATGATGGAGGCGCACAACACACCGTTTGCAATCCATCCTGGAAGTACCAAAATGTATCATGATCTTCGTCATATATTTTGGTGGAGCAATATGAAGAGAGAGATAGCGTTGTTTATCTCAAGGTGTCTAACTTGTCAACGAGTCAAAGCGGAGCATCAAGTACCAAAAGGTCCATTGCAACCACTTGAAATTCCAGAATGGAAGTGGGAGCACATTTTCATGGATTTCGTTACCGGTCTTCCTAAGGTTTCTCAATAAAATAAGTATTATAAAAATTCTAATAATCATTACATATATTAATTAAATAATATATATACTTATTTTCAGAGAAAAGAATTAATAAAAACATTTTTACTGTAAAATTACATATTATAAGAATATAATTTATAGAGATCAATAATTTTAAAATAAAATTATTCGTAATCATTCATGTAATAAATATATTTTATATCCATCACATAATTACATACTTAATACCTTGCACACATTCTTACCTTTGAAATAAATAATTAATAATAATAAAAAAAAAATTATACGCAAAAATTCTGATTTTAATTATATAGAAAATATCGGGTTATTACATTCACCCTCCCTTATAAAGATTACGTCCCGGAATAACCTTTTAAAACATATACTTACCCGGGTACATAACATGCACAACCTTTATAAATAGATCTCGATCATAATTGATCGATTCGATCTTTAACTATTTATCACAAAGCTTATCTATCTTCTTAAACAGAAATTTGATTCCTAAAACAACTCAAATTCCTCCTTCAAAATAATTTATAAAAATAATTTACTATATATAAGAAAATAATATTTAAGAAAATAACATTAGCTCAAGTAATACCTGGAGTTGTATCCCCGGCTGCTATCGAATCCTGAATAGTCACGTTGAAGACGCTTGCGGTTGGTTTCGTTGGTTTAATTGTTGAATTTGGTCCCGTTGTTGCCAATGCACTGCTACCTTGTTCTGTATTCGCATTCCTTGTTTCCCTTTTTCCTTCTTGAACAGTCTTTCACCTTATGCTCCATTGATTCACACATAACACACTTACTATACATTCCTGGATTGGAACAGTTAGGAGAAATATATCCCTCCTGTCCTCACTTGCCACACATAAACTTTCCTTTTAATCATATTCCCGGCTTATTGCCGGTATTATCGAAATTATCTTCTTTTTTCGTATAAGGCTGTTTGTTGCCCTGCCGTTATCCTAGTTATCACATACACTTTAACAGGGTCATTTGATCATCTAAATCTTGCCAATAGGACCTCCTTGAAGTCTTTGACGTTCGACGTTCGATTATCTGGTTGATCTTCCGCGACTGGTATTTCGTTCTTCATAGCTTGAGTTCCCACTTTCGCAAAATTTTGTATCGGGTCTAGGTGTCTTCCAGCTTTGTTGACAGGTTCTTCTATCCTTGGGTTTCATTTTTGTCTTGACGGCATTATCATAAATTATACTTACATTCTAAGCCTTATCGTAAACGCTTATCATATAACGCAAAATTTTCTATTTACATAATCATGTACTCAAAATATTAGATTTTGAAAACTCGGTCGACTGTAATAACCAGTGACCAGATAAATATTTACTATCTTTGTACCAACTTATCCCATTAATCAAACATAGATCCATATTCATAACACTGGACATACCTTAGCACATATTACTTTAAACATTCGCTATCCCTTTGTGACTCGAAAGTCGGGAATCGCTGCCATAACTTATACAAAAGTTGAGAATATTCTATTATACAGATATACTTATCATTTACACCACATAGAATCATATATATTCCAGTAACACTTCACACTATCTATTTTTTTACGCCTTCCCTAATAATCAATTGCTTAGCATTCTATATATTCCCATTATTCTCCATAATCCATTCACACCTACTATACCTAAATCGTTCAACATACAACACATTATGAGTTTAAGAACTCACCACAAACATACGAGTTTAAGAACTCACCATAAATATATGAGTTTAAGAACTCAACATTGACCACATATTCTTTAACTATATTCTTCCTATCAGCTATACCTATCATTTTTGGGTCTGGTACTATACTTTCCAAAATAACCACCTCTTTGAGGTAGCTTTCAATGTGAGCCTCTATTTCAGCTATTGGCTTTGATATTAGCTCGGTCATGGAGGTTGACTTATTCTTTACGACTTAAGGGTATCCTAATTCTTTCTATTTAACAGCTATACACATAATTTATCTTGACTAACATATAATATATACACACAGCACATAATGGTTTTATAAATTATCTTTTATTTTGTTTCACGATGAATTTATTCAATTCATCTCCTTGAAAACTCTAAATGAGTTATTTATATTTTCAACGTTTCCCTCTGTTCTAAGGTTATAGCCTAAGGTCTAACCCACCTAAGGTTTCTAACCTTATAGCTCTGATACCAAATGTAACGCCCCCAAATCCAGGTACTTGAAACCCAAATTTAGTATTTTACGATACCATTTCTATGAGCGGAAATATTACTAATAATAAAAATAATAATATAAATTTCAAACTTAACTTACATTTATCAGAGTCTAATCCCAAGTACGCAACCTTTACTACATTCTTTGCATGATATATAATACATATCATAACTTAGTACAGTCTAACTATTACAAAAGATATAAATAAACAAATTCTGTTTACTTTCCTTTTTACTTGATCTTGGCCGATCCCTTCTAGCTGATCACACTTAGCTGAAAATATTTAAATTAAGCAAGGATGAGCATTTGAGTGCCCAGCAAGTATTATATATATATATAATCTGAAAGAATTTAAATAATTTTTTTGTACTATTCTTCTACAACAAGTCAATAGTTATGAAGTATTCTGAACCGATAATAATAACATAACAATTCTCTTTCAAATTTTTGAAACTACATATTGACTATAACTAGGGTTATGGTGACAAGCCATGAACATTGTTTTCATTTTCGAAAAGGTTAAACAGAAATTCATCTGTAAATCGACATAACTTACGGGCCTGAGGGTGTACAGTCCATGGACCCTGTATTGATCAATACTACATTGCTAGAACGATATCATCGTTAATCCTTTGTCCGCCGTAGCGTATAAAAATTTTCCCATGTTCGGGATGTTCATACTTGTCAGGGTTCCAAACAAATGGTTTTATCTTATCCAACAATAATCTATAATTTAACATATATGTATATCAAAGGTGTATCAACATGTGATTAAATACAAAGATTATCCAAGTGGGGACACTTGTATAATCATTTATAGAAATTAACGAACAGAATATATATCTGAATTACCATATACTAACATGTTGATAAACAATGGGCGTATATAATATAGTTTTAACAATCTGTACAGTAATAGTATAATTCTGAAACATTCTTACACTTGTCCAATTGCATAAAGAAAATGCAAAGGTAGGATACTTGCCTGGTCTGCTGCTTACAATACGCAACTTAGTTTTATCTTTTATACCAAAACCTATCATTAATAAGATCATTTTATCGATTAGAATCATATATCATAACACATAGTACTACTAATTGCAGTCAGCACATAACCTAATCACATTGTCATGCATGTTTCACAGTCATAGAATCATAAACAAACCTTCATACAGTCAAAATATCTAAGTTCAGATCAATTTTTGAAACATATAGGTCTACCGACGACTTTATCGGGTAATTATCGAGTCTAAGACTCTATCCCATATCTCAATATCTACCAGTATCAGTCATATTATTTTTAAATGACTTATAATAATTTTTAAATAATTATTACCATTTATCACTATTTTTGAAATATCAAAATCATTATTAAATGATTTAAATACTAATCAATTCTATTATCATTAATATTTAATCAATAATAAACTATTAATGAAACTATTGCCAAAATATTAAAGTTATGTATAATAACTCAAAATATTCATAACGTATTTATATTACCCTTAAATGATTTTTAAAACATTTAAAATCATTATTAAATAATTACCATTAATATTTAAATATTAATGTACCATTATCCAAATATTAAAAGTCATTAATTATAACTTAAAATATTTTTAATTCATTTATATCCCTTTTTAAATTAATAAAATCATTTTTAAACTATTTATTTAATATAAATATAAAATAAATTTAATATCATTAATCTTAAATTAATATCATTAATATTGAATTATTGATGAAATTATTCATTAAATATTAAAAGTTACCTTTTATAACTTAAAATATCATTAAACACTTTATTAAAATGATTTTTATAATAATAAAATTATTTTTAAACTAAATTATTTAAGATAATCATTAAGTAAATCTAATATCATTAATATTAAATTATTACAAATTTTCATGACAAAATATCAAAAGTTATATATTATAACTTAAAATATTTTAAAATCATATAAATCATTTTTATATGATTTTTAAATCATTAATTCTATTTTTCGTAAATTATTTAATACATTGATTGAATAACTAAAATATCATTAATATTAATTAGTTAATGAAATTTATCACAAAATATTAAAAGTTATCAAAAATAACTCAAAAATATTTTTAAACACTTTATTCATATTTAAAATGATTTTTATATAATTACAATCATTTTTTTCTAATTTATTTAATACACTAATTAAATAAATTAAATATCATTAATATTCAAATAATTACAAATATTAATGAAAAATATCCCAAATAATTAAAAGTTATTTTTCGTAATTTAAAATAATTTTTAAAACTAATTTTGTAATTTTTATAATTTATTTTCTATTTTTAATCAATTTCCGGAAATTCAGAAATTAAATTAATTAAAAACCGTAGCTAAAGGCTTTTGGCGACAGTAACCGTCGCTGTTGGTGTTCTTGAGCTCAAGAACACTGACAGCTTCGGTTACCAACATACCACGTTTGACCGGCTATAAATTCATTTCTAGATCGCTTCTGTTCAAACTAAAACTTAGAACATATAGTGTTTATGTAACTCTACAAATTTCATATCTTATTTTAAGCAAACAACTACATAACAAATCGATCTATGCCAGCAAAGTAGCTGTCAGACGGTTTCTGGGTTTTCCCAAAAACCCAGGTGCCGACTGAGCAGTTTCATGCTCAAATTAATAGTAGTTCTGATCATGGTTCATGCAATTTGAAGGTTTAAATCTGTAGTACTTGTGTCAAGGAACAACACTACAACAACATATAAGCTTAACATTAACAGATTTACAAGATCTAACTCGGTCAAACCCTGTCAGAAATAAGGCCAATAATTTTCTAGAAATTTTCCAGAAACAGAATTCGTGATCGAGGGACTAGGTTTGACCACATGCTACGTTCGATTTATTGAAGCATTAAGACATCTAGAGGCACTTAGCTATAGTCCAGATAACAGGCTACAACTTTAATACAATAACAACATCAAACAATCATTAAATCTGTCAGATCAAAGCCGTTCAACATGCTGTCAGACGCTAAAAATTTTCTGGGTTTACCCAGATTTCTTCCCGGTCATGGTCGGTCAAGGACCTTTGACCATCAATATCTTTTGATCTAGACATCAAATGACAGTGAATCCACTTTCAGATTAAAGATCTCATACAAGGCTACAAATGTAAACACTTAACCAACAAAAAACAATAAACACACAACGATCTACAGCCCCTGACATTTGATGTCAGACAACAGAAAACCATTTTCCCATATTTTTGAAAAACTCTGATTTCGAGCATTAGATGTTATGGATCTAGTAAACAACAACCCAGATCATCATTTAACACTTTAATCAATATGTTTAAACATAAAAATCACAAATTTATTATAGCATGCAAGATCAAATTTTGACTTAGGTTTTTATACCTTTAAGAACCAAATGTTGATCTATGGTTTCTGATTTGTTGTTGATGATCGTGGGGCTCAATTTTGGGACTGACCTACTACATAATTTTGAAGCTTTTAGAGAGAGAGAGTCTAGGATGAGCTTGGTGAATAATTGAGCCAAAAATACAACATTTTCTCTCTCTAATCTTTATATATATTAAGTAGATTCATGTATGGTTGCTAGGTGGCTGATGTGTTGTCATTTATGTGTCACAAGGAGTTGGTGTAGTTGGTCACCAACTCAAAATATGGCAAGATTCTCAAGCAACCAAGTGAAGAATGCAATAAGGGTAATAATGTCATTTGTTAATTGATTTAAATGGAAAAATCGAATCTTGACAATCCCTTAGGGTTTAACCCTAAGGTTTAGCACATAGCACAAATGAGATTTGGCAACTAGGGTTTATAAAAGTAAACTAAAATTTTAGTTTATAAAATTTATAAACTAGGGTTTTAAAATAATTGGGGTTTCTTAACTAAATAAAAGGTTTTAATTTACTTATCACCTTGCTAATTAGGATTTAAAAAAAATACTAATTAACATTACATTGCCCAAATTAGCGCTTAGGGTTTACAATTATAAATTAGGGTTACTAATTTAGAAATTAGGGTTTACAATATAGAAAAATAATAAGGATTTTGAATAATTACGATTCTCCCTAATTAGGGTTAATACATATAACACCGATCATAAATCACATTATCATGATTACATAACGGCTTAACAAATTCTCAAAGTCGTGAATGACTTTCGCATTAGAGTTTCAAATCAATTAGGGTTTAACTATTCTGAAATAATTTCATATAATAAAATAAGTATTATAAAAATTCTAATAATCATTACATATATTAATTAAACAATATATATACTTATTTTCAGAGAAAAGAATTAATAAAAATATTTTTACTGTAAAATTACATATTATAAGAATATAATTTATAGAGGTCAATAATTTTAAAATAAAATTATTCGTAATCATTCATGTAATAAATATATTTTATATCCATCACATAATTACATACTTAATACCTTGCACACATTCTTACCTTTGAAATAAATAATTAATAATAATAATAAAAAATTATACGCAAAAATTCTGATTTTAATTATATAGAAAATATCGGGTTATTACAAGGCATCCGTACGAAAATAATATACCAAAATAATGCTGACTTCCTCGTGGGTATGGAAACTATATGAGGAAATTCAGACACCGCAGAATAATTTACAAGCTTCTTACAGCTGAAAAATGTCCATCACGGGAACCGAAGTCTAGGCTCATCGAACAAAGTTCGACACACAGTTCATATATATATATATATATATATATATATATATATATATATATATATATATACAGAAAAGCAAATAAACGCTCTAGATCGAAGTTTAGGCTCAATCAAGGCATAACTCGATAATGTTAGTCAATATATATATATATATATATATATATATATATATATATATATATATATATATATATATATATATACAGACTGCAATGAAACCACGGACCGAAGTCCGGGCAAAAGCAAGCAACACGACTCTCAACGTGTAGAATGGTGTGTGCAAAGATGAAGAGAAAAACTCTAAAGTCTGTGAGAAGGCTTACAGCTGACTGCTAAAAAAGGCTTCTATATCTTTTGAGTGGGTAAACACTGGCTTTTGTGGGTACAAAAGAGGCTATATATGAGCTCACGTGTGTTTAAAAGTGGGAAAATACACTGTATGGGCGAGTACGGAGCTAATTGTGCAGGGTTTTCCCGTATTTTCTCCTTTGAAAATCAGCACCCCAAGCCCTCTATTTGTAGGTATATTAGCCGCAGGTGTACCTACGGCTGAGCCGCAGGTGTACCAGAGGCAACCCGGGTTGGCCCGAGTTTATCGGGTCGGGTCGTCTCAAAATACGTGCACTCAAGCACTGTAATGTCCACTCGATTTTTTAGAAATGCAATTTGGGCATCCGTTTGAGGTATACAGGACCTATTTCGGACCACTATTGTCGAGAGTTGTACGATGGCATGGGATTAGAGTTTGTACGAAGTCATTGAAGATGGGACGATGCCCTCCGGTCTTCATGCTTCAACTTTCACCCGTTACCCCGCACAATAGTCACTCGGGATTGGTTAGCCTTGTGGGGCATCGTTGTGTAGAGACGTGACGTGGCATCGTGTTGATGAGATGACGATGTTGCCCCTCACCGGTGTTATCGCCGGATTGGGCTGATAAAGCAGACGTTGCTCAGGCTTCGCTGAGATTGGACTACTGCAATTGTTGAAGGTCCTCATTGTCATCTTTGAGGTGTGCTTGTCTTTCTGATGTTATTACCGGGTTGGTACAATGCATCTCACTGTGAGCGCCAAGATTGAAGCTGGTCGCATTTAAAACAAGCATTTCCGGGGTTATTGTTGAAACTGCATTCCTTGGGGTTATCACCAAGGTTGGTGGCTATTCCCATTGTTGGGACTAAGACTAGATACCTCGGGGTTATCTCTGAGATTAATCGGTCTTCTCCGGTGTGTGTTCCAGTATTGTATCTGCAAGCCTCGGGGTTATCTCCGAGGTTGGATTTGGTTACTCCCAGACTGCGATTCGGGGTTTGATGTTGAACTTCCGGTAATATCCAGTATGGATTTGGATTTTCTTTCAGGGTTCCCTCTTAAAAGACGAATCTGTCCTCCTACAATGTTAGTGACAGTGGTACAGAAAAATTTCGAGTGTCTACAATGCTCTTTCCTATCCAAGATCTTAACAGGTACCTCCTCGTACGTTAAGTCTTCGGCTATCTCGTCTGGTTCTAACTCAATAATGTGGTTCGGGTCTTTAACATATTTACGAAGCATAGATATGTTAAAAACATTATGAACACGTGACATGCTTAGAGGTAATACGAGTCTATAGGCCACATTTCCTATTCGGTCAAGAATCTCAAATGGACCAACAAATCGTGGATTGAGCTTTCCTCTCTTCCCAAATCTTGTAACTCCCTTCCATGGTGCAACACGTAACAATACATGATCCCCAATATTAAATTCTACGTCCTTCCGATGAAGATCTGCATAACTCTTTTGTCGATCCTGTGCCGTTTGTATACGTTGTCGAATCGTTTAGATCTTCTCTATAGTCATGCGTACCAACTCTGGTCCCAACAATGTTAGTTTACCCACCTCATCCCAGTATACTGGAGAATGACATTTTCTTCCATACAACGCCTCGAATGGAGCCACACCTATGCTTGCCGGATAACTGTTGTTATAGGAGAATTCCACCAATGGTAGGTATTTATCCCAACTCCCTTTGAAATCTAGGACACAGAGTCTTAATAAATCTTCAAGAGTTTGAATAGTCCTCTCTTATTGTCCGTCCGTTTGAGGATGGTATGCCAAACTGAATCCTAAATTCGTGCCCATAGCTTTCTACAAGCTAACCCAAAATCGTGAAGTGAATCTTGGGTTACGATCCGAAACTATGGATACTGGCATGCCATGCAATCTCACAATCTCATTTACGTATATACTAGAAAGACGTTCAAGGGAATAAGTCTCCCGTATAGGCAAGAAATGGGCAGACTTGGTTAATCTATCAACAATGACCCAAATCGCATCTATGCCTTGAGATACCTTGGGAAGACCCGTAACGAGATCCATAGTAACGTGTTCCCACTTCCATTTCAGAATATCAAGTGGTTGCAATGGACCCTTTGGCACTTGATGCTCCGCCTTTACACATTGACAAGTGAAACACCTCGATATAAACCCCACGATCTCTCTTTTCATATTGCTCCACCAAAATGTATGTCGAAGATCATGATACATTTTGGTACTCTCAGGATGGATTGCAAACGGTGTGTTGTGTGCCTCCATCATGATTCTATGCTTCAAGTTAGAATCGTTAGGAACACAAAGTCTAGAGTTGACTCGAAGTATTCCTTCTTCATCAATTCTTACTTCTAGAATAGCACCTTCTTGCACTTTCTTCTTTATACGCATCAGCTCCATGTCCGTAGCTTAAGCAGCTTTAACTTTATCGATTAAAGTCGGTTCTACTCGTATGTTTGATATCATCTCGTGGGTACTTGGAGCCTTTACCTCTACCTCTATCCTTTTCAAGTCATACAAAATGGACCTTTGTGTTAACAACATTGCACTCATACCCGCATATGATCTTCTACTCAATGCGTTAGCTACCACGTTTGCTTTTTCAGGATGATATTGGATGGTATGGTCATAATATTTCAACAACTCGAGCCAACGTCGTTGCCGCATGTTAAGTTCCTTTTGGGTGAAGAAATATTTGAGGCTTTTATGATCTGTATAGATCTCCACTTTATCCCTATACAGGTAGTTTCTCCAGATTTTCAACTCGAAAACGACTGTTGCCAACTCCAAATCATGAGTAAGATAATTTCTCTCATATTCTTTGAGTTGTCGTGAGGCATAGGCTATGACTTTCCTATGTTGCATGAGAACACATCCTAACCCTTTGCCTGAAGCATCGTTGTAGATAACAAATCCATCCGAACCAGATGGTATTGTCAGAACAGGTGCCGAAATGAGTCTCCTTTTGAGTTCTTGAAAACTCTTCTCACAATCCTCGCTCCAACCGAATCTCCGATAATAACTAGCTAAGCCCAGAAAGCTACGTACTTCGGTCACCGACTATGGTTGCTCCCAACTTTATATTGCTTCAATTTTTGTCGGGTCAACAGATACTCCATATTTTTACACCACGCGCCCAAGGAATGCTACTTCCTCAAGCCAGAACTCGCATTTCTTCAACTTAGCATATAGCTTGTTATCACGAAGCCTTTGCAGTACCTGCTTCAAATGGCGCTCATGATCTTCACGGCTTTTGGAATAGATGAGGATGTCATCAATAAAGACAACAACGAACTGATCCAAATATTCCTTGAATACACGGTTCATCATATCCATGAAAGCAGCAGGAGCATTAGTCAATCAAAAGACATGACTAAGAATTCATAATGCCCGTACCGAGTTCTGAAGGCAGTCTTCGGAATATTCTCAGTTTTAATCTTTAGTTGATGACATCCAGAGCGAAGATCGATCTTTGAAAAGAATTGTGCTCCTTGCAACTGGCCAAACAGGTCATCAATGCGAGGTAACGGATACCTATTCTTGATGGTGACATGGTTCAACTCTCGATAGTCAATACAAAGTCGCATCCTACCATCTTTCTTCTTTGCAAATAAAACAGGAGCACCCCAATGAGATGTACTAGGACGAATAAAACCGATGTCCAACAACTCCTGTAGTTGGACCTTTAACTCCTAAAGTTCAATAGGAGCCACTCGATATGGGTTTCAGAAATGGGTTTTGTACCCGGTTCAAGGTCAATAAAGAATTCAACTTCACGTTCTGGAGGTAGACCGTGAAGTTCTTTAGGAAATACGTCAGGAAATTAACTAACAATAGAAATATTATTCAAATCTGACGTGTTTTTGTTCAAGTCCGTGACATGGGCTAAGAAAGATTGACATCTATTTTTCAATAAACGTATAGCTTTATGGCTTGATATAATAGTGATTAACTTTAATGGTTTGGTTATCTGAATTCGCATAATAGGTTTGGTTAGGAATATGAAAACTAACAACCTTACGAAAACAATCAATTTTAGCATGATGCGTGGTTAACCAATCAATCCCTAAAATCACATAAAATGCAAGAATATTCAACGAAATAAGGTCGGCAGGTAATGTGATTGTACCGACTTGAATCAAGCAAGATTTATAAACAGTAGATGTAACGAAAGTTTTTCCTAACGGAGTCTCAACAGATAAATCAAGGTCTAATTTCTCTGGAGTCAAGTTTAAACATTGAGCACAAGCAGGAGAAATAAAAAATGGATAGAACCGGTATCTAATAAGGTATTAACTTCGCAAGAGTTTATGATAAGCTTATCCGTGATCACCTTGTTTGGGTTCCTCGCGTTTTGTGCAGTCACGACAAACGCCCTTCCAGGAACCACCGACTTTGACTTGTCTGGGATAGCCTTTGGAGTCACCATTCCCGTTTGACTTGGTTTCACAACTTGACAATCTCTAGCTATATGACATTCCTTTCCACAGTTGTAACACACGTTGGATTGTTGTGGGCAGTTTGGGCTAATTTGTCCTTCTTTCCCACATTTGTAACATACGACCGGTGATCGTTCTTCTTCCCTAAAAACAGTTGATATTGGTGCTGGCGTCTTCACGCTATCATTGTTGTACCTTCTCCTTTTGAAATTGTAACGAATGATTTGTTTGAATTGTGATTCTGAGGACAGAATCCTAGTAAGGAGGGAATGATGTAACATTCTATAATTTTAAATTGTTATAATAAATATTTATTGATTTATATAAATATTTAATGGATAGGTTTATTGATTGAATAATTAATTGTTTAATTTGAGTGATGTAGTTTATTTAATTATTTGTTGAATAAATAATTAAATAGTAGATATTAAATATTTATTGGCAATATTAAATATTTATCGAATTATGGCAATTGGAATTGATGTGATTTAATTAATTATTTGTTGTGTAATTAATTAAGGAGCTAAATAAATTAGTTGTTATGAGATTTATAATAATTAATTTAATTAATAAGCTAGAGAGCTTATAGTGGTTTTAAATAAATAATAATATTTTAAATGAGAAATTATAGTTTAAAATATTAGTTGGTTAAATGAAATTATAATTATAAAAGAAATTATAATTATTTATGTGTTAAAGTAATTTAATAGATTAATATTTTAATTGATTTATTTAATTAAATGAATGTGTGATTAATAACCTTATTATAAAGGGGTTATTAAAATAAATTAAAAGAGTTTAATTTAGTTTTGCCAAACATACCTTATTGTATAATAAGTCTTTAATCTATTAAGATTTTAGCAAACAAGGTATAAGGATTAATCTATTATGTTTTAATTCAATTTACCAAACAAGGAGTAAGGATTAATAGATTATTTTTATTTAGACTAGCCAAACAAGCCTTTTGGCTTTTAAATTTTAAAACTCCTATAACTGATATATTTATATCAGTACTTATATTATATCATTAATATATGTTATTATTATTATTACGTTATAATATTATACGTAAGATAGAAGAGAGAAAGGAGAGAAAAAGAGAAAACTCAGAGAAAGAAGAAAAAGTAAGAAGAAACTAGAGAGAATTGAGAGTTTTTATAGGTTTTGGAGAAAAGCTTGATAATCAAAGAGTTAGAGTCATCATCTTCTTCATAATCCAAGGTAGGCCATCTTTTCTTTTGTAAAACTCTAAAATTTTTCTTCTTCCCAAAAAGTCTCTGTGAAAAATTTTATAAACGAAATTTTGTTGTTATGATTATAATTTTGTATGATTATCAATTGTATATGTGTTTCATGAGTTATGCATGATCATAGGGAAATTAATTCATGTAAGTATGTAATTTATGAAGAAAATATTTTACAGAGAGTTTTTATGTATGAATATGACTTTAGTTAAAATAGAAATTAAGGTCTAATTGGTTGTGGTATTGATAAATTGATTGTTAGAATTGCTAGAGTATGTAGAATCATAATCATGATGTTTAGAAATTTCTATTTTGATTTAATAACAAAGTCATAGTGTTGATTTTCATTAAAAATTGTCAACATTGGAGTTTTGTCAAAAACATTGAAATCGGGTGTTGTAAATTTGATGTTTGTGTTGTTTAGATGACTAGAAACGCGTTAGAAAATATTAGATTATGTTTATGTAAACCTATTTACTCATTGGGTAGCTTGGTATGGTTGTTAGAAAGGAGTTTGGAGGCCTAATTTGGCTTTTCGTAGTGTTCTAGAGCTAAAATCGCATAATCGCAGCAGTGACCCCCGCCCCGGCGGGCCCCCTAGTGCAAAAACCCCCGCCCCAGCAGGGGGGTGTTCTGTCAAGCCAAAATTTTGAAAAAAAAAACTAACCGGACGTAGTTTACTAAAATGAGTATAACTTTTTCATACGAACTCCGATTGAGGTAATTCAAGATGATTCGGAAAGAGGACGAGTAGACCTACAACTTTCATTCTTTAAGTTTTTTAATTTGAGGTCTGTAACAGTGGTCAAAATGGCCATATTTAGGACTGTTGTGTATTTGGAGGCCATCGGAAGGCGTCGGAATACGCAGATGCAAGTGCAATCCTTTGTGTATTAGTATAACCTAATGATAATATGTTAGACATGTAATAGGATGTTGTATCAAGTTATTAATGTATGTATAGCGCAATGGCATGATCACTTAAGTAGTTGTAATAAAGCTAAATAGTGTTGTTCATGAAAAGATGCGATTTTGTTAGTAAGCTATATGAATCTAATGTTAGTATAACTAATGTGTATTGTCAATACATATGATATGTGTAGGACCTTTGGTGAACGTGAGTAGTGATTGTTTAACCTACACGATGAATGTATTAGTTATGTGTTAATGACTAACTATGTCACGATGACATATGTATATAGGATATTGTGATTCAAATCGATTCGGTTTAGCCTACGAACAAGGCAAGTTCTCTAACTCAAAACTTCATTGTGCGAGTTTAAATTCATTTGGTACATTATTGTTTTCAAATTCAATTACAATTGTTGCAAGTTGCTACCTCTACATTTTCGTAGAGCGAGATTGTCTATTATTGAGTAGGTCATTGTATTTAGTTACTCATGACGATGCAAGATTTCTAATCCTTTATCTTATTGAACTAATTATTGTTTTCAATTCGATTACCTTATAATGATGCAAGCTGTCTAAACTTTGGTTTGATGTTGAACAAATTATTCTTGTATTACACTTGTTGTTTAGCATGCATAAATAAATTGCTATGCATGTTTAGTATTCAATTCTAATTAACCTTGGCTTAGTATTGTTCAAGCAAGGTATGCTATAGTTATTCAAATTGTAGGCTATTAGATTATTCCTAATGCATGACTTTAGTTTACTATGATTGATTCAATCACTATTATTCTATAGTATAGTGTTATTGGTCTTATTCAACTACTCCTTAGTTGATGTTCGTTAAATTCCAAATTTCCTTGAAAGCTTATCCAAACCAAACTTACTTTGGTGCGGACTTGTATTCTAAATACTGAGATGAACAACTCTTTTAATAGAGGTTTACGCTTAGCGTTGAAATGGTTGTGCACAATACATTGTACGAAGGGTTGATCCCCCTAAGTATGTGAAGTCCTAATAGTCTTATGACTGTTAAAGTTTAAGTTGAAAGATTACTTATAACTGTGGACATGATTCGTGGTCATTAGACCCTCAGTAAATGTTAAAGTTTTCAGAAAGTATTGAATTTATTGTTCAGTTCTATTAAACCTAATATTGGCAAATGATGTTAAGTTAAATGATTTATCTATTATTATTTCAAGTGGGCTTTGTTTGCTCACTCTTGCCTGTAAACTTTCTTACAGTTAAGGTTGAAACTGGTGATGTACCTAGCACCAGTAAAGAGAAAGGAAAGATGAAACAATGCTGAAGACCTGTAATAGATTGAATAGTTTATTTTCAGACTTGTTTAAAGATTGTAATGAATGTTATTTTAATTATTCCGCATGAATGAATGAATGTTTGTAAAGGTTAGATAACCTGGAAGATTTATTTAAATTTAGTCCTGTATGAGCAGGTTTTATTTATTCAATTTTATTATAATTGGGTAGTTAGAAATGAATGTTTTGATTAAGTGAACACCAAATCTTGAGGAAATGGAGTACCAGGATTTGGGGGTGTCACAGAAATCTCCTCCTGACTCGCTCCTTCTATTATCATGGTCACGATTACCACCAAAGTGGTTACCGCTTTTGTCTGAATGCTTTCCTTCCCTCTGGTTGTCATTGCTCCGATGGCTACCGCCACTGGTATGACCCTGGTTGTGGTCCCTTGGTTGAAGATACTCATTATCTCGCTCTAATAATTGAGCCCTGTTTACAACATCTGAATATAAAGAAAATTTATGAGAGATGAACTATTGCCGAATCTCGAGCTTTAGACCTCTCAGAAACATCCTCGTCATTCGTTCCTCATTTTCGACCAAATGAGATTTAAACCTGGATAACTCTGCAAACTTCGCCTCGTACTGGGACACCGTCATGTTATTTTGTTCCAGTTTGATAAACTCTACCTCCTTCATATGACGAATACTTTCAGGAAAGTACTTGTCATTAAACAGTTTCTGAAAATGTTTCCCAAGACATGCTGAGTGCAGCTGGCTGGGTACGCTTCACAGACTCCCACCAGTAGTCAGCCTCACCGTGGAACATAAAGGTGGCGAATGGAACCTTCTGTTCCTCCATGCATCCCAAGACATCGAATATCTTGGTAATTTGCTTGACCCACGTTTCTGCCTTGATCGGATCCAGCTTTCCAATAAATTCTGGTGGTCCCAACTCTTTGAACTGCTTGGCTGTGACAAGCCGCGCATTCCTATCAGTTCCACCCGTATTCTGTGCACGAGTCTCCCTCGTCTGGTTTTGCATAAACTGTAAAAAAACTTCTGAACATCCCATCATTCATCATTTGTTCAGTAATGTTTTTTACAGGAGGAATATTGTCTTCCTGTTACACGTTTCCCTGGGTGGTGATTAAAGGTGTCTCCACTGTCTGATTTACTCCATTATTAACGTTCTCAGCTGTCATTCTTAAATACTGCCATAAAAAAAGGGTTACTAATCATGTCATTTATTATCCCTATACTATGACCGACCAAATAAACTTAGTCAGGTCATACTAGCGAAGGAATTCTCCGTCTCTCCCTTCCTAGTTCTTGTCTCACATCACAGCCGGGGATCATATCCCTAAGCTCTGATACCAACTGTGACACCCCCAAAATAGGTATACATCACCCATTCTGAGTCACCAAATACATAGTACAGAAACAAATACAACTTTCGTAATATAATTGTCGTGCAAAATACGACAACACATATACTGTGAGTTTGAATACAAATAATGTCTACTAGAGAGTATACAAACTCAAAAGGAGTCATCATTACAATTATTGATACACTATTTTATAAAAATAGTGAGGACTTCTAAATAGCTATCTCGAATCATCACTCCATACCCCAGCTAGTTCCTACTAAATTTTTTCCTCCTGAGAAAAACAATGGAACAACAAGGAAAAGGGTGAGCTCAACTAGCCCAGTAAAGAATATTATGACTAAGATAATATACAACAAATTATCGTTAGTCTTCAACAGGGAATAATCTGATAAAATATAATAGACAACAAGTTTTAGATCAACAACTGCAGCGGAAATAGCAATCCATTAGAAGAGTCATGTAGAGAATGTGTTCTACTATCTTCTAAGATTTAAAAGTCCATCATCAATATTTTATCCTTGTAACATCAATCAATATACATCTTGAATCAAATATTCATCTTTGCACTACATGCCAAAGATATTCATTTGTATCACCAGTTGGTCATGTTCATCTCAACACATGTTTATTTTTGTACTACGGGCCAAAGATATTCATTAGATAATCATTCATCTTTGCACTACAGGACCAAAGATATTCATTAATTTCATCATTTAGGACTGAGGATGATGAAAAATATTTTAAAGAAAACGAATCCAGTGAGATAAAAGATCAAATATTAAGGATTCGTATTATAGTTTATCCAAGTTCAATAATACTCCGAAATAACCAATTTTGAAGCAGAATTCAAAAATAATGATCAAAACATGGATACAATCAAAGGTAGTAACCATAATAAACAACTTGGACAAAAAGAAGAAAATTTTATTTTTTGGTGAATAATGTCGTATTCGTGAATAGTGTCGTATACGTGAATAGTACCGTATACGTGAATAGTAACCCCGACACAAAAAGTTCCAAATTTGATAAAAAGTTAAAACCAATATTTTGGCATAATGATATTGAAGAAAATAATATCATTTAAGAAGAAACAACACCCCTTACCTCAAAATATCAGTACTTTTGATCGGAATACCGGTATAAGGCTGAAGGAAACTTGCACTGATGAGTAAAAACTCACAAAGTATCTAAATACTCACAAAATACACTCGATAATATAGAGAGAGAAAGAGAGAAAACTTATTTTTGGTGTGATTTTCAATTCTAACTTAGCCCTCTATTTATAGGAAAATGTTAGCACACCGAAGCAGACTTAACCTGCAACCTGATAGCTTTACCTGCTACTATTCTCACCCACCACATTTGAATAAAAATTCCAGCACATTTCTCACCAACCAAAAGTGGGGCCCACCAATTCTAGAATTTTTCACCAAAATGATAAATTCTGAAACTTCAACAATTTTTGAACCAGTCATCTCTTAAAATTCATAACAAATCATACGTTCATTTTTAACGGTTCACAATTTGGGGATTAAAAATTATAACTCACATAATATATCTCAAAAACACTGTTTGATTTTTAATACCTCCACACCGACAAAAATATTGATAAAACACCTTAACATTAATTCCTTCATTTTAACTACAAAAAATATATCCAACATTTATATCCACATAAAATAAATATTTCCTTACCATATGAATCAATAATTAATTATTCACAAATAATATTACAGAATCACATTTATGAAAACCAGGCTGTTCCCAGGAAAGAGGGGGCTTTCCGATAAGGATTTCTCCTTACTGGCGCGCAATTAGGTGACCAAACCTCTCATTGACAGAACTTTCTAGACATTACCAATAATGATATCTAATAATATTATTCAAATAATATGAATTATTGATCTGATAATGGAAAATACAGTGCAGTAACAATTATTGAAACAATAATAATATAAAATATCAACTCAACAATTATTGAATCAATAAAATAAAATATTGAACAGTAACTACTGTAACAATTATTGAGTAGTGACTTCTTACGTAAGGATCAATAATTCAACAATACTGTGCAATATCGTGTGCTACTGTGCAACCACGCGTATTACTGTATTTTAATCACCGGGTATTCCAACAGTCTTAACGGTAACAACTACGTCATTATTTATAAAAACTCAAACTTTGTCATTTTCTTCATCCGACAGTTATCCGTTATGGGGCCCACAAATAGTTGCACCTTCGTACGAATATTCCCCGACAGAAAGAATATTCCACGACAAAACGAATATTCCCCGACAACAATGAATATTATATAACCACTTGTTTATTTTGCAAAATTTACACATTTCACCCATAACTAAAATATTATATCAAATTAACACCTTATTATTCACAAAAATTTGATTTTATTCAATAAAAAGTTGGGGTCTTACACACCACATTTCATCGGCTTCAGACCAAAGGGATTGAACTACCTGACCTCTTCTCACAAATAGGAGATTCGGCGACCATCTAAGCTGCGTTTGTGCCTCAAAGAGCAAAACTAATCCATAAGAGATGGAATTAACTAGGCTCCTCCTAAATAGGAGTACTAGCGGCTATCTATGGTGCGGTCAATCTTAGAGAGGAAAAGTCACACTCCTCTATACATTTCCCTGCCATATATAATACTGGTTGATATATACAATATGTGTTGTACATGACAAAATGGCTAAGCTAGTCTGTGCAGAAAAATACAAGGCTATCTACATATTAGTATGTAGGCGGGCCAACAGATCTAACATAACATCTCTCTCGGAGAAAGGGGGTAACATTATGGTCTCCTCCATCAACATTTCTACACGAGCCAATAAGTCCGAGGCTAACTGCATGGTGACATGATGCTCATCTATATATGTGTTCATCTCAGCAATCATACCAGTGGTCAAGGATCGCACTGAAGTGCTGTCTGCAATGGCCACGTCTCGGGCAAATATGGTAGCATCCCTCTCAATAATCACTACATTTATGACTGATCTGGTATCATCCCGCTCCTCAATAGCGGTGTCTCTATGTATCAAAGAATCATCTCTCTCCAACATAGCGGTGTCTCTCCCATCAAGAGCTGTCAACATCAAGGCCCGAGCCTGATCTCTCTCAAAGGACATTAGATGTAGACTCAGCTCCAGATACTATACTGAATGCTGAATCACAATGGTACTTATACTGGGAGAATCCATCATAGCTGCTGGTAGCCCAGTAGCCAAATCCTCCTCGATGGGAATATCAGTCTCCTCCATAGGCTCCCTATAATCGGAATTAATCCCCTGCGCTTTGGATACTACCATAGCCGATGCAGTCTCTGTCTCCATCAATGAAGAATACTCTGTAGAAAAACCCAGATGGCTCACAGAAAATACAGCTATCTCACGCTGATCCCAACAGGCATACACCCTGGATCGGTCCTCTGCTGATAAGTGGCGAGTAGCTAAACGCTGACTTAATGCCCCTCAAAAGGATGAAAGTCCTAGAATTGGTCAAACTGACACATCATGGCCCGCGGGTAATAAGTAGTCATGCCTCTCAAACTAACCAGAGGGAGATAATCCATGCCCAGAGCATGAGTGATGAAGCTGTAGGGTGAACTGAGCCCTGTACATGACAATATATCAAATGGATATCCGATCCCTGCCAGGAAAGCTGACCAAGTTGCAGCATCAGTACACTCTACAAGCTAAAAGGAGTATGACATGGTTATATCATGGGTGAAACAATACACATGTCGTCTGAAAGTGCCAACCGGTCTCAAGTGTGACATAAACCACACGTACAGCATGACCGAGCTGCCTGTAAATACTCCCATCTGATAAGTGCAGCACTATGTGGCCGACCTCAGCGTCTCTGCTAATATCATCGGTACAATGGTGTGACCAACCCCTGAGAGCTCTCACTGCCATGATAACTCCTATATCTAACTCATCCATGTACCGTGACATGTAAACATACGACAATATGCACAATAGCAATACATCCACTCTTGCCAAATGCCAATGATCATCCGGTGTGGTGAAATCACTGGAATGCTATGTATAACTATCCTCCGAGCTAAATCTATCAAATAGAAAACACTAGGATATCACGTGGCCGGATGTGAACTCATCCTGCACCACCCTACACCTCAATCCAATGAGAGTCATGAACTGCAGACTTATGTCTCCAATCGTCATATGCACGCAAGGTCTGTCCAGTGGCAACATCGTCAAACGTGTATACTCCTCCAGAGTCGGGGTCAAATCTTGGGTCCCAAACAAGAAAACCTGCCTCTCCAGTACCCAATGCTCCAGTATGCCCTCCACGAATCCTGCATGAACCTGAAACGTCAAGAGGGTCATAGTATGCTGCAACAGCTGATCTACAGTCACCCTGTTTGATGGTGACATGCTCTCATACCATGATCATATACTAGGTGCCACCAATAATGGTGGGGTATGATCAATACGGCTAACTGTCGAAGAAGACATCTATACGGGCCTTGTCATAAGACCATCTAGGGGTCAATGCTGAATATCTCTGGACATACATACATATGCATAACATGATATATGCAAGATACAATAGATGGCAATATGATATAGGGAATGGAAAACTGTATATACATTCCTAAGTATATCATCATCTAATACATCTTCCGTACAGCTAAAATATAGGGAAATGGGGCAAAACTGCCCTATAACTAACAGAGGCCTATCAACAGATATAGCAAGAATGGGGCGAAGCTACCCAATGTCTAACAGAGGCCTATCAAAAGAAATAACGAGAATATACATCAGAAGAAGACAATGGTGTCAATATCTACATCATCAATCCTGTCCACCTGATGTAACTCCTCCTGAGTCACTGGATCTCAGTCTACAGGGATGTCAGGCCTACACAAGGGAGGATTTGTGTCGGTAAAACCAAATGGGTCACTCGAGGGGCCAGCGCCTGAGCTGGAAGGATCAAAAGTATCTGCCTCTGAAGGATCTCTGCCCAAGTCTGGATAAAGAAATGATCCCGGTCCAACTGCCGGGTCAAAATGTCAATCTGTGTCAAATGAGTCAGATCTCGGACACAAGCTAGCCAATCCGTCATCATCACAGATCCTGGAACTATATCCCCCATGAACTGAGTGGCACGGGTCTGGGCTCCAATGGTACGAGGGGACCACCAATGTTTGAATATGTCCTGAGTACAGGGACCCTCTGACAGTGCAAAACCGTCAACCCCCAACAATGGGATATCAATGACGGGTGACTGTGAAATAAGACAATAACGCCTAGCAAGAGGAAAGATTGGAATACAAATCTCTTCTGTAGTGCTCATGACAGCACGTTCTCCTAAGTAGAGCTCCCATCCTCCATCTGTGAAGAGAGAAATCCTACGGATGGAAATCATGTACTCAACTCTAGTCAGGTATCCATCTTCAAATCAAGTGCTCAAATGCTCCCAGAGTAGGGAACCCACGTAATGACATCTGTTGTCAACAACTCCAGCTATAGGCGATAATGAGTGAAACCTTCAGCAACAAGGACCTCCGCCAGTCTAGAATGATGCCATCTCCATCCTCATGGATAGGTATCCAAGCATAGCATACTCACAGGATACAAATATGGGAGCCTCTCATAGGCCCAAAACTGTCAATACAAAGGCAAACATCTGTTGTTAATTAACACTCTTACCCTATATATGGGAAAAGATAAGAGAAACACTCACCCGTAAAAATGGGTAGAATCCTAACCAAGCCTCAGTCAAGCCCTGCGAACGCATGCGCATTCCCCTAAGGAAATAGACAAAGGTGTAAGAACCCCAACCATACTATCCCACACGGTCCACGTGTCGAGTGGCGCTGATCAAAATGAAGGACACCGTAGAAGAGTTATCTGCTATGAAGCAGCCCCTAATGATCATCAAGAACAATCGCCGAAGAATGCGATCCCTGACTCTCATATCAGTAGGTATGGGCTCACTAAACAACCCGCTCATGGCATCTACGCTCAAAGGACCCGCACGTACAGTCCTGCCCTTGAGTGCTCCATATGGAACTCCTAGCAAGGACTTGACGGCAATCGACGTAATATCCACCGTACAAGGCACTAGTGCCCCTCCAAACTCCATACTTGTGATAAATCACTAATCCATCGGCGTCATCATAACCTCATAGTCCAGCAAATGGAATGACTAAGTCTGGTGAAACCAGCGCTCAAACAATGCCCTGAGATAACCCCAGGGACAACGACGGGGAAGAATGGAAAGAACGTCCCAAATCCCCAACCATGTACAATCGCTCTATAGTCATCATGCAGAGCTTGATACATAGAGTGGATGTTGAACCAGTTCCCTCGAGGCTGTGTAAAGCCAGGAACCTACATCAAATGCAGATCAACATCAGAATCGTTTACTCCTCATCAATAGAAAAGAAGGAAGATTAAGATCTAACTTTATACCTCATTTACGTGCAGGTAAACTGAAGGGTGTTGACTCAAATAGCCCAAAAGCTCTAAGTTTGGCACCTGAATGCCTAGCAAATCCCTCCGGGGAACAAATGTAGCAGGAGCGGAGTCTGCAACCAGAACATCCTCCTCCCCGTCCTCGACGTCTGGCACATCAACCTGGACTAGACGTATCACCGCCGCCACCAAATGACGAGGTTGTCTAACAGAACGGGGTCGAGGCACTTCAGAAGCCCTTCTCCGTACACCAGAAGTGGTCCTTCAGGAACTACTTAGCTGATATGAATCTATAATATCTGGACAGAAGTCTCCAAATCACCTATAAAAGCATGTGCTAAATTCTGACCTGCAGCTTTTCAAAATGCATTTTAAGACTACATTCATGTATGCATTTTTTTTACGTACGTCTATAGTAGATTAAAAATGCATGATTACCTAATGCCTACATTTTGAAATTGTTTTCCATAGTCCCCTTTGTAAATAGGACTATCCACATGCACATAGGCATGACTAGGTGGCCATTCAGTAGCACACCTACCCACAGTCATATACATCCTACATGTATTAATACACCATAGTAAAAAATCTATAAGTGTAGTCTAATTACCAGAATTATTTTACTTTTCTTCCTTTACTCATTTGTCCTCATATAGGATAAGAAATAATAGTAAAAGATGCCAATTTGACTGTTTCAAAAGTCAAATTTTTTCACATCATTATGTTTAGCATGGTTTAATCCTAACATTTACTATGTTGAATATTTTTTATCAAGTCATATCAGCATGCATATTCATTACTATATGTTTAGATGCATTTCATGTGATAAGTCATTTTACAACGGATAAAAATTGGAAAAGAATACATGCATACGTTACCAGGACAGTGTAGAACACTTGTACGGTGGCAGAATTTGTAGAAAGTTACCCGAACTCAAAAGATCTGAAGAAGAGCTCTCAAATTTCCTTCGTGGCGCAACTTGAAAATGACTTATGAAACCAACATGCATGCATTTCATACCCACGATTGGCCGCAGGTCCACCTGCGGCTGCCTCAGGTGTACCTGCGGCACCCGTACATGGGTCCCACCCCTTTGGCTTAGTTTATTGTATTCTATCATAGTTTTCTCTGTTGAGGACTAAGGATAATTTATTCTATATTATATAAGTCATAATATTCTTTATTGAGCTAGTTGAGCTCATCCTTTTCTTTCATTGTTCTCTTCAGGAAATGAGAATATAGCTGAGATTAGTCGGGGAATGGAGTGATGATCCAAGATAGTTGTTATAATATTCCTCACTATTCTATAAAATAGTGTGAGAATAATTGTAATGAGAACTTTATTTGAGTTTGGATATTGTCTATGAGATAATATTTGTATTAAAACTCACAGTTTATGTTTTGTCGTATTTTACCCGACATTTAATAAATGTATAAATGAAATTTGTATTTAAATTCTGTAACATGTATTTGGCGACTCAAGATGGGTTGTATTGACCTATTTTGGGGCGTCACAATTGGGATCAAAGCTTAGGGATATGATCTCTGGTGGAGATCTATGATTAGAATTAGGAGGGCAGAGACGAGTAAATCTTTCGCTAGTATGTCCTACCTAAGTTTATTTGTTATTTAATTGGTCGGTCGAAATATAGGGATGTTGTGACACCCCCAAAATAGGTCCGCACGACCCATTCTGAGTCACCAGATATCACACTATAAAAATCAAATACAAACTTCATTTATACAACTGTTGAACTGTTGTGCAGAATATGACCACAATTAAACTGTGAGTTTTAATACAAATGTATCTAACTCTCATGGTGCCTCAACCACAACTTTACAATGGTACTTTACATAAAAGTATAGTCAAAAACTATTTTAGAAATTAAAATCCTTAGAAAATGCTCAAGGAAACCTTCGTACAATGGAGGCCATGCGTCTAGGTTATGATAGATATCATATGTCCACAGAATTATCCTTGGTTGACCCAATAGTCCCCAAAGAAAAACAAGAAGATTGTTATCATCTTCTTTCCAATGGTGAGTCTTCTCTTGACATATAATTATCTCTGTTTTCTCCAATTGAGAATTATATTTCAAACAAACTCCAAGATTATATAGATAGTGCTCGTAGATATACTCAACAAGTGGATGTGCACAACCCTGTCTTATGATAACATGAGGTTGTATGTCATTAGACATCTTGTATGATAGTGGCAAAACATCCTTCCAAAGTTGGGTTCACCTCACCCTATTTGGTTTACCAAAATTAAATATCAAATGACGTATACAATACGACACACTTATCTAAAGTTCTTAACAAAATTATTTTCATACTATTTAGGGAGAACCTCAATAGCTATTATAAGACCCCGAATTTTATGAAATAAAAATATTTAATTTTTTTTATAATTACAATTCAGTAAATGGTTAAATTGATAAAAAGTAAAAGTTATGGGCGAAATGTGAAAATTTTTCAAAATAAACAAGTGGTTATAAAATAATCATTGTTGTCGGGGAATATTCGTTGGTCGTGGAATATTCTTTTTGTCAGGGAATATTCGTACAACAGCGCAACTATTTGTGTGCCCCATAACGGAAAACGGTTGGATGAAGATAACGACAAAAATTAAGTTTTTATAATTAACGGCGTAGTTGTTACCGTTAACACTGTTGGAATACCCGGTGATTAAAATACAGTATTAGGCGTTATTGCACAGTATTTTTGAAATTATTGATTCTTACGTAAGAAGGCACTACTGAATAATTGTCACAGTAATTACTGTTCAATATTTTATTTTATTGATTCAATAATTGTTGCGTTGATATTTTATATTATTGTTGTTTCAATAATTGTTACTGCACAGTATTTTCCATTATCAGATCAATAATTCATATTATTTAAATAATATTATTAGATAACATTATTGGCAATATCTAGAAAGTTCTATCTAAGGAGAGGTTTGGTCATCTAATTGCGCGCCAGTAAGGAAAAATCCTTATTGGAAAGCCCCCTCTTTTCTGGGAACGGCTTGGTTGCCAGTACTGTGATTCTGTAATATTATTTGTGAATAATTAATTATTGATTTATATGATGAGAAAAATATTAATTTTATGTGGATATAGATGGAGAAAATTTTTAAAGTGACAATTGTTGAAAAATGATATTTTATCTTTTATGATAAAATAATTTATTATTATATTTAATAATATAATAATGATGATAGTTTTACAATGAATGTGGGATATATGAGTATATGAGGAGGAACAGTATTTTTGTTACATTAAATGATTAACACATATTTTGTGTGTCGGTGGACCTCATTTCTTGACTGAAATTTGATTATCGCCTGTAAAATCGTCCGTTTATGGATTTCGGTAAATTTCTGTTTGGAATTTGGAAAAACTTTCTTCTGCAAAGTTGTAGAGAATTTAATTTCCTATAAAAAGCAGCGGGATTCGAATTTTTTGATAAAGGGCTATTTTCTATGAATTATTGATATTTCGAAAAATAAAATAATTTTTATTAAATTTATGGGTGGGACCCACTTTGGTTGGTGTCAATAGCATGTGGGCTGCTAAAATTTTCAGAATTTAGGGGTTGATGGCTTTCAAAGCATGCGTAGAAAGAAGAAGAATAAATAATAATATTTTATTATTTTAGTCTCCTTTGGCGTTCTAGCATTTTTTTATAAATAGGTGCTTATGTTAGAATTGAAAATCACACCAGAAATAAGTTTTCTTTCTCTCTAGATTATCAAGCATATATTTGTGAGTATTTAGATACTTTGAGAGTTGCTATTCAGTAGAAGTTTTCTTTTCATCCGATATTCCAGTCAGAAGTACTGCTCTTTTGAGGTAAGAGATTTTAAGGGTTGTTATGTTTTTCATGTTCGTAACTTTTCAGACCTTCAGAAAATTTTGAAAAAATTTGAAATGATATTTTGATGAGTTTTATTGATTGTGTCCAAAAATGGGGATTTTTGGATGTATATATTAAGAGTTATGAATTTTACGGGAAAAGACTATTTTAAAAGTAACCGCTTATAACTCCTTGTGGTTAACTCCAAAATTGGTGGAAATTTTTTTAGGAGTACACGAATATGATAGAAGTATACTCTGTAAATTTCAGAATTTTTGGACAAAATTATAATTTTTGATAAATATCTAAATATTCGGCTATTTTGGCCATATGAAAAATAGTAAATGAGTTTTAAAAATTCCGAAAAAAATATATGTTCAATATGAGACTATATTATGTTAAATCCCATAAAAGAAAAATTGTTTACATTGATTTGGTATTTTTCATGAAAAGGGACTAGTTATGAGTAAATGAATTAAATATGTTATGTGAAGTAAGAAAATTAGAAAATAGGATTTTATGGCTTGAGAATCCTATATGAGGTATATGTAGCTTTTTGATGAGGATTTTGGTTATTGTGATGAAATCTTATGAGTTTGACATTTTAGAATGATTAAATGTATTATTTTAGTAAAGTGTAAACAATTAAAATAAATTTCTTATAAGTTTAAGAAATGTTATTATTTCAATATCATTATACCGAAATATTGGTATGAATTTTATTGTGAAATTTCTACCTTTTTGTGTCGGGGTTACTATTCACGAGTTACTATTTACGATAAAATTGGTTTCTTTTTCTAACCAAATTATAGTTGATTTATGAATATTACTCTTGAGATTAAATCTATATGTTGATCATATTATTTTTATTATCATATATAACATTTTTATAACCCTGATGTTGAAATTCTCTTTCACTTGAGTGTAAAGATGGGTAGATTATTGGTATGATCATGACTTTGGGTTCTCTTTGGCCAGTAGTGCAAAGTTAAATTATTCACTAGTATGATTATGACCATTGAATTTATAATTGAATATCTTCAACTTAAGTGCAACGGTGAAATGATCAACATGGTTATAATTATTATTTATATAAATGATTATATATTTCTTTGAGATATTAATATATTTGGCCTGTAGTGCAAATATGAACTGTTGATGAATATATTTGTCTTGTTGTACAAATATGAACTGTTGAGGAATATCTTTGGCCTGTAGTGCAAAGATGAATTGTTGATGAATATCTTTGGCCCGTAGTGCAAAGATGACCTGTTGTTGAATATCTTTGGCCAGTAGTGCAAAGATGAATTGGTGACGAATATCTTTGGGCCGTAGTGCAAAGATAAAGTTATTAGTATGATTATGAACAGGAACTGTGATTTGGTATAACCATGATCTTTGATGTTTCAGGTAAAGACATGTGATGAAAATTATCTTCGTCCTGGTGCGAAGAGGAATTTAGAATCACAATTATGATTATGAGTTATTCATATGTTTGTGGACCAGAACTGTTGATTGATGTTACAGGGATAAAATATTGTTGGTGGATTTTTAACATAGAGAAGATAATAGACTTTATGGTCTATTTGACTCTTCTAATGGATTGTTCGTTCCGCTACAACTATGGTTGAAATTTTTTATCATCTACCATATGTTCTAAATCTCTGATTTATTACTGTTGAAGGCTATTGATAATTTATTTATCTTTAGTAATGATATTCTTTACTAGGCTAGTTGTGCTCACCCTTCTGTTTCACAATTCTTTTCAGGTAATAAGAGTGTAGCTGGGTCGAGCGAGGGTAACGGGAAAATAGAACGGTGGTCTCTAGCTGTGGAGGTTCTCCCTAAGCAGTATAGAAAAGTGTTGTACACATCATTTAGTAGTTATATTTGGTGAATCAAACAGGGTGAGGCGAACCCAACGTTGGAAGGGTGTTTTTTCACTATCATACAAGATGTCTAATGATATACAATCTCGTGTCATCATATGACAGAGATGTGCTCATCCACTTGCTCAGTATATCTACAAGCACTACCTATATACTCTTAGTGTTTGTCTGGAGTATAATTCACGATTAGAGACAGTGGAGATAATGATATGTCAAGAGAAGACTCACCATTGGAAAGAATATGATAGTAATCTTCTTATTTTTCTTTGGGGTCTATTAGGTCAACCAAGGATAATTATGTGGACATATGATATCTATCATAATCTGGAAATATGGCCTCCCATGTATGAAGGTTCCCTTGAGCACTTTTCAAAGATTCTAATTTCTAAAATAGTTTTTGACTGTACATTTATCTAAGGTGTCATTATGACGAGCTATCCAAGGTTTGGACATGAGTCACAGTTGGTATTAAAACTCACAGCATATGTGTTGTTGTATTTTGCACGATAATTATTGTAATAAACTTGTAGTTATTTTCTGTACCATGTATTTGGCGACTCAGAATAGTTTGGGTGGAATGGACCTATTTTGGGGGCGTTACATTTGGTATCAGAGCTTAGGAATATGGTCTTTGGCGGAGATCCGGGATTAGAACTAGGAGGGGAGGGACGAGTAAATCCTTCGCTAGTGTGTGTCATACCTAAGCTGAATTTTCTTACATAAGTTGACAAATTGTGATATGTCAATTAACCTTTGTTTTGAAGCTATATTCTAGAATGATATCTGAAATACAGGAGATGAGCAATGGAGAAATCATGAGGACAGGAAAGATAAAATCTGAAATGAAAGCAAGGTATTCTCAACTCTTCGAAATACCAGGTACGTAAATTTCGGGGACAATTTCATAAGGAGAGGAGATTGTAAGACCCCGAATTTTATGAAATAAAAGTATTCAATTTTTCTTATAATTACAATTAGGAAATGGTTAAATTGATAAAAAGTTAAAGTTATGGGTGAAATATAAAAATTTTTCAAAATAAACAAGTGGTTATAAAATAATCATTGTTGTCGGGGAATATTCGTTGGTCGTGGAATATTCTTTCTGTCAGGGAATATTTGTACAACAACGCAGCTATTTGTGGGCCCCATAACGGAAAACGGTCGGATGAAGAAAACGATAAAAATTGAGTTTTTATAATTAACGGCGTAGTTGTTACCGTTAACACTGTTGGAATACCCGGTGATTAAAATACAGTAATACGCGTTATTGCACAATATTTTTGAAATTATTGATTCTTACGTAAGAAGGCACTACTGAATAATTGTCACAGTAATTATTGTTCAATATTTTATTTTATTGATTCAATAATTAATGCGTTGATATTTTATATTATTGTTGTTTCAATAATTGTTGTTGTATAGTATTTCCCATTATCAGTTCAATAATTCATATTATTTGAATAATATTATTAGATAACATTATTCGTAATGTCTAAAAAGTTCTGTCCAAGGAGAGGTTTGGTCATCAAATTGTGCGCCAGTAAGGAGAAATCCTTATTGGAAAGCCCCCTTTTTCCTGGGAACGGCCTGGTTGCCAGTACTGTGATTCTGTAATATTATTTGTGAATAATTAATTATTAATTTATATGATGAGAAAAATATTAATTTTATGTGGATATAGATGGAGAAAATTTTTAAAGTGACAATTGTTGAAAAATGATATTTTATCTTTTATGATAAAATAATTATTATTATATTTAATAATATAATAATGATGATAGTTTTACAATGAATGTGGGATATATGAGTATATGAGGAGGAAGAGTATTTTTGTTGCATTAAATGATTAACACATATTTTGTGTTTCGGTGGACCCCATTTCTTGACTAAAATTTGATTATAGGCTGTAAAATCGTCCGTTTATGGATTTCGGTCAATTTCTGTTTAGAATTTGGAAAAACTTTCTTCTGCAAAGTTGTAGAGAATTGAATTTCCTATAAAAAGTAGCGAGATTCGAATTTTTTGATAAAAGGGCTATTTTCTATGAATTATTGAAGTTTCGGAAAATAAAATATTTTTTATTAAATTTATGGGTGGGACCTACTTTGGTTGGTGTTAATAACATGTGGGCTGCTAAAATTTTTAGAATTTAGGGGCTGATGGCTTTCAAAGCATGCGTAGAAAGAAGGAGAATAAATAATAATATTTTATTATTTTAGTCTCCTTTGGCGTTCTAGCATTTTTCTATAAATAGGTGCTTATGTTAGAATTGAAAATCAAACCAGAAACAAGTTTTCTTTCTCTCTAGATTATCAAGCATATATTTATGAGTATTTAGATACTTTGAGAGTTGCTATTCAGTAGAAGTTTTCTTCGGCTTTTAATCCGATATTCCAGTCAGAAGTACTGCTCTTTTGAGGTAAGAGATTTTAAGGGTTGTTATGTTTTTTATGTTCGTAACTTTTTAGACCTTCAGAAAAATTTGAAAAAATTTGAAATGATATTTTGATGAGTTTTATTGATTGTGTCCAAAAATTGTGATTTTTGGATGTATATATATTAAGAGTTATGAATTTTATGAGAAAAGACTATTTTAAAAGTAACCGCTTATAACTCCTTGTGGTTAACTCCAAAATTGGTGAAATTTTTATTAGGAGTACATGAATATGATAGAAGTATACTCTGTAAATTTCAGAATTTTTGGACAAAAGTATAATTTTTGATAAATATCTAAATATTCGGCTATTTTGGCCATATGAAAAATAGTAAATGAGTTTTAAAAATTTCGAAAAAAAATATATGTTCAATATGAGACTATATTATGTTAAATCCCATAAAAGAAAAATTGTTTACATTGATTTGGTATTTTTCATGAAAAGGGACTAGTTATGAGTAAATGAATTAAATATGTTATGTGAAGTAAGAAAATTGGAAAATAGGATTTTATGGCTTGAGAATCCTATATGAGGTATATGTAGATTTTTGATGAGAATTTTGGTTATTGGTGATGAAATTTTATGAGTTTGACATTTTAGAATGATTAAATGCATTATTTTAGTAAAGTGTAAACAATTAAAATAAATTTCTTATAAGTTTAAGAAATGTTATTATTTAAATATCATTAAATCGAAATATTGGTATGAATTTTATTGTGGAATTTCTATCTTTTTGTGTCGGGGTTACTATTCACGAGTTACTATTCACGATAAAATTGGTTTCTTTTTCTAACCAAATTATAGTTGATTTATGAATATTACTCTTGAGATTAAATCTATATGTTGATTGTGACGCCCCCAAAATAGGTCCATTCCATCCAACCTATTCTGAGTCGCCAAATACATGGTACAGAAAGTAAACTACAACTTCAATAATACAATTGTCGTACAAAATACGACAACACATACTGTGAGTTTAAATACAAATATTGTCTTCTAGAAAATATCCACACTCAAATAAGTCCTCAATAAAATTATTCAAACACTATTTTACAGAAATAGTGAGGAGTGTTAAAACATCTTTCTAGAACCATCACTCCATACCCCGACTAGATCCTGCTATGTTCTCACCTTCTGAGAAGAAAAATGGAACAAAAAGGAAAAGGGTGAGCTCAACTAGCCCAGTAAAGAATATTATGACTAAGATAATATACAACAAATTATCGTTAGTCTTCAACAGGGAAAAATCTGATAGAATATAATCGACAACAAGTTTTAGATCAACAACTGCAGCGGAAACAGCAAATCATTAGAAGAGTCGAGTAGAGAAAGAATTCTACTATCTTCTAAGATTTAAAAGTCCATCATTAATATTTTAACCCTGTAACAACAATCAATAACCATCTTTAATCAAATATTCATCTTTGCACTACAGGCCAAAGATATTCATTTGTATCACCTGTCAGTCATGTTCATCTCAACACCTGTTCATCTTTGCACTACAGGCCAAAGATATTCATTAAGCAATCATACATCTTTGCACTACAGGCCAAAGATATTCAGTAATATCATCATTTAGGACTGAGGATGATAAAAATATCTTAAAGAGAACAAATCAAGTGAGACAGAAGGACAAATATTAGGGATTCGTATAACAGTTTATCCAAGATCAATAATACTTCATAATAATCAATTGTGAAGCAGAATTCAAAAATAAAGATCAAAACATGGATACAATCAAAGATAGTAACCATAATAGACATCTTGGACAAAAAGAGAAAATTTTATTTTTCGGTGAATAGTGCCGTATTCGTGAATAGTACCGTATACGTGAATAGTGCCGTATACGTGAATAGTAACTCCGACACAAAAAGTTCTAAATTTTATAAAAAGTTTATATCAATATTTCAGCATAATGATATTGAGGAAAATAATATCATTAAGAAGAAAATAATATCCCTTACCTCAAAATATCAGTACTTCTGGACGGAATACCGGTATAAGGCTGAAAGAAACTTGCTCTGATGAATAGAAACTCTCAAAGTATCTAAATACTCACAAGATACACTCAATAATCTAGAGAGAGAAAGAGAGAAAACTTGTTTCTGGTGTGATTTTTAATTCTAACTTAGCCCTCTATTTATAGGAAAATTTTAGTAGGCTTGACCTGCAACCTGATAGCTTTACCTGCTACTATTCCCACCTACCACATTTGAAATATAATTCAGCATATTTCTTCACCAACCACAAGTGGGGCCCACCAATTCTAGAATTTTTTATCAAAATGATAAACTCCGAAAATTCAATAATTTCTGAACCAGTCATCTTGTAAAATTCATAATAAATCATACGTTCATTTTTAACGGTTCAAAATTTGTGGGCATATACTCAACTTATATATGTATAACATATCCAAAAATTACCACGATCCAACGGTCGGATTAAAAATTATTACCCCCGCAAAATATCTCAAAAATTCTTATTTTTAATACCTCCATTCTGACAAAAATACGGATAAAAACCTCAACATTAACTCCTTCATTTTTAACCACAAAAATATATCCCTCATTTATATCCACATAAAATAAATATTTCCTTATCATATGAATCAATAATTAATTATTCACAAATAATATTACAGAATCACATTTATGACAACCAGGCCGTTCCCAGGAAAGAGGGGGCTTTCCAATAAGGATTTCTCCTTATTGGCGCGTAATTAGATGACCAAACCTCTCCTTAGACAGAACTTTCTAGACATTGTCAATAATGTTATCTAATAATATTATTCAAATAATATGAATTATTGATCTGATAATGAAAAATACTGTGCAGCAACAATTATTGAAACAACAATAATATAAAATATCAACGCAGCAATTATTGAATCAATAAAATAAAATATTGAATAATAACTAGTGTAACAATTATTGAGTAGTGCCTTCTTACGTAAGAATCAATAATTGGTGCAATACCGTGTGCTACTGTATTTTAACCACCGGGTATTCCAACAGTATTAACGGTAACAACTACGCCGTTATTTATAAACAACTTATACTTGTCGTTTTCTTCATCCAATCGCTTTCTGTTATGGGGCCCACACAAGGCTGCGCCGTCATACGAATATTCCCCGACAGCAAGAATATTCTACGACCAAACGAATATTCCCCGACAAAATGATTATTTTATAACCACTTGCTTATTTTGCAAAATTTGCACATTTCACCCATAACCAAAGTATTATATCAAATTAACCCCTTATTATTCACAATAATATTTAGAGAAAATTTAATTTTATTCATTAATAAGCTGGGGTCTTACATTGATCATATTATTTTTATTATCATATATAACATTTTTATAACCCTGATGTTGAAATTCTCTTTCACTTGAGTGTAAAGATGGGTAGATTATTGGTATGATCATGACTTTGGGTTCTCTTTGGCCAGTAGTGCAAAGTTGAATTATTGACTAGTATGATTATGACCATTGAATTTATAATTGAATATATTCAACTTAAGTGCAAAGGTGAAATGATCAACATGGTTATAATTATTATTTATATAAATGATTATATATTTCTTTGAGATATTAATATATTTGGCCTGTAGTGCAAATATGAACTGTTGATGAATATATTTATCTTGTTGTGCAAATATGAACTGTTGAGGAATATCTTTGGCATGTAGTGCAAAGATGAATTGTTGATGAATATCTTTGGCCCGTAGTGCAAAGATGACCTGTTGTTGAATATCTTTGGCCAGTAGTGCAAAGATGAATTGGTGACGAATATCTTTGGGCCGTAGTGCAAAGATAAAGTTATTAGTATGATTATGAACAGGAACTGTGATTTGGTATAACCATGTTCTTTGATGTTTCAGGTAAAGACATGTGATGAAAATTATCTTCGTCCTGGGTGCGAAGAGGAATTTAGAATCACAATTATGATTATGAGTTATTCATATGTTTGTGGACCAGAACTGTTGATTGATGTTACAGGGATAAAATATTGTTGGTGGATTTTTAACATGGAGAAGATAATATACTTTATGGTCTATTTGACTCTTCTAATGGATTTCTCGTTCCGCTGCAACTATGGTTAAATTTTTTTATCATCTACCATATGTTCTAAATCTCTGATTTATTACTGTTGAAGGCTATTGATAATTTATTTATCTTTAGTAATGATATTCTTTACTGGGCTAGTTGTGATCACCCTTCTGTTTCACAATTCTTTTCAGGTAATAAGAGTGTAGCTGGGTCGAGGGAGGGTAACGGAAAAATAGAACGGTGGTCTCTAGCTATGGAGGTTCTCTCTAAGCAGTATAGAAAAGTGTTGTATACATCATTTAGTAGTTATATTTGGTGAATCAAATAGGGTGAGGCGAACCCAACGTTGGAAGGGTATTTTGCCACTATCATACAAGATGTCTAATGATATACAATCTCGTATCATCATAAGATAGAGATGTGCTCATCCACTTGCTGAGTATATCTACAAGCACTACCTATATACTCTTGGTGTTTATTTGGAGTATAATTCACGATTAGAGACAGTGGAGATAATGATATGTCAAGAGAAGACTCACCATTGGAAAGAATATGATAGTAATCTTCTTATTTTTCTTTGGGGTCTATTAGGTCAACCAAGGATAATTATGTGGACATATGATATCTATCATAACCTGGAAGCATGGCCTCCCATGATTGAAGGTTTGCTTGAGCACTTTCCAAAGATTCTAATTTCTAAAACAGTTTTTAACTGTACCTTTATGTAAGGTGTCATTGTGACGAGCTATCCAAGGTTAGGACATGAGTCACAGTTGGTATTAAAACTCACAGCATATGTGTTGTTGTATTTTGCACTATAATTGTTGTAATAAAGTTGTAATTATTTTCTGTACCATGTATTTGGCGACTCAGAATAGGTTGGGGGGGAATGGACCTATTTTGGGGGCGTTACAGCAATAGACTACCGTTCTATTCCCTTGTTATCCCCGCTCGACCCGACAACACTCTTATTACCTGAAAGGAATTGTGAAGCAAAAGGGTGAGCATAACTAGCTCAGTAAAGAATATCATGACTAAAGATAATTAAATTATTAATAGCATTCATTAGTAATAAATCAGAGATTTAGAACATATGGTAGATGGTAAAACTTTTCAACCATAGTTGCAGTGGAACGAGCAATCCATTAGAAGTGTCAAATAGACCATCAGGTCTATTATCTTCTCCATGTTAAAAGTCCACCAATAATATTTTATCCCTGTAACATCAATCAACAATTCTTGTCCACAATCATGTGAATAACTCATAATCATAATTGTGATTTTAAATTCCTCTTCGCACCCAGGACGAAGATAATTTTTATCACCTATCTTTACCTGAAACATCAAAAATCATGGTTATACCAAATCATAATTCTTTCTTATAATCATACTAATAAATTCATCTTTGCACTAAGGAAAAAGATATTCATTAACAATTCATCTTTGCACTACAGGCCAAAGACATACAACTGTATTTTAGAAGAGTCAAGTAGAGCATGATATCTACTATCTTTTACGAATTAAAAGTGTATAATCAATATTTTATCGCTGAGACTCACCTTAATAAATAATTCACATCATCGAATCATCCTTGCACTACGGCCAAGGATATTCATTATTATTATGACCACAAATTATCCATGCACTACGGACCAAGGATATTCGTGTTTTCAACAATGGTCATGATTATACCGAATAATCCCTAGTTATAATCATACCAACAATTGTCCATCAATAAACTACAGGCTAATGAGGACTTTTACCACATCATTCGTTACATTACGGTCATGATTATACCGAATAATCCCTGATCATAATCATACAAAGTCCATCTATGCACGTAACCCAAAGATGACTTTCATCACAATATAAGCATGAGGATGATGGCAATGATATAAGCAACAATTAAACGAAATCAAATAAAACGAAATCAAGGATAAATATTAAAGACTTTAATTTTATCCAGGGTTTAAAAATATCCAAATTGTCAACATGATACTGCTTCGTAAAGTAAAATTCAAGAATAATATTCGTGTACCAATAATAATTTGGACAGAAAAGAAATATACATTTCGGGTAAATAGTACCCCGTGAATTGTACCTTGTGAATAGTACTTCGGGAATAGTACCTCGTGAATAGTACGCCAACATGAAAAGTACCCCAAATACCCGAGTGAATAATATTCGGGTGAATAGTAATTTGGGTGAATAGTAACCCGGGAATAGTAACTCGTGAATAGTACTCCGACACGAAAAGTTTCCCGAATACCCGAGTGAATAATATTAGAGTAAATAGTAACTGGGTGAATAGTAACCTAAGAATAGTAACTCGTAAAAGAAAAATACCAAAGAAAATAATATTCCATGACGAGTACAAAAGAAATGATATCTCATATGAGTATAATAGAATATACGAAACAACAAATGGATTTTCACCCACCATGCGATAATCCACGTAGACAGATCTTTTCCACAATTTAATAAAAAATGAATTCGAAGGATCATTCACCATGCATGCGGTAATCCATATAGACATGTTATTCCAACAGAATAATAAAGAATGGAATAACAGAAGAATTCACTATGCATGTGGTAGTCCGCGTAGACAGGTTATTCCAACAGAATAATAAGGAATGGAATAATAGAAGAATTCACCAGGCATGCGATAGACCGCACAGACAAATTATTCCAACAGAATAATAAAGAATGGAATAACAGAAGAATTCACCAGGCATGCGATAGACTACACATACATGTTATTCCAACAAAATAATAAAGAATGGTATAACAACCCTTATGAATATTGAAAGAAATAACTCTCTTCATGAATACGAAAGAAATAATACTCCTTACAATAATAATAATATCTCTTACCTTAGAAGAAAACTAGATACTGGAATAATGAGGTAGCAGACTTCCCTTCTTCTTTCTGTCTATAATTTCTCTCTATAATAATTGCTCTATAGCTTTAGTGAATTGGTGAAAAATAATGAAGGAATGAGCTTCTATTTATAGGAAAATATAGCTTTCATAATTGCACATTTTGGGACTCAAAATATTACAGTATAATATCTCCCTCTTTTTCTTCATTTTTAATTTAGTCTTGCAAGTATTATCAAACTTGCACCACCTCCCCTAATAGTAAATTATGTGAATTAATAGTATAATCATGTGAAAAAACTAATTACAGTACAATACCTTCATCTTTTCCTTTATTTTTAATTTAGTCATACAAGTATTATCAATCTTGCACCAAGTCCCCTAATAGTGAATCATGTGAATCAATAGTATACACACGTGAAAACATAGTTATAAGCATGTGAACTAATATCAATTAATTGCTCATTTATCCGGTTAATTACCCGATTGGTTAATATAACCTCCAGACATCAATCATTATCGAAATAAATATCGATTTCCACTAATACTAATAATTGCAACACAATGGAGCTATCAATTTCATCTTTAATCAACACGAACTTATTCATTAGATGACCAAACCTCTCCTTGACAGAACTTCTAGACATTGTCAATATTACAAATAATAATATGAATAACTTTGTTACCTCAATTATTGATTTAATAATATAACATATTATGCAGATGATACTGTGGCAATAATTGAATCAATAATATGAGAGATACGATACCGCAATTACTGTAGAAATAATTGAGTATAACTGAGTGGCTTCTCACGTAAGCATCAATAATCAATACCATGCGCTACTATGCAACCACGCGTATTACTGTACTTTTACTACCGGGTAGTTCAACAGTTTAACGGTAAAACTTTCACCGTTATTTTTATAAAAAGATAATTCAGTCGTTTTCTAACTACGACAATAGTTTCGTTGTGGGGTCCACTAATGATTATGTCGTCGTATGAATATTCCCTATGAAAATGAATATTTCCCGACCAATCAAATATTCCCCGACACAACGAATAACAACTTGCTTACTTTGTAAAATTTTCAGATATCACCCTTAACTTTAAGCCTTTCTCGATTTAACCATTTACTAAATAAAATAATAATTATAAGAAAATTGAATACTTTTATTTCATAATTTCGGGATCTCACAATCTCCTCTCCTTATGAAATTTCGCCCTCGAAATTTACGTACCTGGTAGTTCGAAGAGATGAGAATACCTTGCTTTCTTTTCGGATTGTACCTTCCCGATTATTTCCTCTGTATCATGATTTTTCCATTACTCATTTCCTGTATTTCAGATATCATTCTAGAATATATCTTCAAAACAAAGGTTAATTGACATATCACAATTTGTCAACTTATCAAGTAAACAATTTCAGCTTAGGTAAGTCACACATTAGCGAAGTATATTACTCGTCTCTCCCCTCCTAGTTCTAGACTCATATCTCCGCCAGCGACCATATCCCTAAGCTCTTATACCATTTTTGACGCCCCCAAAATAGGTCCACACGACCCATTATGAGTCGCCAAATATCACACTATAAAAATCAAATATAAACTTCATTTATACAACTGTTGAACTATCGTGCAGAATACGACCACAATTAAACTGTGAGTTTTAATACAAATGTATGTAACTCTCATGGTGCCTCGACCACAACCTTATAATGGTACTTTAAATAAAAGTATAGCCAAAAACTGTTTTAGAAATTAAAATCCTTAGAAAGTTCTCAAAGAAACCTTCGTACATGGGAGGCCGTGCGTCTAGGTTATGATAGATATCATATGTCCACAGAATTATCCTTGGTTGACCCAATAGTCCCCTAATAAAAATAAGAAGATTATTATGATCTTCTTTCCAATGGCGAGTCTTCTCTTGACATATAATTATCTCTGTTTTCTACAATTGAGAATTATATTTCAAAGAAACTCCAAGATTATATAGGTAGTGCTCGTAGATATACTCAGCAAGTGGATGTGCATAACCATATCTTATGATAACACGAGGTTGTGTGTCATTAGACATCTTGTATGATAGTGGCAAAACACCCTTCCAAAGTTGGGTTCACCATGCCCTATTCGGTTTACCAAAATTAAATATCAAATGACGTATACAATACGACACACTTATCTAAAGTTCTCAACAAAAAATTTTCCATACTATGTAGGGAGAACCTCAACAGCTATAGACCTCCGTTCTATTCCCTTGTTATCCCTGCTCGACCCGACAACACTCTTGTTACCTGAAAGGAATTATGAAGCAAAATTATGAGCACAACTAGCTCAATAAAGAATATCATGACTAAAGATAATTAAATTATCAGTAGCCTTCATCAGTAATAAATAAGAGAGTTAGAACATATGGTAGATGATAAAACTTTTCAACCATAGTTGCAGCGGAACGAGCAATCTATTAGAAGAGTCAAATAGACCATCAGGTCTATTATCTTCTCCATGCTAAAAGTCCACCAATAATGTTTTGTCCGTGTTACATCAATCAACAATTCTTATCCACAATCATGTGAATAACTGATAATAATAATTGTGATTCTAAATTCATCTTCGCACCCAAGACGAAGATAATTTTCATCACCTATCTTTACCTGAAACATCAAAAATCATGGTTATACCAAATCAAAATTCTTTCTCATAATCATACTAATAAATTCATCTTTACACTACGGCTAAAGATATTCATTAACAATTCATCTTTGCACTACATGCCAAAGACATATAACTGTATTTTAGAAGAGTAAAGTAGAGCATGATATCTACTATCTTTTACGAATTAAAAGTGTATAATCAATATTTTATCGCTGAGGCTCATCTTAATAAATAATTCACATCGTCGAATCATCCTTGCACTACGGCCAAGGATATTCATTAGTATTATGACCACAAATTATCCATGCACTATGGGTCAAGGATATTCGTGTTTTCAACAATGGTCATGATTATATCGAATAATCCCTGGTTATAATCATACCAACAACTGTCCATCAATGAACTACAGGCCAATGAGGACGTTTACCACATAATTCGTTACATTACGGTGATGATTATACCGAATAATCCCTGGTCATAATAATACCAAATCCATCTACGCACGTAAGCCAAAGATGACTTTCATCACAATATAAGTATGAGGATGATGACAATGATATAAGCAATAATCAAACGAAATCAAGGATAAATATTAAAGACTTTAAATTTATCCAGAGATAAAAATATCCGAATTGTCAACATGATACTGCTTCGTAGAGTAAATATCAAGAATAATATTCATGTACTAAAAATAATTTGGACAAAAAAGAAATATATTTTTCAGGTAAATAGGTATACATCACCCATCTTGGGTCGCCAGATACATGGTACAGAATTCAAAAACAACTTAATAATACAACTGTCATGTACAATACTACAAAACATAAACTATGAGTTTGAATACAAATATTGTCTACTAGAGATTATACAAACTCAAAAGGAGTCCTCATTATAATTATTATCACACTAATTCACAGAATAGTGAGGACTACTAATGCACCATCTAGGACCTTCACTCTATTCCCCGACTAGTCCCAACTACGTTCTCATTTCCTGAAGAGAACAGTGAAAGAAAGGGTGAGCTCAACTAGCCCAGTAAGAAATATTATGACTAAGATAATGCAGAATAATTTATCGTTAGCCTTCATTAGTGTTAAACTGATAAAATATAATAACTATCAACTTTAACTACAGCGGAACAAGCAATCCATTAGAAGAGTCAAGTAGAGAATAAAATCTACTATCTTTTATGATTTAAAAGGTTTTTCATCACTTTTATCGCTGGGACTCAGCTTAATAAATAATCCACATCATCGAATCACCCTTGCACTACGGCCAAGGATATTCTTTAGTATCATGACCACGAATTATCCATGCACTACGGCTAAAGATAATCATGTTTTCATCAACGGTTCTGATTATGCCATAAAATAATTCATCTTTGCACTATGGCCAAAGAGAATCCATAGCCATAATCATACCAAAAATTGTCCATCAATGCACTACGGGCCAATGAGGACCTTTTCCACATCATTTGTAACATTACGATTATGATTACACCGAATAATCCCTGGTCATAATCATACCAAGTCCACCTATGTACTACAGGCCACAGATGACTTTCAACAAAATATAAACATGAGGATGATGACAATGATATAAGAATTCAATAAAACAAGTTCAAGAATTAATTTATCCAAGAACTATTAACGTCCAAATTGTCAACATGATACTGCTTTGTAGAGTAAAATTCAAGAATGCTCAGAAGAATATTTCCATGAAAAGATACTGGATGAAGAGCAAATATCAAGGATATTCCACTAATTTAATGGAGTATAGAAGTCAAAGTTTTAACCAACTAAGTATAATAAAGAATAGAATAACAAAAGAAATCACCATGCATGCGGTACTTCGCATAGACAGGTTATTCCAACAGAATAATAATAACGAAACCAGGTCAGGCAAAATTTGCACCGACATGATGTTCCAGCAGAATAATAAAGAATAGAATAACAACAGAAATCACCATGCATTCGGTACTTCGCATAGACAGGTTATTCCAACAGAATACTAATAAGGACAGAATCAGGTCTGGCGTAAAACGCACAGACAGGATATTCCAACAGAATAATAATAAAGACGGAACCAGGTTCGGCGTAAAATGCACATACAGGATATTCCAACAGAATAGTAAAGACGGAATCAGGTCCGGCGTAAAACGTACAGACAGGATATTCCAATAGAATAATAAAGACGGAATAATAGAAGAATGTCACCAAGTATAGGGTAGTCCGCGTATATTGGTTATTCCAGTAGAATAATAAAGAATGGAATAACAGAAGTTCTCTTCATGAATACAAAAGAAATAATACCCCTTACGGGTACAACAAATAATATTCCCTACCTTTGAAAGAAGAGTATTCCGACTGGTAGGGCGAGGATATATTCGAAGAAAACTTGCACTACACTCAAAGCTTTCTTAAACTCTAAATAAATACGCTCAAGATTATAGAAGAAGAAACCTCTCTATAGTTTCTCTCTCTAGAGTTTCAGTGAATTCGTAAGAAATAATGAAGGAATGAGCTTCTATTTATAGAAAAATTGACTGCATAGTAACTAACTCATGAACGGTCCAGATTGATTTACTTTAATCTGACTGTCCATATTTAAAGCAAAATCTTTTAAATAAAATATAATATATTCTATTTATAATCTAATAAAACGAATAACTTTATAAAAGATTTTACTATGTAAATACTATGCAGGCTGTAACACCCCAGTCTCACATCGAAAGATTGGGGGAAAATTTGTTTTCATATAAGGAAATAAGTTACTACCAATAGTACCTTTAAGTCATGACCTTTTGGGAGCCTGTGGTGGGCTAAGATAACCCAAGAAGATACTATTGGGCCAGTAGTTTGAGGCCTTATTTTGATGGATTTGATTCGATTCGGACTTGGGATTTGACCAGAGATTTATTCTGGACTCAGGATTTGACCCGGGTTGTTTCATATGGTATCAAAGTCGACTCTCGAAAGCTCGGGTCGGTCATCCGATCGAGTTGCCGGAGGTGGGGACACGAAGCTAGCCGGTATTATCCCACAATGGCTAGAGAGGCAAAGATCTTTGGGCCCGTGTGTGTGATCGGTTCTGACGGGGACGTCAGAAATTTAAGTGGGAGAGTTTGTAACACCCAAGTCCCACATCGAAAGATAGGGGAAAAATTTGTCTGCATATAAGGAAATAAGTTACTACCAATAATACCTTCAAGTCATGACCTTTTGGGAGCCTGTGGTGGGCTAAGATAACCCAATAAGATACTATTGGGCCAGTAGTTTGAGGCCCTATTTTGATGGATTTGATTTGATTCGGACTTGGGATTTGACCCGAGATTTATTCCGGACTCGGGATTTGACCCGAGTTGTTTCATAGGCACTATGCAAACACTATGCATAATAAAATATAATATATTCTATTTATAGAATAACTTTATAAAAGTATTCTGTTTTATATAAGAAGATTTTACTATGTAAAACACTATGCATAATAGAATATAATATATTCTATTTATAGAATAACTTTATAAAAGTATTATGTTTTATATAAAAAGCTTTTCTGTTTTATTACATTAATAATACCAATAAAACAAAACGTATCACCTTTATTATAATTTCTACCAACGGTCTGAAAAATTAGCACATCTCTTCATAGAATAATATTGTACTCAAAAATAATTTGGACCGAAAAGAAATATATTTTTCGGGTGAATAGTACCCCGTGAATAGTATTTCAGAAATAGTACCCTGTGAATAGTACCCCAACACACAAAAATACCCCAAATACTCGAGTGAATATTATTCGAGTGAATAGTAATTTAGGTGAATAGTAATCCATAAATAGTAACTCGTGAATAGTACTCCGACACAAAAAGTGTCTCGAATACCCGATTGAACAATACTGAGTGACTTCTCACATAAGCATCAATAATCAATAACGTGTGCTACTATGCAACCACGCGTATTACTGTACTTTTAACACAGGGTGTTTCAACAGTTAACGGTAAAACTTCTGTCTTTATTTCCATAAAGTATTTTTGTCATTTTCTCAATCCGACAATAATTTCGTTGTGGGGTCCACCAATGATTGTACCGTCATACGGATATCCCCCGACAAAAAGAATATTTCCCGACCAATCGCATATTATACAACAACTTGCGTACTTCGCAAAATTTATAAATACTACCGACAACTATAACATTATATCAAATCCACACCATAATATTAAAAAATTTATTTCGAGAAAATTAAATCTTTATTCATAAAATCTGGGGTCTCACACATGCGATAGACCGCACAGACAGGTTATTCCAACAGAATAATAAAGAATGGTATAACAACCCTTACGAATATTGAAAGAAATAACTCTCTTCATGAATATGAAAGAAATAATACTCCTTACAATAATAATAATATCCCTTACCTTAGAAGAAAACTAAATACTAGAATAGTGAGGTAGCAGACTTCCCTTATTCTTTCTCTCTATAATTTCTCTCTATAATAATTGCTCTATAGCTTTAGTGAATTGGTGAAAAATAATGAAGGAATGAGCTTTTATTTATAGGAAAATATAGTTTCCATAATTGCACATTTTGGGGCTCAAAATATTACAGTATAATACCTCCATCTTTTTCTTCATTTTTAATTTAGTCCTGCAAGTATTATCAAACTTGCACCACCTCCCCTAATAGTAAATCATGTGAATTAATAGTATAATCATGTGACTCAATAGTATAATCATGTGAAAAAACTAATTAGAGTATAATACCTTCATCTTTTCCTTTATTTATAATTTAGTCATGCAATTATTATCATTCTTGCACCAACTCCCGTAATAGTAAATCATGTGAATCTATAGTACACACGTGTGATTACATAATTATAAGTATGCGAATTAATAGCAATTAATTGCTCATTTATCAGGTTAATTACCCGATTGGTCAATATAACCTCCAGACATCAATTATTATCAAAATAAATGTCGATTTCCACTAACACTAATAATTCCAACACAATAGAACTATCAATTTCATCTTTAATCAACACGAACTTATTCATCATTAATATTATTACACACAATATTTAACAACCAGGTCGTTCCCAGGAAAGAGGGGGCTTTCCGATAAGGATTTCTCTCTATTGGTACACAATTAGATGACCAAACCTCTACTTAACAGAACTTCTAGACATTGTCAATATTGCAAATAATAATATGAATAACTTTGTCGTCTCAATTATTGATTTAATAATATAACATATTATGCAGATGATACTATGACAATAATGTAATCAATAATATGAGAGATACGATACCGCAATTACTGTAGCAATAATTAAATATAACTGAGTGACTTCTCACGTAAGCATCAATAATCAATACCGTGTGCTGCTATGCAACCACGCGTATTACTGTACTTTTACTACCGAGTAGTTCAACAGTTTAACGGTAAAACTTTCGCCGTTATTTTTATAAAAAGATAATTCAGTCATTTTCTAACTACGACAATAGTTCTGTTGTGGGGTCCACCAATGATTATGCCGTCGTACGAATATTCCCTATGAAAATGAATATTCCCCGACCAATCGAATATTCCCCGACACAACGAATAATAACTTGCTTACTTTGTAAAATTTTCAAATATCACCCATACTTTAACCCTTTCTCAATTTAACCATTTACTAAATAAAATAATAATTATAAAAAAATTGAATACTTTTATTTCATAATTTCGGGATCTCACAGATATGTGGCATGTCAATTAACCCTTATTTTGTGGTAGTGTTTGAGAATGACATCTGAAAATTTTGAGATAAACAATGGAGCACATGAGACCGTTGAGACACCGCCAATCAATAACCCGGATAATGTGCATTAGGAAGGCAATAATCCTCATGTAAACAACAACACCAACCAAATGATGAGCGATGAGATGTTTAGGAGCTTTCTACAATTTATGCAACACCAAACAAGAAAACTCCTGTTCAAAATGCAGATGGAAACAATAGCAACTCACGATTGGTCACTGTTAAGCAATTCAAGGAGTTGGGACCACCGGAGTTTTTGAAAAAGCCAGAGCCACTCAAGGCAGAAGCATGGATTAAGCATATCACCAAGATATTTGTTGTCTTGGGATGCATAGTAGAGAAAAAGGTTCCCTTCGCCACCTTTGTGTCACATGGAGAGGCAGATTACTGGTAGAAATCCGTAAAATATACCCATTTGTCCGCACTTAAGATGTCTTAGAAGAAGTTTCATGAATTGTTAAATGACAAATATTTTCCAGAAAGTATTTGTCACATGAAGGAGGTGAAATTCATCAAACTAGAGCAGAACAACATGACTATATCGCAATACAAGGCAAAGTTTGTGGAGTTATCTCGGTTTGCATCTCATTTGGTGGATAATTAGGAGAGAATGACACGAATGTTTCTGCGAGGTTTGAAGCCTGAAATTCGTCAATGACTCATTTCTCACAAACTTTGTTTGTATTCAGATGTTGTGAATAGGGATCAGTTATTTGAGCGCGATAATGTGTCATCTCAACCAAAAGGAAACGACCAACAACATGATAATAATCGTACCGGTGGAAACAGCCATCGAAACAATGATAACCATCGTTGAGGAAATTATCATGCTAGAAATGGTAACCACTTCGGTTGTAATCATGGCCAAGATAATAGGAGAGGTGAACTAAGTGGGAACAACTTTAAGAAGAGAAGATTTAACAATAACGGAAAGACATCGGCAGCAGCGCCAGCACCAACACCCATTTCTAATGAAAGAGAATGACCACCGATCGTATTCTATAAATACGACATGAGGGACACATAAGTCCAAACTGTACGCAGGAACCAAAAGTGTGTTTCAATTGCTGAAAGGAAGGTCATTTAGCTCGATTTTGTCATGCAACGAAGTTAAGTCCAGTTGGGACGGTGGCACCGAAGGCTGTCCTGGACAAGTCAAAGTCGATGGTTCAAGGAAGAGCGTTTGTCGTGACTTCTCAAAAAGCGAGGAACCCGAACAAAGTTATCACAGGTAAGCTAATCATAAACTCTTGCGAAGTCTATACCTTATTCGATACCGGTTCTACCCACTCTTTTATTTCACCTAATTGCGCTCAACGTTTGAACTTAACTCTTGAGAAATTAGACTTTGACTTATCAGTTGAAACTCTGTTAAAAGAAACCTTCATTACATCCAGCGTTAATAAATCTTGTTTGATTCAAATCGTACTGCTTTATTTATATTTCGTCCCGCCTGGAGTTTACTTCGTGGCGGTTGATCGTCGTTACTACTTTATTTACATTTAGTCCCGCCTAGAGTTTACTTCGTGGCAGTTGATCACATTTACTGCTTTATTTACATTTTTGATCCTTCGTGGAGGTGTTTCGTGGTGGTTGATCATGTCTATATATATATATTTACCGCTTTTATATATTTATATTTCTGATCCCCCATTGAGGTGCTTCGTGGTGGTTGATCATGCTTCTCTGTGTGTGTGTGTGTGTGTGTGTGTGTGTGTATATATATATATATATATATATATATATAACTTCTTACTGCTTTCAATATAAGCTGCGGCATCATGTGAGCCTAGAAATCATGTGATCACAGATTCAGTCTACTGAATCTAGATTCGGTTCCCGTTATGGACATTTTTCAGCTGTAAGCAGCTTGTAAATTATTCATGGTGTTTGAATTTCCTTAGATGGTTGTGATGCCCATGAGGAGTTCGACACTGCTATATATTATTTTCTCGAAGTTGCTTCGCATCTCAAAAATAAAAGTAAACAAGCCGAACATTTAATAATAAAATGGAAGTATGAAAAGGTCTCAATTACTATTGAGCACAGGGTTTAAAAAACCTCTTTTACAAAACTTCACGGTTATATCATGTTTAAAATTGAATTTTTCATACAAATTTGAACCCTTTGTATATAGGTGCGAACGAGGCCTCGCACTACTTCCAAATAAATTGCACATTGATCCACACACACATTTATATAACAGTTTCTTGAAAAGTGGCGGTCACCGTGGTAACACTGATGTCGCGGGGTGCCTAACACCTTCCCTCCGCATAATCAAGCCCTCGAACTCAAATGAATCTCAGTTTCACAGACTTGTCTAGCAGTGTCACGTCACTGGGTCAATGTGCAAACCTTTTCTCGATTGCGTTGGTGCAACCGATTAGAAACACCAACTGGCGACTTTTTCAGTCAAATCGTCGACATGATACATGTCAGACCTTTTTCACTTATTTTCTCAAACAAATCTCACATAACATGAGAAGACCAAAGAACAAGAAATGAAAAGGGACAAATAAAAATTCTGATGTCGACAGGTGGCGACTCTGTTGGGGACACTAGTAAGAGGGCTTAAGCTGCTACTACAAGCTTTTCAAAACTGTTATATGCTTGTGTGTGAATATTGCATTTACATTTATGATGAATGTGTACAAATGCATTTTACTTACTGCACTGCAATATATCTATCTGTGATATTAGTGCTTCGTACATGTCATCATTTTCATAAACGGTGAGACACGTTATATGTGAATGTATGTTGTGTGGTTCCTCCACTAGGAGGCTATCATGTCGGTGTTTGATTACTGGACTCGTAGGGAGACTAATTCCAATGAGGCTCAGGAAAGGCACCACCCAAATTCGCTCCAGTTGAAAAATCGGATGAACTTCTCGTCAAGTAGATTGCGATGATCTGGGAACCTTCATGCCAAAAAGTCACGAGAGTGACCCTAAGATAGATCAGCCTCTGATAAACCAAACGCCTTTATGTAATGGAAAATATGAATAATATTTGTGCATGCATGACATGCTATCAAATGACACCCGTTTTTACAGGATAACATTCCTAAAATGGACACATTATGATAGCATGTAAACATTTACATTATCCCTAAAGACTAAATTACATAAGTTTTTGTAGGGAAACAATTGGGCCTGTTACCCGCTCAAAATCCAAAAAGGTCACAAGCCTGCAGCCAATTATGTCTTCTTCTGACCAGTCTAATCCTGTTTCTCGAGAAGAATTTGACGGACTAACTAAGCAAATTATAGATTTGGTTGTTCTGCTGAAAGAATTGCATCAGTCTACTCAGGGTACAAAGATACCTACACATACAAAATCCTCTGCACAAGGAGGAACACAAGGTTTGATAAAACAAATCCAGAACCTCAGTTGGACATGATCAACAAAGACCCTGATAAAACCCATCTCAAAAGAGATCCAAACACCGGTGATATCAGGAAGAAGGTTCTTTAAATGGAAGAAACTATCCATTCTCTCAAAGGGATTGGAACACGCGAGAGTGTTTCATATGATGACCTTTGCATATTCCCTGGTGTTCACTATCCAGAGAAATTCAAAACCCCTAACTTTGAAAAGTATGATAGATTAGGGGATCCTTACACACATTTGGTGTTCATTGGAGAACTTGGATTTTATACGAAAAACGAGAAGCTCAGAATGCAGCTATTCCAAAAGAGTCTAACTAGAGAAGCCCATTCGTGGTATACCAGATTAGACAACTCAAAGATCTATAGTTGGGAAGAGCTAACTCACGCCTTCCTCACTCGATACAGTTTTTAGTCTCAGATGGCTCCTGACCGGTATCAAATTACCAAGGTCAAGAAACCGTTCAACGAGTCTTTCAGAGAGTATGCTCAAAGGTGGAGGCGCCTTGCTGCTCAAGTTATTCCTTCCATGACAGAGTTAGAAATGGTCATGACTTTTATAGACATACAAGAAGTTCTTTCTATGAGAGAGTCTTAGCTGGTATTGGAAAACCATTTTCTGAAATGATCAAGCACAAAGAGATGGCTAAGATGGAATTAAAGTCAGGTAAGATTCAAGACCTAGCCGCTCTTAAAGTGGTTGCTAAACACATCTAGTCTGGATCTTATGGAAACAACCCCTGGAAGGTCCATAAAATGAAAGAGGAGGGTGTTTTTTTGATACTACAAGGTCAAAGAGGCAGTCAGAACATACCTATAAAGAGGAGAAACTACTCCCCTTTTCAAGCACAATCTTCAAACCCTCAATTGCCGAAAAGTGGAGAAGCAAAGTGCCCTCGAACGTTCACACCCTTAGAGGACTCGCTCGAGAAAATTCTTGTTCTTCTTACTACTCAGAAGAAAATCACATTTCTTCATCCGCCAGTCAACCCTAATGGGAGGGGTTTCAATGCTACTCGAAAGTGTGCTTATTATGCAAGGGCATCTGGACATGATACTCAAGATTGTTGGGCCTTGAAACACAAGATCCAAGATTTGATAGACAATGCTGAGATCGTGGTTACCAAACCAGATCAACCTCACGTGCAAGATAACCCTCTTCCTCAATAGGTTATGAAGCCCACCATCAAAGCAAAGGGGAAGATTCCCATGGAGAAGATTGTGAAATTCCTCCGCACTATGGGCCATAATTAAGCCAAGGTGGTTTTAATCTTAAGAGAAGCTCCACATTAGATCTCAACACTGGACTTGGTTTTCTCTTCCAAGGATCACATGAAGATCTTACTGAAGGTTTTGGAGGAAGCCTATTTACCAAAATCAGTGGATGTTGAAAAATTTCAACATCTAGTTGATCACATTTTTAACAACAATGTGATATCCTTCACTGATGACGACATACCGCCTGAAGGGACCAGTCATTGCAAGCCATTGCACATTGTATTTTTGTCCTGCAGGTATATGTTAGCTGGAGTTTTGATAGATGGAGGCTCGTCTTTGAATATTTTTCCTTATGCAACCATGGTAAAGATGAATGTCAATCTCAAACGGATTATAAGTAGCCATACGATTATCAAAGCTTTTGATGGATCCCGATTAAATTCGGTCGGAGAGGTTGAGCTGTCAATTGAGATTTGTCCAAATACATTCAATGTATCCTTTCATTTCCTCAAGATAGATTCAGGATATAACCTGCTATTGAGGAGACCATGGATCTACAAGGCTGGAGTCGTCCCTTCTACACTTCATCAACAATTGAAATACATTATCAACGTCATTAATAGCCTAGTCACTGTCAATGCTGAGCCGGAATGTCCTGAACAAGGAAACCTACCACTCATCAGCTTCAATTCAAAAGTTGAGCAGGCCAGTTTTCATACTTTGGAAGTGAGCAACACACAATACCATCCTATTGGAGCGCCACTTCTCGTACCCAAGATTTTTGCCGAATTGATGGCAGTTACCCAAGAAATGATGTCATTGGGTCATCAGCCTGGACAAGGGCTGGGTAAAAATCAAGAGGGTATTAAGCACCCAATTCAAGTGTCCAGTCAAACCGGGATAGCCGAACTAGGCTATTCTACCAGTTCCAGTCATAGGAATCCTTATAAGCACAAGAAGATTCCTTAAGCTTCCGCCACACGATAATTTTCTCCACCTGCCCCTCATGAGATGATACAGTCTCTGGTAAAGGTGCAAGCCCATGTTATGGCTATGCTGTTTACCAAAACTAGTACCGTTTAAAGCAAAAGAGGTCCTGATCCTGAAGTGGAAGAAATGGAACGAAAACGTAAACATGACATCGCCTTGATGATGTCAGGTATACACATCATTGTCCATAATGAACATACAAACTAATAAACCCCATACGATGATTGCCCAGATGTTATGGTTATCATTCAGGAAAAAGAGGATGATGACAGCCCCTCCATCACTGCAGTCCATCAGAACTTTACCCTCAACAAATGGAACAATACTCCATTCATTGGTCGACGAGGGTAAAACGGGTAGATATCCCTATGTCCTATAGATAACTTTAATTGCTTACTTTTCTATACAGTATTAGCAGTTATTTTATCAGTACATGCTAACACTTTTGTATGATTAAACAACTTCATATATTAAGTGAGAGCATATTTTGTTTTAGGACTTTGAATTTAGATGTGCCTGTACTTGCTGATGAGGTGCCTTTTCTCCACAAGGACAATAACTTTGATGAAAAGTTAGATTCAGACTTGATGGAAATACAAGAGGACATTGAGATACCTCAGGAGATTAAGGAATGGGTCGAAGACAAACCTAAACCCAACCTTGACCAAACCATTTCTTTCAATCTCGGAACCTTAGAAAGCCCTAAGTTAATCCAGAATGGTTCAGACCTAACTCCAATCCAACGGAATGACATGGTTGCACTACTAACCCAATTCTAGGATGTGTATGCATGGTCTCATGAAGACATGGTGGGTTTGTCCACTGACATTGTCCTTCATTGCCTTCCCATTAAGGAGGGATTTAAGCCAGTAAGGTAGAAGCTCCAGCGATTGAAACCTGATTGGAGTTTATGTTAGAGTTTATGCCCTAGAGGCCAATTATTTGATATAATTGCTTAACGTTTTGATATTATATTTGATTGAATAAACGAATGATTTTATTATGGTTTTAATTATTGCGTTATATAAATGTTAACATAATAAAAATCTTTAGAATAGTGATACAAATTATATAGTTTCAAGTATGTGACTTGAATATGAGATTATATAATTATAATTAGTATCATTGTTCTTAAATGTCCCTAGTCGAGTATCATTGTTAATGGGACAACAATGATGTATTAAGACTAGTATGTGGATTGAGTGATGACCAAATCTCATTGGTCATAAATATATGAGATATTAAGTCAATGCATAGGTACATGTTAGAGAATGATGTACTGGACAGACCCACCATGAGAATTCTATGTGGAGCATTATACGAAGTGTCATTAGCAATTCTCATAGTGACAATGATGTAATGGTCCTCCGACCTGAAATCACTATATTTCTAAATGGAAATTTATGTACTTTGATATCATCAAATGTCACCTTTAATAGGGTGGACTATAAAGGTGATTATTGGATATATCATGAATTGTGTGAGGAATATGAGTAATCTACATAGAATTTAACCATCCTATATACTAGGGGTGATATACATAGGCCTCTTGATTAAGTAGGACTATGAAATGCATGGTCATGCTCAAATAATGATTTGTTTTATATAGTCTACTCATTGATCAAGAAAAACTCATATTAAATTATAAAGAGTATGACACATTCCAATACTCGAGTTTAATCTAGGATATTAAGGTTAAAAGGATTAAATTACATTGAAACATTGGTCACGAAAAGGTTACATAGAATCATCGATCTTATTATTACTTGGGTAGCAGTGATGCATTACTAGATGTCGCTCACTGTTTATAATTTTATAATATAATTTTAAAATTATTTCCAACGTAATAATAACTTATAGGGTCACACGCATAGAACGTAATTTAAAAGGGAATTAATTTAAATTTTAAGGATTTAAATATATTAATATGATTAATAGTATTTAAATCACGAATTTAAATTAAAAGGATAATTTGAACATATGTATATTAATTAAGTAAGACTTAATTAAGATATATATATATATATATATATATATATATATATATATATATATATATATAAATTCGGATTTTATGAAATTATGTTTTGATTAATACCTTTTAACTACTATATATATGATATATAGCAGCCACTTAGGGTAATATCATAACTTCAAAACCCTAGCCGCTCTTAGAGATAGACTAGGGAGAAACCTTTCGAAAAATCTTGTTCCTTTGGTGGCTAGTACCGCAAGTCCCTTTATTGCAGAATCGTGAGACGGTTCGTGCGACGTTCGTGTGGATACCATAGAGACATAGTTTCGTGTGGAATTGCGTTGGAGATTCGAAGCGTTTCAGAAGCATTTTCATATTCGGTATAATCTCTTTACACCGAGTTAATTGATTTTTGCATGGATCCTATTTAGGGTTTCAAAATTGGTTTAAAATTTTAATTTCCGCTGTGCGTTTCTGTATCGAAATCCCTACAGTTTAAAGGTGAAAAAAAAATTGTGAAATAATTTCAAGCTGGCATTATCATGGTGTCTACATATCCGGAGTGGATATCCAACACAGTTCTCATGCCTAAACCAGGAGGAAAGGTGCGAGTTTACGTGAATTATTGGGATCTGAACAAAACTTTCCTTAAAGATAACTTTCCCGTGCCCTTTATCCACAGTCTCATTGACAATACTGCTCAATACGACATGTACTCGTTTGCCGATTACTTCACGGGATATCATCAGATTATGGTTGCTGAGGAGGATTGTGAGAAAACTGCTTTCATCACGCCTTGGGGAACCTTCTGCTACAGACGGTTGTCATTTAGCCTCATCAATATCGGGGCAACCTATCAGCGAGCTATGATGGCTCTTTTCCACGACTTAATGCATATGGAGATAGAGATCTACGTGGATGACATCATTATCAAGTCCCGAAGGGAGGAAGACCGTTTAGACCATCTCAAGAAGCTCTTAAACAGGTTGCGTAAGTATAACTTGAAGTTGAATCCAGCCAAGTGCGCCTTTGGCGTTAAATCAGGCAAGTTGCTAGGTTTTCTAATCAGCCACAAAGGGATTGAGCTAGATCCCACCAAAATCCAGGCCATTAAGGAAATGACCATTCCTCAGATAGAGAAGGACATACGGGGATTTTAGGGAAGAATTAACTTCATTAGCAGGTTTATCTCTCAACTCACAATAACCTATAAGGCCATCTTCAAGCTGTTAAGGAAGAACTCCTCCATGAAATAGAATGATGAGTGTCAGAAAGCCTTCCTTACAATTAAAGAGCAGTTGGTTAATGCTCTTGTTTTGGTACCACCCAGGGATGATGTTCCCCTGTTTATGTACATGTCCATTAATGACAATGATATGGGCTGAATGCTTGAAAAAAAAGACAATAGAGGCCAAGAACGAACTATCTATTACCTCAACAAAAGATTCAGTAGCAGTGAACACAAGTACACTCTTATTGAGAAGACTTGTTGTGCTTTAGCATGGGCATCCATGAGGTTACAGCAATACCTCCATAGTCAAACAACCCATCTCATATCTCGCATGGATCCTCTCAAGTACGTGTTCAGCAAGCCTATACTGAATTATCGGCTGTCTAGATGGAAGTTGATCCTACAACAATTTGACATCGTCTACGTGACGCAAAAGTCTATCAAAGGTCAAGGAATTACGGATCAACTGGCCATCGCACTTGCATGGGACTTTAAATGTAAGACCCAAACTTTTATGAAAAAAGATTAATTATTCTCAAAATATATTTTTGAATATTATGTTGTGAATATGATATAATGTTATAGTTGTGGGTAATATTTATAAATTTTGCAAAGTAAGCAAGTTGTTATAAAATATTCGATTGGTCGGGAAATATTTATTTTAACAGGGAATATTTGTATGACGGCACAATCATTGGTGGACCCCACAACAGAAGTATTGTCGTAGTTAGAAAACGACAGAATTATCTTTTTATAAAAATAACGGCGAAGGTTTTACCGTTAAACTGTTGAACTACCCGGTAGTAAAAGTACAGTAATACGCGTGGTTACATAGTAGCACACGGTATTTATTATTGATGCATAAGTGAGAAGTCACTCAGTTATACTCAATTATTGCTACAGTAATTGTTGCATCATATCTCTCATATTATTGATTCAATTATTGTCACAGTATCATCTGCATAATATTTTATATTATTAAATCAATAATTGAGACGACAAAGTTATTCATATTATTATTTGCAATATTGACAATATCTAGAAGTTCTGTCAATGAGAGGTTTGGTCACTTAATTGCGCGCCAATAAGGAGAAATCCTTATCGAAAACCCCCCTCTTTCCTGAGAACGACCTGGTTGTTAAATATTGTGAGTTATAATATTAGTGATGAATAAGTTCGTGTTGATTAAAGATGAAACTGATTGTTCCATTCTGTTGGGTTTATTAGTGTTAGTGGAAATCGATATTTTTTTCGATAATAATTGATGTCTGGAGGTTATATTGACAAACCGGGTAATTAATCGGATAAATGAGCAATTAATTGCTATTAATTCATATGCTTATAAGTATGTGTTAACATGTGTGTACTATTGATGTTAAGTTTATAATATTCTTGAACGCAATCAAATGGCACAAAATAAGCGAAAATGTGAAAAATCAGAGTTTTAAAATTTTACAAACCATATACCCGGATCATCCTTTATGCGCAATTATTAATTAAACGAAATGATAAAGAACAAGAATCATACCCTTGAAGATTCGAGCTTCTTCAGGTACAAGTTCACCTCCAATCCTTTTCGCGTTCAACTTGAATCCACCGGGTTTGGTTCCTTCCTTTGATCAACGTTAGCCACCCAAGTGTTTAGCCTCTAGAGGTGATCCACCAAGGAAGAAGAAAGATTCAAGAAGATGAGTATTTGACAAAACCCTAATTTTTCTATCTCTCATAGAAAAGGGTATACTCTTCCAACTATTGGAATCACGTATTCACGTGTTGTGAAAGTGTTAACCAACCTCACCCATAATAAGACTCCTCTTATTTATAGACGTGGACAACCTTCCTTAACAATTAAGGATTTGGGTTTTATTTTAATTAATTAAACTCCTTTAATTAATTAGGCTCCTAATCTTATTAGGAATAATTAATTAAACTTTTAATTAGTTAGCCTCCTAATCTTATTAGGAATAAATGAGAGTACTTTTATTAATTAATTTTCAAACTCCTTTAGGAATTAAATAATAGTAATAGTAATAATAATAATAAGACTCCTCTTACTAATTTATATTTAATATTTCTAAAATATTAAATAATAGATATTAAGCTATTTAATTTATTCTATCAACATAGATTATATTAAACATAATTAACTTAGTATTACAATTATGTTATTAAGTTCTTAAATAATTATTCTTCCTTTTATGGTGTGACCCTTTAGGTTCTCCATATTAAACTGGTTGCGAATAAATCAATTAGAACAATTCTAATCTTATTTAAATAAATAAATTAAAATATTAATTTATTTAAATAAATAATATTTATTCTACAATATGGATAAGCCTCCCTAGCGATCAACGACTTTTCAGATAATATAGATTTCAACATTATTCATAAAAGAACCTTTGAGTAAATAGTTACCGTACAATTCAATCCTTCCACCATACAATGTCCCAAATAAATATAAGACATAGAATTACTATCAAGTCTTATTTTATTTAATTATACGTATTTTGACTCTTAAATGCACAACACCAAATAATATAAACTAGAAACTCCTTTCTAATTTTATTATGCCTTGGCCAAGGACTACTGGGTTGTCATTTATCGAATCACATTGGACATTTCTTTTCTTTTACTAGAAGTGGTAGATTCTTTATTGATCATACATTATCTCCATGTACAACTTATTATACCCAAGCATACCCTTTGATATACCCTAAGGGTCTTAAGGAATAAGTCAAAATATAATTCATCACACACAAGATAATATGATGATCTCAAGTCCAATGATCACTTGTACTACTATCACTACAGGAATTCCTATTGACAGACAAGTAAAACTCCATTAGGTATTCCTTAGCAAGCCACGTTCAGTGAACTTATTCTCTAATAAGCACCTACATACTTGCTTTAGTATCTCCACACAAATGATCATGAGATCAATCATCCTCATCTAATGAGCAAGCAACGTATGTACCAATCTATCCGGATTCACTAATCCTCAATTTAGTAATCCAAAAATTATGAACTATTTTAGTTTTAAGCTTTCTAAGAATTTAGATCTCATTAGAATGATCATCGTCGTTATTCTAAAAGAATTGCTTAAAACTATGGGTTTATCACATATTATAAAACAGCATCATGTAGATAATGAAAAGCTGTTAATAAATTAATATTTTTTTTATTAATAAATGAATAAGATTGTTACAAAGTATATGCTTTTATCATCAAACATAATTGACTTGTGTGCATACTACTTTCAATCTCCCACTTGCACTAAAGTCAATCGTCATGGTATCTCATACACTTCTTCTCTAAGTGACGATTATCATGTTGTTGGATAAGCTTTAGTTAATGGATATGTAATGTTGTTCTTGAGAGTTCACTATCTCTATAGTGATTTCCCATCTTTCAATGATTCCTATAATTAAGTGAAAGTGCCACAACACATGTTTAGATCCAAAATGAGACTTAGGAACTATTCTGAATTCTGTAATGAACTTTTCATCCAAACAATCAACTTACAGCTTCATTTATAGCTATATACTTTGTCCTTATCACTAAACCAACAACTCTTTGTTGTTTAGAACCTTTCCAATTCACTGCACCACCGTTCAAGGTAACTCTTAACCTTAAAGTGGATTTTCTGTCGTCTTGGTCTGTCTGAAAAACTTGAGTTTGTTAAGCCCTCTAGTTTTAATTTAGACCCACCATGAATATGATCACATCCTTAGTGCTGGTTAAGTACTTTAAGATATTTTTCACTAACTCACAGTGAACTTCTCTAGAATATGATTGTTCAACATCAGGTCCCGTACATTTCATTGCATACATGATAGTTACTCATGTGATCTCTCTTTTTGGAGTCTTTGGGGACTATTTAGAGAGATACACTCCATAGCTCATCAACATGAGATATCCCATAGAGTTTTCCATGCTAAACGACTTTAGCATCAAATGAATATACGTTCCTTGGGTTAAGTCGAGCGTCCTATTAAATCTATCTATATAGATTTGTATCCCCAATTAAGATATTCTTCCCAAATCATTCATGGAAGAATGTTTAGACAACTTTATCTTTACTAATTGTAGCATTGATATGTCATTTCTTATCCGTAGTATATCAACATATAATACTAGGAATGTCACGACGCTCCTACTGACCCTTTCTACACACTAGGTTCTTTCTTGTTTTTTGAAAAAAATCAAACTCTTTTTATTATATCATCAAAACGAATGTTCTATTTTTGAGAAGCTTGTTTCAATCCATTTCTCTGAGTTGCTACAACTCTTACCTCATCGTATGTAACTGGATCATCATCTTCTATGATGTGTACCTCATCATCATCATCCATGATTAATCCATACCTCCCAAGTATCTTTGGTACTATTACAGATTTACGATTCGGTTGTGGTACAACATGTCTATCTATAGATTCCTCTTATTTGACTTATAGTGTTTTGTGCTTCTTGAACTCTTCAAGATCTATTATCCTCCCACTAGCCCCTTCAATGATAAACACTTTTATCTTACAAGGCAACATGTTTCGTAATAAACACCTTTTGCTAAGTAGGATTATAGAACATATACCCCAAACTTACTTTAGGATGTCCCACAAATCTATACTTGTTAAATCTTGTCCCAAGCTTATCCTTTGAAACCTTTTTCACATAAGTTGGACAACCCCTTATCTTAATATACTTCAGATTAGGAATCCTCCCTGTCCATAACTTTTATGGTGTCTTGGGGCCGGATTTTGATGTTACCTTTTTCGTAGATATGTAGCCATTTCTAGGGCATGACCCCAAAAGGTTATTGGAATATCGGTAAAATTATTATGGACCGTACCATATCCAACATGGTATGATTTTTCCTCTTAGATATATCAATCAATTATTGCGTATCAGGATGCCTCCATTATGAGAAAACCATTTGAGATGATCTAGAAACTTATTGCACAAGTATTTATTCTTTGATCTAATCAAAGAATCTTATTAATTACTTTGCCAATTTGTTTCACTTCTGAATTCTTTGAATCTTTCAAATAATTCACACTTGTATTTCAGCAAATACATACATTCGACTCTTTGAATGATCATCTCTTTTTCTTATACTAATTTGTTCAATATGCAAAATTATTTTCACGTAAGTCAAGTATACAAAATCCATTAAGTGATATTCCAGTTCTATACCAAACATTATTATTATAAATAGAACAAAAATTGTTCTTAAATATAATACCAAAGATTTCTTTGTCCAACAATAAAATGGAAATATTGTTTCCAACGAGAACTGGAATACAATAACAACTTATTGACTTAATAGAGTTGCTCGTAGGCTGTGCTAAACTATAAGTTCATATGGCTGATGCAGCAACCTTTACTTCATTTCCACACACAGGTTTTCTTATCTCTTATTTTTCTTTCTACTTCTGCTTGGTCCCTTCATAAATCTATATTTATGATAACCAAAGTTGGTATTCAATACCCAAGTAGAACCTTGACTTAAAGAAAAAATTTATTTTAAATCATGAACAAAATTATATTTGTAACCGAAACTTCACTAAGCTTTTTCTGGTTAGCCTCTGCAAGATGCTTCTAGCAGTTTCTTTCCAATGTCCAGGATTATTGCAGTGGAAACAAACTCCTTTGCTATCCGTATCAGTTTTGTTCTTATTATCCTTTGTTTTTATCTTTCTATTTACCTTCTTTGAATGTTCTTCTTTTCAGAAGATCCTTTGGCCCCTACCAGTAAGACATGATCTTTCTTGGTTGGAAAGTGACTCTCAACATTTTCAACATGTTAAGAAAATCAGCGACGCTGATATCTAGCTTGTTCATATGAAAAATTCACAACAATTGTGAAATGAGTCCGAGAGTGAGTGCAAGATCAAATATTGGCTCAACTCTCCATCCATGACAAAACATGTTGTCCTAATTGATTAATCAAATTGATAATGTTACGGACTTTTATTTGTACTGTAGTGTCATTGGTCATTCCAGATCAGAAGAACTCTTTAGATATCTGATATCTATTAGTTCTACTTTCCTCGCCATCAACTACTTGATGTGTAAGAATATAGTAGGAGCATCCATAGTTTCATGCTGACGTTGAAACACGTTACTCATGGATGCGAGAATGATGTATTGAGCCAACTGTGCATCATCTTGTCACTTTCTAAAAGTAGCAATCTCTTCCTCAGAGGCATTGTCTGCAACCATTGCAGGGATAGGCGTATTAAGGACATAAGATAGATTTTTAGTCGTGATAACTATTCTCAATTTTCTTAACCAATCCATTTAATTCGGTCCGGTTAAATAGCATCTAATATGTTTCGCAGTGATAGTAATTTAGACATTGTAAAATTCTGTAAATAAATTTGTTATTAACAACATTTTAGCATACATTCTTTTATTAATTACCAAATAATTTGGGTCTTATTTTAAATTGGTATCTCTCATTATTTTTATCAAACTATATTACCCTCAATTATATAGTTCGGCAAAATCTAATTAAAGATTTGCTAGTGAGAATAAAGATCACATTTCAAATGTATATAGCCTTGTGGTGACACAACAAACTATATATAAATAAATAGGTAGACAACTCTTGTTAATTACATCAACTATGCAACTCCTTGTATTTTGCCTCTTAGATTATTTTGATCAAGTGGTGGCACATCCGAATCAAAATTATCCAAGTTAAGTCCAACCTAGCACTCCATATATTCAAAAAAGAAAAATATTGTCCTTGTGGTGACACAATAAAACAATATTGTTCAATTTTCTTTATAAGCATCAAATGTGATAAATTAACATTTTAAATACTTAATACTTGCCTTGTGGTGACACAACAAACACATATTAAATATTTAATACTCTATTAATTTTATCATGCTAGAAGGCGACGTTCAATATTCCAAATATCTTTGAACGCTTAGGACTTAATATAAAATATTTGAGGAGTTTGTTATTAATTCGTCTCATCTTATTTAGCGCGCATGCACACACACACACACACACACACACACACACACACACACACACACACACACACACACACACACACACATATATATATATATATATATATATATATATATATATAATACGCGTCATATTAATTAACATGCGAAACATGTTTGCATAACATATAATATATATAGTATAAGCATGCACATATAGAATATTATATTCTACTTGGATTGATTACGAATTTTTATTCTAGTTTGGTTCACTAGAGTCACCAAGTGAACCAAAAGGTCAAACCCTATGGGTGCAAGAATTAATATTTAAATATAACTATTACATTTAAATCTGAGCTCCATTACAAATGGGTCTTCAAGCGCTCATTTTCCCTTGATCTCTAATTTTTTAAAATTAATTCTAACTATTCATATTACAAAACTATTTAAAATAAATAGAAACATTGATCAGCAGTCAAGGGGAAGTACATGGGAGTAAGATAAAATTTATATTAAGAAAAAATTAGAGAAGACGAGGTTCGCAGACCCCATTTAATAAAACCATACATTAATGCATCTAACTAAAATAAATCCAATCACATTAGTCAATATTTCATATTCAATCCCATTTATTATCATACACATCACTATATGCATCAATAAATAACATTCATCTTATGAATAATAAACATTCAATATATATATATATATATATATATATATATATATATATATATATATATATATATTGATATCATTTAATGGGCAAATTTAGTTAGTATAAAATCTATTTTTGAATTAAAATAAACTCCTTTATTTTAATCCAAATTTAAATCAAAATAAACCTCTTTTATTTTAATTTTTCATATTTTGAATAAAATAAACTATTTTATTTTAATCAAAATCTTTAATTAAAATAAACTTTTTTATTTTAATTAATTATGGAATCCAATTTCAAGTAAAAAAAAACTCATTTATTAAAGGAAACACGGATTCCCTTTCCTATTCACAAATAAACCCCTTTATTTTGAATAATATGGAATCTTATTTCATATCTAAATAAACTCCTTTATTTAAGAAAATACGGATTCTCTTTTCTATTCACAAATAAACTCCTTTATTTTGAATAATATAAAATCTTATTTCATATCTAAATAAACTCCTTTATTTAAGGAAACATGAAATCCAATTTCAACTCCAATTAATTATCATAGAATCCAATTCTAATATAATTAGTTAGCATGAAATTCAATTTTAAAATTAAAATAAACTTTTTTATTTTAAGATTAAAATAAACTTTTTATTTTAATTATAAAATTATTAAAATATATATATATATATATATATATATATATATATATATATATATATATATATATATATATATATAACGTTATAATGAATCCTGAAACTAGAATCATGTAACAAGAATCATTCTCCTGTAAAGTGATTCACGTTATAACGTTATATATATATATATATATATATATATATATATATATATATATAAAAAAAACTTAATAAACCATGATTCAAGTGGCTGGAAACATAATTCATCATTCAAGTAGCTGAAGCAACATGAGATATAACGGGAGACCAATTTAGTTTATTTAATATATATAACGTGATATAATATATGACAACCACGCAAACAACATGAGATATAACAGAAGATATATGTACCACTTGAATCAAGACACATAATTTATGACAGCCACGCAAATCAAAGTACATATATAACGGGTTTTCCCTTTTTTTATTTTAAATTTTATACAACAAATTATGTTCAATTAAATTATTCTAAACACATATCAATATATATATATATATATATATATATATATATATATATATATTAAACAATTAATAATTTGCATAAAAGTTTGACTCTGATATCACTGCTAGGTTTGTAATATTCTTGAACGCAATCAAATTGCATAAAATAAGCGAAAACGTGAAAAATTAGAGTTTTAATAATTTACAAACCATATACCTGGATTATTATTTATGCACAATTATTAATTGAACGAAAATATAAAGAATAAGAATCATACCCTTGAAGATTCGAGCTTCCTCAGGTACAAGTTCACCTCCAATCCTTTTCGCGTTTAACTTGAATCCACTGGGTTTGGTTCCTTCATTTGATTAACGTTAGCCACCAAAGTGTTTGGCCTCTAGAGGTGATCCACCAAGGAAGAAGAAAGATTCAAGAAGATGGGTATTTGACAAAATCCTAATTTTTCTATCTCTCATAGAAAGGGGTGTAATCTCCCAACTATTGGAATCACGTATATATTCACGTGTTGTAAAGTGTTAACCAACCTCACCCATAATAAGACTCCGCTTATTTATAGATGTGGGCAACCCTCCTTAACAATTAAGGATTTGAGTTTTATTTTAATTAATTAAACTCCTTTAATTAATTAAGCTCCTAATCTTATTAGGAATAATTAATTAAACTTTTAATTAATTAACCTCTTAATCTTATTAGGAATAAATGAGAGTACTTTTATTAATTAATTTTCAAACTCCTTTTGAAATTAAATAATAGTAATAGTAATAATAATAATAAGGCTGCTCTTATTAATTTATATTTAATATTTCTAAAATATTAAATAATAGATATTAATCTATTTAATTTATTTTATCAACATAGATTAAATTAAATATACTTAACTTATTATTACAATTATGCCATTAATGTGAGACCCTAGATTTTATGAATAAATATTTAATTTTCTAAAAATAATTTTTTAACTATTATGGTGTGGATTTGATATAATGTTATAGTTATGGGTTATATTTATAAATTTTACAAAGTACGCAAGTTGTTATATAATATTAGATTGGTCGGGGAATATTCTTTTTGTCGGGGAATATCCGTACGACGGTACAATCATTGGTGTACCCCGCAACGGAATTATTGTCGGATTAAAAAATGACAAAAATACTTTATGAAAGTAACAGCGGAAGTTTTACCGTTAACTGTTGAAACACCGGGTGTTAAAAGTACAGTAATACGCGTGGTTGCATAGTAGCACACGGTATTGATTATTGATGCTTACGTAAGAAGTCACTCAGTTATACTCAATTATTGTTACAGTAATTGCTGCATCATATTTCTCATATTATTTATTCAATTATTGTCACAGTATGATCTGCATAATATTTATTATTATTAAATCAATAATTGAGACGACAAAGTTATTCATATTATTATTTGCAATATTGACAATGTCTAGAAGTTCTGTCAAGGAGAGGTTTGGTCACCTAATTGCGTGCCAATAAGGAGAAATCCTTATCGGAATGCCCCCACTTTCTTGAAAACGACCTGATTGTTAAATATTGTGAGTTATAATATTAATGATGAATAAGTTGTATTGATTAAAGATGAAATTGATTGTTCCATTGTATTGGGATTATTAGTGTTAGTGAAAATTGACATTTATTTCGATGATAATAGATGTCTGAAGGTTATATTGTTCACTCGGGTATTCGGAGCACTTTTCGTGTCGGAGTACTATTCACTAGCTACTATTCACGAATTACTATTCATGGGGTACTATTGATTCCCATTATTTACTATTAGGGGTGGTGGTGCAAGATTAATAATACTTGCATGACTAAGTTAAAAATAGAGGTATTGACGGAGGTACTATATTATAATTATTTGTATCAGATATTAGAACTATTGAGTCACATGATTTACTATTGATTCAGATTATTTACTATTAGGGGAGGTGGTGCAAGTTTGATAATACTTGCATGACTAAATTAAAAATGAAAGAAAAATTAGAGGTATTGTACTGTAATTTTTCGAGCCCCAAAACGTGCAATTATCGAAACTATATTTTTTTATAAATAAAAGCTCATTCTTCATTCATTTCTCACCAATTCACAAAAGTTATAGAGCAATTATTATAGAGAGAAATTATAAAGAGAAAGAAGAAAAGTATTATGCTACTTCACTACTTCTATATCCAGTTTCTTCTACGGTATGAAGAATTATTTCTTTCTTTCGTCTTCATGAAGAGAACTTCTGTTATTCTATTATTTGTTATTATGTTGGAATAACCTGCCTATGCAAAGTACCACATACTTGGTGAAATTCTTCTGTTATTCCATTCTTTATTATTCTGTTGAAATATCTTGTTTGCGCGTTCTGCGCCGGACCTGGTTCCATATCTATTATTCTGTTAGAATATCCTGTCTGTGCATTCTACGCCGGACCTGGTTCCGTCTTTATTATTCTGTTAGAATATCCTGTCTGTGTGTTTTGCGCCAGACCTGATTCTGTCTTTATTATTCTGTTGGAATAACTTGCTTGTGCGGTCTATCGCATGCATGGTGATTTCTTTTGTTATTCCATTCTTTATTATACTCAGTTGGTTAAAGTTGTGACTTCTATAATCCACGAAATTAGTGGAATATCCTTGATATTTGCGCTTCATCCAGTATCTTTTCATGGAAATATTATTCTGAGCATTCTTGAATTTTACTCCACAAAGAAATAGCATGTTGACAATTTGGACGTAATTGGTTCCTGGACAAATTAATTCTTGAACTTGTTTTATTGAATTCTTATATCATTGTCATCATCCTCATGTTTATATTTTGTTGAAAGTCATCTGTGGCCTGTAGTGCATAGATGAACTTGGTATGATTATGACCAGGGATTATTCGGTGTAATCATGACCGTAATGTTATAAACGATGTGGTAAAAGTTCTCATTGACCCGTAGTGCATTGATGGACAGTTGTTGGCATGATCATGACCATTAATGAATACACGAATGTCCTTGGCCTGTAGTGCATGGATAATTTGTGGTCGTGATACTAAAGAATATCATTGGCCGTAGTGCAGGGGTGATTCGATGATGTGAATTATATATTAAGTTGAGTCCCAGCGATAAAAGTGATGAAAAACTTTTTAAATCATAGAAGATAGTAGATTTTATTCTCTACTTGACTCTTCTAATGGATTGCTTATTCCGCTGCAGTTTTTGATCTAAAACTTGTTGTCCATTATATTATATCAGTTGTTATACTGTGGAAGGCTATTGATAATTTATTATGCATTATCTTAGTCATAATATTTTATACAAGGCTAGTTGAGCTCACCCTTTCTTTCACTGTTCTCTTCAGGAAATGAAAACATAGCTGGGACAAGTTGGGGAACGAAGTGATGGTCCTAGATGGTGCATTAGTAGTCCTCACTATTATGTGAAATAGTGTGATAATAATTGTAATGAGGACTCCTTTTTGAGTTTGTATACTCTATAGTAGACAATATTTGTATCCAAACTCATAGTTTATGTTTTGTCATATTGTACACGACAGTTATATTATTAAGTTGTATTTGAATTCTGTACCATGTATCTGGCAACTTAAGATGGGTGATGTATACCGATTTTGGTGGTGTCACAGTTGGTATCAAAGCTTAGGGATATGATCTCTGGCTAAGATGTGAGAATAGAACTAGGAGGGGAGAGACGGGGAATTCCTTCGCTAGTATGACCTACCTAAGTTTATTTGGTATTTAATTGGTCGGTCAGAGTATAGGGATAATATGTGATATATTAATTAACCCTTATTTTGTGGCAGGGTTTGAAAATGACATCCGAGAATGTTAAGAATAGCAATGGAGCACAGGAGACCGTTGAGTCTTCACAGATCAATAATCAGGATAATGTGCAACAGGATGGCGATAATCCTCCTGTAAATAACCACACTGACCAAATGACGAACGATGGTACGTTTAGGAGCTTTTTAGAATTCATGCAACACCAGACGAGAGAGACTCATGTTCATAATGTAGGAGGAAACAATGGCAACCCACGGTTGGTCACCGCTAAGCAATTCAAGGAGCTGGGACCACCGGAGTTTTTGAGAAAGCCAGAACCACTTAAGGTAGAGACATTGTTAAAGTAGATCACCAATATATTTGATGTCTTGGGATGCTCAGAGGAGCAAAAGGTTTCCTTTGCCACCTTTATGTTGCGTGAAGAGGCAGATTACTGGTGGGAATCTATAAAACACACCCAGACTGACGCACTCAAGATGTCTTGGGAGAAGTTCCAAGAGCTATTCAACGACAAGTACTTTCCCGAAAGTATTAGTCACATGAAGGAGGTGGAGTTCATCAAGCTGGAGCAAAACAATATGACTGTGTCGCAGTACGAGGCTAAGTTTACCGAGTTGTCTCGGTTTGCATCCCATTTAGTCGATAATGAGGAACGAATGTCGCGAATATTTTTAAGAGGTTTAAAACCCAATATACGCCAATACCTCATTTCTCACAAACTTTGTTTTTATTCAGATGTTGTGAATAGGGCTCAGTTATTGGAACGCGATAATGAGTCAGCACAGCCAAAAGGCAACGACCAACAACACGATAATAATCGTACCGGTGGGAACGGTCATCGGAACAATGATAACCATCGTGGGAGAAATTATCATGCCAAGAATGATAACCACTTCGGTGGTAATCATGGTCAAAATAATAGAAGTAGAAATTTCAAGAAGAAAAGGTTCAATAAAGATGGAAAGACAGCAGCACCAGCACCCGTTTCAAAGGAAGAAGAACAATCATCGGTCGTATGTTTCAAATGCGGACAGGAGGGATACATCCGTCCAAACTGTACGTAACAATCCAAAGCGTGTTTTAATTGCGGAAGAGAAGGTCACCTAGCTCGATTTTGTCATATGGTGAAGTCAATTCCAGCTGGGATAGTGATGCCAAAGGATGTTCCAGACAAGCCAAAGCCGGTAGTTTCAGAGAGCATTTTTTTTCGTGAAGAGGAACCTGAATAAAATTATCACGGGTATGTTAGTCATAAACTCTTGCGAAGTCTATACCGAGTTAGATACCGGTTCTACTCTCTTTTATTTCACCTAGTTGTGTTCAATGTTTGAATTTAACTCCGGAGAAGTTAGATTTTGATTTATCTGTTGAAACTCAGTTAGGAGAAACCTTCATTACATGTGCTATCCAAGTCTTGGGTGAGAGTCACAGTTTTGAATGATATTTCTATCGTTAATAGATTCTTGACGTATTCTTAAAGACTTCTTAGCCTACCCCTAGAGCGTGAAATTGAATTTTATATTCACCCCAGTACAAAACCCATTTCTAAAACCCTTAAATATTTCTTCAACTAAAATGAACGTAACATGCGCCAAAGACGTTGGCTCGAGCTGTTGAAGATTACGATCGTACCATTCAATACCATCGTGGGAAAGCGAACGTGGTAGCTGACGCGTTGAGTAGAAGATCGTATGCGTTTACGAGTTCGATGTTGTTAAAACAAAGACCCATTTCGTATGAAATGAAGATAAAGTTAAAGACTCTAGGAACCCACGTGAAGATAACAAATATACGATTAGAATCGACTTTAATCGATAAAGTTAAAGCCGCTCAAGCTACATACTCAGAGCTGATGAATGTGAAGAAGAAGGTTCAAGAGGGCGTTATTCTAGAAGCAAGAATCGATGAAGAGATGAAATCTCAACCCTCGATTTTATTGGCCCATTTGAAATCCTTGGTCGAGTAGGAACTGTGGGTTATAGACTCGTTTTACCGTCAAGTATGTCGCGTGTTCATAACGTATCGATGTTACGTAAATATGTGGACGACCCGAACCATATTATTAATTTAGAACCGGACGAGATAGCGAAAGATTTAACATATGAGGAGATACGTGTTAAAATCTTGGATAAGAAGGATCGTATTCAACACTCAAAGGTTATACCTCAAGAGTTAGAATTTGAAATGAAGTCAAGGTAGCCTCATCTCTTCGGCATACCAAGTACGTACGTAAATTTCGAGGGCAAAATTTCATAAGGAGGGGAGATTGTGAGACCCCAGATTTTATGAATGAATATTTAATTTTCTCAAAATAATTTTTTAAATATTATGGTGTGGATTTGATATAATATTATAGTTGTGGGTTATATTTATAAATTTTGCAAAGTACGCAAGTTATTATATAATATTCGATTGGTCGGGGAATATTCTTTTTGTAGAGAAATATCCGTACGACGGTACAATCATTGGTGGACCCCGCAACGAAATTATTGTCGGATTAAGAAAATGACAAAAATACTTTATGAAAATAACGGCGGAAATTTTACCGTTAACTGTTAAAACACCCGGTGTTAAAAGTACAGTAATACGTGTGGTTGCATAGTAGCACACGATATTGATTATTGATGCTTACGTAAGAAGTCACTCAGTTATACTCAATTATTGCTACGGTAATTGCTGCATCATATCTCTCATATTATTGATTCAATTATTGTCACAGTATGATCTGCATAATATTTATTATTATTAAATCAATAATTGAGACGACAAAGTTATTCATATTATTATTTGCAATATTGACAATGTCTAGAAGTTCTTTCAAGGAGAGGTTTGGTCACCTAATTGCGCGCCAATAAGGAGAAATCCTTATCGGAATGCCCCCTCTTTCCTAGGAACGACCTGGTTGTTAAATATTGTGAGTTATAATATTAATGATAAATAAGTTGTGTTGATTAAAGATGAAATTAATTATTCCATTGTATTGGGATTATTAGTGTTAGTGGAAATTGACATTTATTTCGATGATAATTGATGTCTGGAGGTTATATTGTTCATTCGGGTATTCGAAGCACTTTTTGTGTCAGAGTACTATTCACGAGTTACTATTCACGAGTCATTATTCACCGGGTACTATTGATTCACATTATTTACTATTAGGGGTGGTGGTGCAAGATTGATAATACATGCATGACTAAGTTAAAAATAGAGGTATAGATGGAGGTACTATACTGTAATTATTTTTGTCACATGATTAGAACTATTGAGTCACATGATTAACTATTGATTCACATTATTTACTATTAGGGGAGGTGGTGCAAGTTTGATAATAATTGCATGACTAAATTAAAAATGAAAGAAAAGTTGGAGGTATTGTACTGTAATTTTTTGAGCCCCAAAACGTGCAATTATCGAAACTAAATTTTCCTATAAATAGAAGCTCATTCTTCCTTCATTTCTCACCAATTCACAAAAGCCATAGAGTAATTATTATAGAGAGGAATTATAGAGAGAAAGAATAAAAGTATTCTGCTACTTCACAACTTCTATATCTAGTTTCTTCTAAGGTAGGGAGTATTATTTATTTCTTTCGTCTTCATGAAGAGAACTTCTGTGATTCTATTCTTTATTATTATGTTGGAATAACCTGTCTATACGAAGTACCGCATACTTGGTGAAATTATTCTGTTATTTCATTCTTTATTATTCTGTTGAAATATCCTGTCTGTGCGTTCTACGCCAGACCTAGTTCTGTCTTTATTATTCTGTTGGAATATACTGTCTATGCGTTCTACGCTGGACATGGTTCCGTCTTTATTATTCTGTTGGAATATCCTGTATGTGCGTTTTATGCCATACTTGATTCCGTCTTTATTATTCTATTGGAATAACCTGCCTATGCGGTCTATCTCATGCATGGTGATTTCTTTTGTTATTTCATTCTTTATTATACTCAGTTGGTTAAAGTTTTGACTTCTATAATCCATGAAATTAGTGGAATATCCTTGATATTTGCGCTTCATCTAGTATCTTTTCATGGAAATATTCTTCTGAGCATTCTTGAATTTTACTCCACAAGGAAATATCATGTTGACAATTTGGACGTTATTGGTTCCTGGACAAATTAATTCTTGAACTTGTTTTATTGAATTCTTATATCATTGTCATCATCCTCATGTTTATATTTTGTTGAAAGTCATCTGTGGCTTGTAGTGCATAGATGGACTTGGTATGATTATGACCAGGGATTATTCGGTGTAATCATGACCGTAATGTTACAAATGATGTGGTAAAAGTCCTCATTAGCCCGTAGTGCATTGATGGACAGTTGTTGGCATGATCATGACCATTAATGAATACACGAATGTCCTTGGCCCGTAATGCATGGATAATTTGTGGTCGTGATACTAAAGAATATCGTTGGTCATAGTGTAGGGGTGATTCAATGATGTGAATTATTTATTAAGCTGAGTCCCAGCGATAAAAGTGATGAAAAACCTTTTAAATCATAGAAGATAGTAGATTTTATTCTCTACTTGACTCTTATAATGAATTGCTTATTCCGCTGCAGTTTTTGATCTAACACTTGTTGTCTATTATATTCTATCAGTTGTTATACTGTTGAAGGTTATTGATAATTTATTCTGCATTATCTTAGTCATAATATTTCTTACTGGGCTAGTTGAGCTCACCCTTTCTTTCACTGTTCTCTTCAGGAAATGAGAACATAGCTGGGATGAGTCGGGAAACGGAGTGATGGTCCTAGATGGTGCATTAGTAGTCCTCACTATTCTGTTAAATAGTGTGATAATAATTGTAATGAGGACTCATTTTGAGTTTGTATACTCTCTAGTAGACAATATTTGTATTCAAACTCACAGTTTATGTTTTGTCGTATTGTACACGACAGTTGTATTATTAAGTTGTATTTGAATTCTGTATCATGTATCTGGCGACTCAAGATGAGTGATGTATACCCATTTTGGGGCCGTCACAATTAACTTCTTAAATAATTATTCTTCCTTTTATGGTGTGACCCTTTAGGTTCTCCATATTAAACCGGTTGTGAATAAATCAATTAGAACAATTCTAATCTTATTTAAATAAATAAATTAAAATATTAATTTATTTAAATAAATAATATTTATTCTACAATAGGGATAAGCCTCCTTAGCGATCAACGACTTTCCAGATAATATAAATTTTAACATTAATCATAAAAGAACCTTTGAGTAAATAGTTACCGTACAATTCAATCCTTCCACCATACAATGTCCCAATTAAATATAAGACATGAAATTACTATCAAGTCTTATTTTATTTAATTATATGTATTTTGACTCTTAAATACACAAAACCAAATAATACAAATTAGAAACTCCTTTCTAATTTCATTATGACTTGGCCAAGGACTACTGGGTTGTCATTTATCGAATCACATAGGACATTTCTTTTCTTTTACTAGAAGTGGTAGATTCTTTATTGATCATACATTATCTCCATGTACGACTTATTATACCCAAGCATACCCTTTGATATACCCTAAGGGTCTTAAGGAATAAGTCAAAGTATAATTCATCATACACATGATACTATGATGATCTCAAGACCAAAGATCACTTGTACTACTATCACTACAGGAATTCCTATTGACAGGTAAGTAAAACTCCATTAGGCATTCCTTAGCGAGCCACGTTCAGTGAACTTATTCTCTAATAAGCACCTACATACTTGCTTTAGTGTCTCCATACAAATGATAATGAGATCAATCATCCTTATCTAATGAGCAAGCAACGTATGTACCAATCTATCCGGATTCACTAATCCTCAATTTAGTAATCTAACGATTAGGAACTATTTTAGTTTTAAGCTTTCTAAGAATTTAGATCTCATTAGAATGATCATCATCATTATTCTAAAAGCATTGCATAAAACTATGGGTTTATCACATATTATAAAACAACATCATGTAGATAATTAAAAGTCTTTAATAAATTAATACTTTTTTATTAATAAATGAACACGATTGTTACAAAGTATATGTTTTATCATCAAACATGATTGGCTTGTGTGCATACTACTTTCAATTGATTCACATGCATGTACTATTAGGGGAGGTAGTGCAAGATTGATAATACTTGTATGACTAAATTAAAAATAAAGGTATAAATAAAGGTACTATACTGTAATTATTTTTTTAACATGTATAGAACTATTGATTCGCATGAATGTACTATTGATTCACATGATGTACTATTAGGGGAGGTGGTGCAAGTTTGATAATACTTGCAGGACTAAATTAAAAATGAAGGAAAAGATGAATGTATTATACTATAATATTTCGAGCCCCAAAACGTGCAATTATCGAAACTATATTTTCCTATAAATAGAAGCTCATTCTTCTTTCATTCTCACCAATTCACTAAGAATCATAAGAGCAATTATAGAGAGATAAGCTATAGAGAGAAAGAGGAAGAGAAGTCTACTACCTCACTATTCCAGTATCCAGTCTTTTTCTGAGGTAAGGAATGTTATTTTGTTCAGTATTCATAGGAATAATATTTTCTTCCATACTCTGTAGTATGTGAGTAATATTATATCATCTCGTATTCCTGATTATACCCTCATCTTGTTAAAGTATTGCTTCTGTACTCCGTGAAATTAGTAGAATATCCTTGAAATTTGCGCTTCATCTAGTATCGTGTCATAAGGATATTTTCTGCACATTCTTGCTAAATTTTAAGCTTTTCATGCCGGAGTACTGTCCATGAGTACTATTCATTTATACAGTACTATTCACAAAAGTATTATTCACGGGTACTATTCATAAAGTACTATTCACGAGGTACTATTCATGAGTACTATTTATAAAGTACTATTCACGGGGTACTAGTCCCGAAGTAATATTCTTGGGGTACTATTCACCCACAGTACTATTCATGATAAAAATCGATTTCTTTTCGGTCCAAATCATTTTTGATACAATATCATTCTTGAATTTTACTCCACAAAGCAATATCATGTTGGTAATTTGATCATTATTAAATTCTGGATAAATTAAATTATAAATCTTTAAAAATTTATCCCTTGTTTCTGTTAATTGAATTCTTATATCATTGTCATCATCCTCATGCTTATATTGTGATGAAAGTCATCTTTGGCTTATGTACATAGATGAACTGTTGATTGGTATGATTATAACCAGGGATCATTCGGTATAATCATGACCCTTAATGTTACAAATGATGTGGTAAAAGTCTTCATTGGTCTGTAGTTCATTGATGGACAGTTGTTGGTATGATTATGACCAGGGATTATTCGGTATAATCATTATCATTGATGATTACATGAATATCCTTTGACGTGGTGCAGGGATGATTCAATGATGTGGTTTGTTTATTAAGCTGAGTCTCAGCGATAAAGTTGATGAATTTTTTTTTAAATCATATAAGATAGTAAAAATCATGCTCTACTTGACTCTTCTAATGGATTGCTTGTTCCACTGCAGTTAAACTTGTTGTCTATTATATTCTATCAGTTTAACATTGTTGAAAGCTAACGATAATTTATTCTGCATTATCTTAGTCATGATATCTATTACTGGGCTAGTTGAGCTCACCCTTTTTCTTTCATTATTCTCTTCAGGAAATGAGAACGTAACCGGGACTAGTCGAGGGACGGAGTGATGGTCTGAGATGGTGTTATAGTAGTCCTCACTATTCTATGAAATAGTGTGATAATAAATGTATTGAGGACTCCATTTGAGTTTGAATACTATCTAGAAGACAATATTCCTGTTAAAGCTCTCAACTATGTTTTGTCGTATTTTACACGACAGTTGTATAATTAAGTTTGTATTTGTAATCTGTACCATGTATTTGGAGACCCAAGATGGGTGATGTATACCTATTTTGGGGGCGTCACAATTGGTATCAAAGCTTAGGGATATGATCCATGACTGAGATGTGAGACAAGAACTAGGAGGGGAGAGACGGGAAATTCCTTCGCTAGTATGACCTACCTAAGTTTATTTGGTATTTAATTGGTCGGTCAGAGTATAGGGATAATATGTGACATGTCAATTAACCCTTGTTTTGTGGCAGTATTTGAAAATGGCATCCGAAAATGTTGAGATAAGCAATGAAGAACATGAGACCGTTGAGTCACCAACGATCAATACCAAGGATAATGTGCAACAGGAAGACAATAATCCTCAGGTGAACAATAACACCGATGAAATGATGAACGATGGTGTAAGACCCCAACTTTTTGAATAAAGATTAAATTTTCTCGAATATATTTTTGAATATTATGGTGTGAATTTGATATAATGTTATAGTTGTGGGTAATATTTACAAATTTTGCAGAGTACACAAGTTGTTATATAATATTCGATTGGTCGGGGAATATTCGTTTTAACAGGTAATATTCATACAACGGCACAATCATTGGTGGACCCCACAACGGAATTATTGTCAGATTGAGAAAACGACAAAAATACTTTATGAAAATAATGACGGAAGTTTTACTATTAACTGTTGAACTACCGGTAGTAAAAGTACGGTAATACGCGTGGTTGCATACTAGCACAAGGTATTGATTATTTATGCTTACGTGAGAAGTCACTCAGTTATACTCAATTATTGCTACAGTAATTGATGCATCATATCTCTCATATTATTGATTCGATTATTGTCACAGTATCATCTGCATAATATGTTATTTTATTAAATCAATAATTGAGACGACAAAGTTATTCATATTATTAAATTAAAATATTTACAATGTCTAGAAGTTCTGTCAAGGAGAGGTTTGTTCACCTAAGTGCGCGCCAATAGGGAGAAATCCTTATTGAAAAACCCCCTCTTTTCTGGAAATGACCTGGTTGATAAATATTGTGAGTTATGATATTAATGATGAACGTTATTACAATTGAAGTTGTGTTCGGAGTTGAATTTGGAAACGCGGACGTGATATTTGAGTCCGGAATGATGAAATTAGTAAAAATAGTCTATAAATACAAAATTTTCCGGAATTCACTATTTGGTCAAAAAGTCAACAGTTGACTTTTTTGGGAAAAGTCAAACTTCAAAATTTTATATTTTTGATAAAAATGGTTTCATTGTGTTGGAATTATGTGTGTTAGTGAAAATTGACATTTATTTCGATGATAATTGATGTCTTGGGGTTATATTGATAAATCGGGTAATTAATCAGATAAATGAGCAATTAATTGCTACTAATTCACATGCTTATATAACTATTTGTTCACATATGGATACTATTGAATCACATTCATGTACTATTAGGGGAATTGGTGTAAGATTGATAATACTTGCATGACTAAGTTAAAAATGGAGGTATAGTTGAAGGTACTATACTGTAATTAATTTTTCACATGATTATACTATTTATTCACATGATTGTACTATTGATTCACATTATTTACTATTAGGGGAGGTGGTGCAAGTTTGATAATACTTGTAGGACTAAATTAAAAATGAAAGAAAAAATAGAGGTTTTGTACTGTAAATTTTCGAGCTCCAAAACGTGCAATTATCGAAACTATATTTTCCTATAAATAGAAGCTCATTCTTCCTTCATTTCTCACCAATTCACAAAATCTTTAGAGCGATTATTATAGAGAGAAATTATAGAGAGAAAGAGGAAAAATATTCTGCTACTTCACTACTTCTATATCTAGTTTCTTCTAAGGTAGGGAGTATTATTTCTTTCTTTCGTCTTCATGAAGAGAACTTCTGTTATTTCATTCTTTATTATTATGTTGGAATAACCTATCTATGCGAAGTACCGCATACTTGGTGAAATTCTTCTATTATTCCAGTCTTTATTATTCTGATAGAATATCCTGTCTGTGCGTTATACGCCGGACCTGGTTCCGTCTTTATTATTCTGTCAGAATATCTTATCTGTGCGTTCTACGCCGGACCTGGTTCCGTCTTTATTATTCTGTTGGAATATCCTGTCTGTGCGTTTTACGCCGGACCTGATTCCGTCTTTATTATTTTGTTGGAATATTCTGTCTGTGCGTTTTACGCCGGACCTGATTCTGTTGTTTATTATTCTGTTGGAATAACCTGCCTGTGCGGTCTATCATATGCCTGGTGATTTCTTTTGTTATTCCATTCCTTAATATACTCAGTTGGTTAAAGTTTTGACTTATATACTCCATGAAATTAGTAGAATATCCTTGATATTTGCGCTTCATCCAGTATCTTTTCATTGAAACATTATTCTGAGCATTCTTGAATTTTACTCCACAAAGTAATATCATGTTGACAATTTGGACGTTATTGATTTCTGGATAAAATAATTCTTGAACTTGTTTTATTGAATTCTTATATCATTGTCATCATCCTCATGTTTATATTTTGTTGAAAGTCATCTGTGGCCTGTAGTGTATAGATGGACTTGGTATGATTGTGAACAGGGATTATTCGGTATAATCATGACCGTAATGTTACAAATGATGTGGTAAAAGTCCTCATTGGTCCATAGTGCATTGATGGACAGTTGTTGGCATGATCATGACCATTAATGAATACACAAATATTCTTGGCACGTAGTGCATGGATAATTATGGTTGTGATACTAAAGAATATCCTTGGCCGTAGTGCAGGGGTGATTCGATGATGTGGATTATTTATTAAGCTGAGTCCCAGCGATAAAAGTGATGAAAAACCTTCTAAATCATAAAAGATAGTAGATTTTATTCTCTACTTGACTCTTTTAATGGATTACTTGTTTCACTGCAGTTAAACTTGATGTTTGTTATATTTTATCAGTTTAACACTGTTGAAGGCTAATGATAATATATTCTGCATTATCTTAGTCATAATATTTCCTACTGGGCTAGTTGAGCTCACCCTTTTACTTCCATTGTTCTCTTCAGGAAATGAGAACGTAGCAGGGACTAGTCGGGGAATGGAGTGACGGACCAGATAATAGCATTAGTAGTCCTCACTATTCAGGGAAATATTGGAAAAATAAATGTATTAATATTGAATTTGAGTTTGTATACTGTCTAGAAGAAAATGTTTATATTAAAACTCACAGCTCATGTTGTATATTTAAGATTGTATTTGTAATCTGTACCATGTATTTGGAGACCCAAGATGGGTGATGTATACCTATTTTGGGGGCGTCACAATTGGTATCAAAGCTTAGGGATATGATCCATGACTGAGATGTGAGACAAGAACTAGGAGGGGAGAGACGGGAAATTCCTTCGCTAGTATGACCTACCTAAGTTTATTTGGTATTTAATTGGTCGGTCAGAGTATAGGGATAATATGTGACATGTCAATTAACCCTTATTTTGTGGCAGTATTTGAAAATGGCATCCGAAAATGTTGAGATAAGCAATGAAGAACATGAGACCGTTGAGTCACCAACGATCAATACCAAGGATAATGTGCAACAGGAAGACAATAATCCTCAGGTGAACAATAACACCGATGAAATGATGAACGATGGTGTAAGACCCCAACTTTTTGAATAAAGATTAAATTTTCTCGAAATATATTTTTGAATATTATGGTGTGAATTTGATATAATGTTATAGTTGTGGGTAATATTTACAAATTTTGCAGAGTACACAAGTTGTTATATAATATTCGATTGGTCGGGGAATATTCGTTTTAACAGGTAATATTCATACAACGGCACAATCATTGGTGGACCCCCACAACGGAATTATTGTCAGATTGAGAAAACGACAAAAATACTTTATGAAAATAATGACGGAAGTTTTACTATTAACTGTTGAACTACCGGTAGTAAAAGTACGGTAATACGCGTGGTTGCATACTAGCACAAGGTATTGATTATTTATGCTTACGTGAGAAGTCACTCAGTTATACTCAATTATTGCTACAGTAATTGATGCATCATATCTCTCATATTATTGATTCGATTATTGTCACAGTATCATCTGCATAATATGTTATTTTATTAAATCAATAATTGAGACGACAAAGTTATTCATATTATTAAATTAAAATATTTACAATGTCTAGAAGTTCTGTCAAGGAGAGGTTTGTTCACCTAAGTGCGCGCCAATAGGGAGAAATCCTTATTGAAAAACCCCCTCTTTTCTGGGAATGACCTGGTTGATAAATATTGTGAGTTATGATATTAATGATGAACGTTATTACAATTGAAGTTGTGTTCGGAGTTGAATTTGGAAACGCGGACGTGATATTTGAGTCCGGAATGATGAAATTAGTAAAAATAGTCTATAAATACAAAATTTTCCGGAATTCACTATTTGGTCAAAAAGTCAACAGTTGACTTTTTTGGAAAAAGTCAAACTTCAAAATTTTATATTTTTGATAAAAATGGTTTCATTGTGTTGGAATTATGTGTGTTAGTGAAAATTGACATTTATTTCGATGATAATTGATGTCTTGGGGTTATATTGATAAATCGGGTAATTAATCAGATAAATGAGCAATTAATTGCTACTAATTCACATGCTTATATAACTATTTGTTCACATATGGATACTATTGAATCACATTCATGTACTATTAGGGGAATTGGTGTAAGATTGATAATACTTGCATGACTAAGTTAAAAATGGAGGTATAGTTGAAGGTACTATACTGTAATTAATTTTTCACATGATTATACTATTTATTCACATGATTGTACTATTGATTCACATTATTTACTATTAGGGGAGGTGGTGCAAGTTTGATAATACTTGTAGGACTAAATTAAAAATGAAAGAAAAAATAGAGGTTTTGTACTGTAAATTTTCGAGCTCCAAAACGTGCAATTATCGAAACTATATTTTCCTATAAATAGAAGCTCATTCTTCCTTCATTTCTCACCAATTCACAAAATCTTTAGAGCGATTATTATAGAGAGAAATTATAGAGAGAAAGAGGAAAAGTATTCTGCTACTTCACTACTTCTATATCTAGTTTCTTCTAAGGTAGGGAGTATTATTTCTTTCTTTCGTCTTCATGAAGAGAACTTCTGTTATTTCATTCTTTATTATTATGTTGGAATAACCTATCTATGCGAAGTACCGCATACTTGGTGAAATTCTTCTATTATTCCAGTCTTTATTATTCTGATAGAATATCCTGTCTGTGCGTTATACGCCGGACCTGGTTCCGTCTTTATTATTCTGTCAGAATATCTTATCTGTGCGTTCTACGCCGGACCTGGTTCCGTCTTTATTATTCTGTTGGAATATCCTGTCTGTGCGTTTTACGCCGGACCTGATTCCGTCTTTATTATTTTGTTGGAATATTCTGTCTGTGCGTTTTACGCCGGACCTGATTCTGTTGTTTATTATTCTGTTGGAATAACCTGCCTGTGCGGTCTATCATATGCCTGGTGATTTCTTTTGTTATTCCATTCCTTAATATACTCAGTTGGTTAAAGTTTTGACTTATATACTCCATGAAATTAGTAGAATATCCTTGATATTTGCGCTTCATCCAGTATCTTTTCATTGAAACATTATTCTGAGCATTCTTGAATTTTACTCCACAAAGTAATATCATGTTGACAATTTGGACGTTATTGATTTCTGGATAAAATAATTCTTGAACTTGTTTTATTGAATTCTTATATCATTGTCATCATCCTCATGTTTATATTTTGTTGAAAGTCATCTGTGGCCTGTAGTGTATAGATGGACTTGGTATGATTGTGAACAGGGATTATTCGGTATAATCATGACCGTAATGTTACAAATGATGTGGTAAAAGTCCTCATTGGTCCGTAGTGCATTGATGGACAGTTGTTGGCATGATCATGACCATTAATGAATACACAAATATTCTTGGCACGTAGTGCATGGATAATTATGGTTGTGATACTAAAGAATATCCTTGGCCGTAGTGCAGGGGTGATTCGATGATGTGGATTATTTATTAAGCTGAGTCCCAGCGATAAAAGTGATGAAAAACCTTCTAAATCATAAAAGATAGTAGATTTTATTCTCTACTTGACTCTTTTAATGGATTACTTGTTTCACTGCAGTTAAACTTGATGTTTGTTATATTTTATCAGTTTAACACTGTTGAAGGCTAATGATAATATATTCTGCATTATCTTAGTCATAATATTTCCTACTGGGCTAGTTGAGCTCACCCTTTTACTTCCATTGTTCTCTTCAGGAAATGAGAACGTAGCAGGGACTAGTCGGGGAATGGAGTGACAGACCAGATAATAGCATTAGTAGTCCTCACTATTCAGGGAAATATTGGAAAAATAAATGTATTAATATTGAATTTGAGTTTGTATACTGTCTAGAAGAAAATGTTTATATTAAAACTCACAGCTCATGTTGTATATTTAAGATTGTATTTGTATTCTGTACCATGTATTTGATTACTCAGAATAGGTGATGTATACCTATTTTGGGGGCGTCACAGTTGGTATCAAAGCTTAGGGATATGGTCCCTGGCTAAGATGTGAGACTAGAACTAGGAGGGGAGAGATGGGGAATTCCTTCGCTAGTATGACCTACCTAAGTTTATTTGGTATTTAATTGGTTGGTCAGAGTATATGGATAATATGTTTCATGTCAATTAACTCTTGTTTTGTGGCAGTATTTGAAAATGACATCCGAGAATGTTGAGAACATCAATGGAGCACAAGAGACCGTTGAGTCTCCACAGATCAGTAACAAGGACAATGTGCATCAGGAAGGCGACAATCCTCATGCAAATAATAACACTGACCAAATGATGAACGCTGGAATGTTCCGAGGCTTCATGCAATTCATACAACATCAGGCGAGAGCGGCCCCTGTCCAAAATGCAGGTGGAAACACTGGCAACTCTCGGATGGTCACCACCAAATAGTTTAAGGAGCTGGGACCACCGGAGTTTATTGGAGAACCAAAACCACTTAAGGCTGAAGCATGGATAAAGAAGATCACCAAGATATTTGATGTCTTGGGATGCTCCGAGGAGCAAAAGGTTCCCTTCGCCACCTTCATGTTGCGTGAAGAGGCAGATTACTGGTGGAAATCTGTAAAACGTACCCAGCCTGATGCACTCAAGATGTCTTGGGAGAATTTCCAAGAGCTATTCAACGACAAGTAATTTCCCGAAAGTATTCGTCACATGAAGGAGGTGGAGTTTATCAAGTTAGAACAAAACAATATGACCGTGTCGTAATACGAGGCTAAATTTGCGGAGTTATCCCGGTTTGCATCCCATTTGGTCGATATTGAGGAACGAATGACGCGAATGTTTTTAAGAGGTTTAAAACCGGAGATACGTCAATATCTTATTTCTCATAAACTGTGTTTGTACTCAGATGTTGTAAATAGGGCTCAGTTATTGGAGCGCGGTAACGAGCCAATGCAACCAAGAGAAAGCAGCCGGCAACATGAAAATACCAGTGGTTTCAGTCATTGAAGCGGTGACAACAAATGTGGAGGGAATCAACATGCAAAAAATGGTAACCACTTTGGTGGTAATCATGGCCAACACAGTAAAAATGAACATTTCAAGAAAAGGAGATTCAACAATGATGGAAAGACGTCAGCACCAGCAACCGTGGTTAAGGAAGGAGAACAACCACCTATCATATGCTTCAAATGCGGAGGGGAGGGATATATCAGTCCAAACTGCACGACGCCATCCAAAGCGTGTAATAATTGTGGAAGAGAAGGTCACCTAGCCCAATTTTGTCGTTCACCGAAGACAAGTTCAGCTAGGATGGAGGCACCAAAGGTCGTCCTAGAAAAGTCAAAATCGGTGGTGCAAGGGAGAGCATTTGTTGTGACCTCCCAGAAAGCAAGGAACCCGAACGAGGTCATCACAGGTAAGCTTATCATAAACTCCAGTGAAGTATATACCTTATTTGATACCGGTTCTACCCATTCTTTTATTTCTCCTACTTGCGCTCAACGTTTAAATTTGACTCTGGAGAAATTAGACTTTGACTTATCTGTTGAAACTCCATTAGGAGAAACCTTTATTACATCCATTGTTTATAAGTCTTGTTCGATTCAAATCGGTAACTGCATGTTACCTGCCGATCTTATCTCCTTAAAAATACTTGCATTTGACGTGATTCTAGGGATTGATTGGTTAACTACTCATCATGCTAAAATTGATTGTTTTCGTAAGGTTGTTAGCTTTCATATTCCTAATAAACCCATTATGCGAATTCAAGCGACCAAACCATTAAAATCAATCACGGTCATCTCAAGCCATAAAGCTATTCGTTTATTGAAAAACAGATGTCAAGCTTTCTTAGCTCATGTCACTGATTTAAATAAAAATACGTCAGATTTGAAGGATATTTCTATTGTTAATAAATTTTCTGACGTATTCCTTGAAGAACTTCCTGGCCTATCCTCAGAGCGTGAAGTTAAATTTTGTATAGACCTTGAACCTGGTACAAAACCCATTTCCAAAGCCTCATATCGAATGGCTCCAATTGAACTTCAGGAGTTAAAGACCCAATTACAGGAATTATTAGACATTGGTTTCATTCGTCCTAGTACATCTCATTGGGGTGCTCCTGTTATACTCGTGAAGAAGAAAGATGGGAGTATGCGACTTTGTATTGACTACCGGGAATGGAACCATGTCACCATCAAAAATAGGTACCCGTTGCCTCACATTGATGACCTGTTTGACCAGTTGCAAGGAGCACAATTCTTTTCAAAGATCGATCTTCGTTCTGGATATCATTAGCTGAAGGTTAAAACTGAAGATATTCCAAAGACTACCTTCAGAACTCGGTACGGGCATTATGAATTCTTAGTCATGTCTTTTGGATTGACTAATGCTCCTGCTGCCTTCATGGATATGATGAACCGAGTATTCAAGGAATATTTAGATCATTTTGTGGTCGTCTTTATTGATGACATCCTCATATATTCCAAAAGCCGTGAAGATCACGAGCAACACTTGAGGCTGATACTCCAAAATCTTCGTGAAAATAAGCTATATGCCAAGTTAAAGAAATGTGAGTTCTGGCTTGAGGAAGTTGCATTCCTTGGGCACGTGATATTAAGTCATTGAATATCTGTTGACCCAGCAAAGATTGAAGCTATTCAAAGCTGGGAGCAACCTAAATCAGTGACCGAAGTACGTAGCTTTCTTGGATTAGCTGGTTATTATCGGAGATTCGTGGAAGGATTTTCTCGAATCGCTACTCCATTAACTCAGCTGACTCGAAAAGATACAAAATTCGGTTGGAGCGTGAAATGTGAGAAGAGTTTTAAAGAACTCAAGAGGAGACTCATTTCAGCACCTGTTCTGACAATACTATCTGGCTCGGAGGGATTTGTCATCTATAGTGATGCTTCGGGCAAAGGGTTAGGATGTGTTCTCATGCAATACGGGAAAGTCATAACCTATGCCTCACGATCTAGAGTTGGCAGCTGTCGTTTTTGCACTTAAGATTTGGAGGCATTACTTGTATGGAGAGAAGGTGGAGATCTACACGGATCATAAAAGCCTCAAATATTTCTTCACCCAAAAGGAACTCAACATGCGGCAACGACGTTGGCTTGAACTGTTGAAAGATTATGATCATACCATCCAATACCATCCTGGTAAAGCGAACGTAGTAGCTGACGCATTGAGTAGGAGATCATATGCAGGTACGAGTGCATTATTGTCAACGCAAAGGCCCATTTTGTATGACTTGCAAAGGATGGAGATAGAGTTAAAGACTCCAGGGACCCACATGATGATGGCAAACATACGCGTAGAACTGACTTTAATCGATAAAGTTAAAGCTGCTTAAGCTACAGACCTGGAGCTAATGCGTATGAAGAAGAAAGTGCAAGAAGGTGCTATACCGGAAGCAATAATCGATGAAGAAAGAATACTTCGAGTAAACTCCAGACTTTGTGTTCCTAACGACCCTGATTTAAAGTATAAAATCATGATGGAGGCGCACAACACACCGTTTGCAATCCATCCTGAGAGTACCAAAATGTATCGTGATCTTTGACATACATTTTAGTGGAGCAATATGAAGAGAGAAATAGCAGAGTTTATCTCAAGGTGTTTAGCTTATCAACGAGTCAAGGCGGAGCATCAAGTACCAAAAGGTCCATTGTAACCACTTAAAATTTTAGAATGGAAGTGGGAACACATTACTATAGATTTTGTTACTGGTCTTCCCAAGGTTTCTCAAGGCATAGATGTAATTTGGGTAATTGTTGATAGATTGACCAAGTCTGCTCATTTCCTACCTGTACAAGAAACTTATACACTTGAACGTCTTGTTCGAATGTACATAAACGAGATTGTAAGACTTCATGGTATGCCAGTATCCATAGTTTCTGATCGAGACCCAAGATTCACTTCAAGATTTTGGGTTAGTTTGCAAAAAGCTATGGGCACAGATTTACGATTTAGCTCGGCATATCATCCTCAGACAGACGGGCAGTCGGAAAGGACCATTCAAACTCTTGAAGATCTATTAAGACTTTGTGTCCTTGACTTCAAGGGAAGTTGGGAAAAGTTCCTACTACTGGTGGAGTTTTCCTACAAAAACAGTTATCAAGCAAGTATTGGCATGGCTCCATTTGAGGCGTTGTATGGAAGAAAGTATCGTTCTCCAGTATGCTGGGATTAGGTGGGTGAAGCAGTGTTGTTGGGACTGGAGTTGGTACGTATGACTACGGAAAAGATTCAAACGATCCGACAACGTATAAAAACCTCACAAAATCGATAAAAGAGTTATACTGATCTTCATCGAAAGGACGTGGAATTCGATATTGGAGATCATGTGTTATTACGTGTTGCTCCATGGAAGGGAGTTACGAGATTTGGAAAGAGAGGAAAGCTCAACCCTCGATTCATTGGCCCATTTTTAATCCTCGATCGAGTAGGAATTGTGGCCTATAGACTTGCGTTACCACCAAGTATGTCTCGTGTTCATAACTTTTTTCACATATCTATGTTACGTAAATATTTGAAAGACCCGAACCATATTATTGAATTAGAACCAAATGAGATAGAGGAATATTTAACGTATGAAGAGGTTCTTATTAAAATCTTGGATAAGAAGGAACATATTCTACGCTCCAAGGTTATACCTCAAGTCAAAGTTTTGTGGAGAAACCACGATGTTGAGGAAATGACTTGGGAGTTAGAATCCGAAATGAAATCAAGGCATCCTCACCTCTTCGACATACCAGGTATGCACCCTAATTTCGAGGACGAAGTTTCATAAGAAGGGGAGGTTGTAAGACCCCAACTTTTTGAATAAAGATTAAATTTTTTCGAAATATATTTTTGAATATTATGGTGTGGATTTGACATAATATTATAGTTGTGGGTAATATTTATAAATTTTGTAAAGTACGCCAGTTGTTATAAAATATTTGATTGGTCGGGGAATATTCGTACAACGACAGAATCATTGGTGGACCCCCACAATGGAATTATTGTTGGATTGAGAAAATGACAAAAATATTTTATGAAAATAACGGCGGAAGTTTTACCGTTAACTGTTGAACTACCCGGTAGTAAAAGTACAGTAATACGCGTGGTTGAATACTAGCACACGGTATTGATTATTGATGCTTACGTGAGAAGTCACTCAGTTATACTCAATTATTGCTGCATCATATCTCTCATATTATTGATTCGATTATTGTCACAGTATCATCTGCATAATATGTTATTTTATTAAATCAATAATTGAGACGACAAAGTTATTTCTATTATTAAATTGCAATATTTATAATGTCTAGAAGTTCTGTCAATGAGAGGTTTGGTCACATAATTGCGCGCTAATAGGGAGAAATCCTTATTGAAAAGCCCTCTCTTTTCTGGAAACGACCTGGTTGATAAATATTGTGAGTTATGATATTAATGATGAATGTTATTAAAATTGAAGTTATGTTCGGAGTTGAATTTAGAGACGCGGACATGATATTTGAGTCCGGAACGATGAAATTAGTAAAAATAGTCTATAAACACAAAATTTTTCAGAATTCACTATTTGGTCAAAAAGTCAACAGTTGACTTTTTCGGGAAAAGTCAAACTTCAAAATTTCAAAATTTATATTTTTGATAAAAAATGGTTTCATTGTGTTGGAATTATTTGTGTTAGTAAAAATCGACATTTATTTCGATGATAATTGATTTATCGGGGTTATATTGATAAATCGGGTAATTAATCGGATAAATGAGCAATTAATTGCTACTAATTCACATGCTTATATAACTATTTGTTCGCATGTGGGTACTATTGAATCACATTCATGTACTATTAGGGGAATTGGTGCAAGATTGATAATACTTGCATGACTAAGTTAAAAATGAAGGTATAGTTGAAGGTACTATACTGTAATTATTTTTTCACATGATTATACTATTTATTCACATGATTGTACTACTGATTCACATTATTTACTATTAGAGGAGGTGGTGCAAGTTTGATAATACTTGCAGGACTAAATTAAAAATGAAAGAAAAGATGGAGGTTTTGTACTGTAATTTTTCGAGCCCCAAAACGTGCAATTATCAAAACTATATTTTCCTATAAATAGAAGCTCATTCTTCCTTCATTTCTCACCAATTCACAAAAGCTTTAGAGCGATTATTATAGAGAGAAAGAAGAAAAGTATTCTGCTACTTCACTACTTCTATATCTAGTTTCTTCTAAGGTAGGGAGTATTATTTCTTTCTTTCGTCTTCATGAAGATAACTTCTGTTATTCTATTCTTTATTATTATGTTGGAATAACTTATCTATGCGAAGTACCGCATACTTGGTGAAATTCTTCTATTATTCCAGTCTTTATTATTCTGTTAGAATATCCTGTCTGTGCATTCTACGCCGGACCTGGTTCTGTCTTTATTATTCTGTTGGAATATCATGTCTGTGTGTTTTACGCCGGACCTGATTTCGTCTTTATTATTTTGTTAGAATATCATGTCTGTGCGTTTTACGCTGGACCTGATTCCGTTGTTTATTATTCTGTTAGAATAACCTGCCTGTGCGGTCTATCGCATGCCTGGTGATTTCTTTTGTTATTCCGTTCCTTATTATACTCAATTGGTTAAAGTTTTGACTTCTATACTCCATGAAATTAGTAGAATATCCTTGATATTTTCGCTTCATCAAGTATCTTTTCATTGAAACATTCTTCTGAGCATTCTTGAATTTTACTCCACAAAGTAATATCATGTTGACAATTTGGACGTTATTGATTCCTGGATAAAATAATTTTTGAACTTGTTTTATTGAATTCTTATATCATTGTTGTCGACGTCGGGATTTTTAGATGTCCCTTTCCGTTACTTGTTCTTTGGTGTTCTCATTTTAGGTGAGATTTGTTTGAAAAAACAAGTGAAAAAGGTCCGACATGTATAATGTCGACGATAGACTGTTAAGAGTCGCCAATCGGTTTTTTAAATGGTTGTACCAACACAACCGAGAAAAGGTTTGCACATTGACCCAGTGATGTGACACTGCTTAACGAGTCGGTGAAACCGAGATTCATTTAGGGTCCGACATGTGTGTGTGTGTGTGTGTGTGTGAGTCAATGTGCTGTTATTTGAAAGTGGTACGAGGCCTCGTTCGCACCTATATACGCAGGGTTTGAATTTATGTAAAAATTTAATTTTAGCATGATATGGCAGTGATGTTTTATAAAAGAGGTTTTTCAAACCCTGACGCTCAATAGTAATTGAGGCCTTTTGCACTCCCATTTTATTCCGTACTCGGCTTGGTTGATTTTATTTGACGGCTGTGAAGCATCCGTACGAAAATAATGTACAAAATAATGCCGACTTCCTCGTGGGTATGGAAACCATCTGAGGAAATTCAGACACCGCATAATAATTTACAAGCTGCTTACAGCTGAAAATGTCCATCACGGGAACCGAATCTAGATCCAATGGGATGAATCTGTGATCACATGATTCCTATGCGTACATGATACCGCAATTTGTATGAAAGCAGTAAGCAGGTATATATATAAGCTATAAATATATATATATATACATACATGATCACCAACCACGAAGTAGCTCTATGGGGGACCAGAAATGTAAATAAAGATGTTAAAAGCTATCAACCACCACGGAGGAAATTCCAGGCGGGACAAAACGTAGATAAAGTTGTAAAAAATGGTCAACCACCACGAAGTAAACTCCAGGTGGGACGAAATGTAAATATATATATATATATATATATATATATATATATATATATATATATATATATAAGCATGTAAACGCACTGGATATAAAATCCAGGCTCACCGAACAGAGTTCGATAGCAGTTCATATATATAAGTGTATATATATAAAAGTGAGTAAACGCACCGGATGTAAAATCCAGGCTCATCAAACGGTGTTCGACTACAGTTTATATATATAAGTATATATATATATATATATATATATATATATATATATAAGAAAGCAATTAAACGCACCAAACCGAAGTTTAGGCTTATCGAACAAAGTCAGACACACAGTTAATATATATACGTATATATATATATATATATATATATATATATATATATATATATATATATATATATATATATTAAAGCAATAAATGCACCAAACCGAAGTTTAGGCTCATCGAACAAAGTCCGACACATAGTTAATATATATAAGTATATATATATTAAAGCAGTAAACGCTCCAGACCAAGGTCTAGGCTCAATCGAAAAAAGTCTGATACACAGTTCATATATATATAGAAAAGCAAATAAACGCTCTAGACCGAAGTCTAGGCTCAACCGAGGCATAACTCGGTAATGTTAGTCAATATATTTGTAAATATATATATATATATATATATATATATATATATATATATATATATATATATATATATATATAGTGGAAAGAAACCACGGACCGAAGTCTAGGCAAAAGCAAGCAACACGACTCTCAACGTGTAGAAGGGTGTGTGCAAAGATGAAGAGAAAGACTCTAAAGTGTGTGAGAAGGCTTACAGCTGACTGCTAAAAAAGGCTTCTAAAACTTTAGAGTGGGTAAACACTGGCTTTTGTAGGTACAAAAGAGGGCTGTATATGAGCTCACAGGTGTTTAAAGTGGGAAAATACACTGTATGGCAAGTGCAGAGCAAATTGTGCAGGGTTTCCCCGTCTTTTTTCTCTTAAAAATCAGCACCCCAAGCCTCTTATTTATAGGCAAAAGGTGCCGTAGGTGTACCTGCGGCACAGCCGCAGGTGTACCAGAGGTGGGTCAGGTCGGGTCAGGTCGTCTCGAAGTACGTGCACGCGGGCACTGTAATGTCCACTCGATTTTCCTGAAGTGTAATCCGGGCATCCGTTTGAGGTATACAAGACCTATTTCGGACCGCCGTTGTCGAGAGTTTGTACGATGGCATTAAACTAGAGTTTGTACGAAGTCTTTGAAGATGGGACGGTGCCCTCCCGTCTTCAAGCTTCAACTTTCATCCGTTACCCCATACAATAACAACTCGGGATTGGTTAGCCTTGTGGGACATTGTTGCGTAGATGTGTTGAGATGACTTGGCGTGGCATCGTGTTGGTCAGATGATGATGTTGCCCCTTACCGGTGTTATTACCGGGTTAGGTCGATAAAGCAGACGTTGCTCAGCTTCGCTGGGATTGGACTGCTGCAATTGATTGAAAGTCCTCATTGTCATCTTTGAGGTGTGTTTGTCTTCCCGATGTCATCACTGGGCTGATACAGTGTATCTCGTTGTCAGCGCTAAGATTAAAGCTGGTTGCACTTTTAACAAGCATTTTCGGGGTTAATGCCGAAATTGCATCCCTTGGGGCTATCACCAAGGTTGGAGGCTATTCCCATGTTTGGGGCTGAGACTGGATACCTCGGGGTCGACTCCGAGATTAATCGGTCTTCTCCGGTGTGTGTTCTGATATTGTATCTGCATGCCTCGGGATTATCTCCGAGGTTGGATTGGTTACTTCCAGATTGCGATCTGGGGGTTGATGCTGAACTTCCAGTAGTATCCGGTATGGATTTGGATTGTCTTTCAGGGTTCTCTCATAAAAGACGACTCTGTCTTGCTGTAATGTTGTTGACAGTAGAACAAAAAATTTCGAGTGTCTACAGATGCCCCTCGTTATCATACTCATGCATGGCGATGCATGGGTAGGATAAAGAATCATAGACACTTGAAAGGTAATAAGACGAACATGGTACTACGAATAGCAACATGATGTAGATGTATGATGCATGTGTACGGGGTTGTAGCCCAACACGCTGAGGATAATTGCTGGCTCCCTGTTGCTTCAACCGGGGATTGGAAATGATGACCAGATTTGATGTGTAATCTGAATCTGTCAGGATGTTGATGTTGGAGTTATCACCAACTTCTTGGATAATGACTTGGTCCTACAGAGGTACCTCTTATGTGTAAGAGATCTGTGGGGATAAAGCTTGATCTATTTGAGGATGTGTATAACATATTCCATCATCAATCCTCTTTGATGACAATCTTCTGGTTTGTATCGTCAGGTCATGTCAGGGTTCTGTTGGGTTTACTGCCAACAACAAATACTGTCAGGGATGTCTGACCTTCGTTGACGTGTATTTCACCAACATGTGAATCAACGGCTGAAATTCTGTGGGATATGCTATCAAGGTTGCTTGACCTCCGCTGTCGTGTAGATTAACGGAACATTGCATTGTGACCCCCGCCGGGGATCCGCTGGGGAATATGGGCGATCGGGTGATAAGAACCTCGAATGGCTCCAGAGCTCTGATAGGTTTAATCCTCTATCGGCTATAATGATGTCGAGGCTACTTGACCTTCGTTGATTTGTGTGTCAACGACTTGAATGTACGTGGTAATCCCCTGCCGTGAATTTACGTTGCAAACCCCTCGGGAGATCTACTTGGGATGTATGCATTGATCGAACAACTGTGTATGCTCTGATGGGTTTACTTGCCATCGGCTGAGATAATGTCAAGGCTGCTTGACCTTCATTGATTTTTGTATCAACGGATGAACACGCATTGTAACCCTCGCCGGGGATGTACGTTGTAACCCCCGTCGGGGATGTACGTTGTATCCCCCGTCGGGGACTCACGTTGTAACCCCCGTCGGGGACTCACGTTGTAACCCCCGTCGGGGACTCATGTTGTAACCCCCGTCGGGGACTCACGTTGTCAAGGATGATGATCCTGAAAAAGCGGCATTGGACCTGCGTACGGTATTGTCGAGCTTGACTAATATCATTGGAGATCACTGGTATAGTGTACCCTGTGTGTGGGTGAATTCCAATGCGTGATGTACAGATTCAAAGTCTCATCAGAGAAGACCAGGATTGTATGTAGTTTTGCTCAATCGCGTGGCGTTTTTATTCTCGACTTGACCTTTTTAATTCGTAAGACCTCCTTTGCAACTCGAACTGGACCGAGCCGGAGGGATGGGACCCATATGGGGGTGCCGCAGGTGTACCTGCTGCAGCCGCAGATAGGCCTGCGGCCAGGCGTGGATCATATATCCATCAGCCAGCAGCATTCACAAGTCACTTTCAACTTATTTCGCTTAGAGAAAATCGCGAGCCATCTTCAGATCTGTTGAGTTCGGGCTGCTTTCTGCAAATTCTGTCACCATGCAAGTGTTCCACATTATCCTGATAACGTATGCCTGTATTTTCTCTAGTTTGTGTCCGTTAAATTGTGAGTTATCGCATGAAATGCATCTAAACACATAGTAGTGGTTATGTATGCACAAATGACTTGATAAAAAATATTTAACATAGTAAATGTTAGTATTAAACCATGCTGAATATAATGATGTGAAAAAATTTGACTTTTGAGACAGTCAAATTGGCACTTTTTCTGCTATTTTTTGTCCTATTTGAGGTCCAATAAGCAAAAGGTAGAAAGACAAAGTACTCCTAGCATTGAGGTTGGCCTTATGCATGATGATTTTGATATTTAATGCATATATTATGTATATGACCGTGGGCCAGGTGTGCTACTGAATGGCCACCTAGACATGCCTAAGTGCATGTGGATAGTCCTATTTTCAAAGGGGACTATGGCAAAATTTTTCCAAAATGTAGGCATTGGGTAGGCATGCATCTTAACTCTATTACTTGTTAAAGTAAATGCATGCATGCATATAATCATAAATACATTAGAGAAAGCTCCAGGTAAGGAAATACCACTCCCTTTCTGAGGTGATTCAGAGATTTGTTGTCCAGATATTATGGATCCGGATCAGCCGAGCAGTTCCTATAGGACCGCTTCTGGCATACGGCGGAGGGCTTCTGAAGTGCCTCGTCCCCATTCTGTCAGGCAGCCTTGTCGGTTGGTGGAGGCCGTGATACGTCCTGTCCAGACAGATGTTCTGGCCGTTGAGGACGAGGAGGTGGATATTAAGGACCCTGCTCCTGCTGTACCTGTCCCTCGTAGGGAGCTTCCTAGCATTCAGGTGGCGAACCCAGAGTTGCTGGGTGATTTGGGCAGACATCCATCGATGTACTTACATGCTAACGAGATATGGCGTTAGACTTTGCTTTTCCTTCTTTCCTATTGATGAGGATTAAAGGGTTCTGACATAGATTTGTATTTCATGCAGGTTCCAGATTTTACACAACCTCGAGGGAACTGGTTTAGCATTCACTCCATGTACCAGGCGCTTCATCCTGATTATAGAGCAGTAGTACATGAGTGGGGATTTGGGGTATTCTTCTCCATCCTTCCCCGTCATTGTCCCTGGGGTTACCTCAGGGCATTGTTTGAGTGATGGTTTCACCACACCCAGTCACTCCACCTGCTAGATTGCGAGGTGATGATGACACTGATGGATTGGTGATCTATCACAAGCGTAGAGTTTGGAGGGGAGCCAGTGCCTTGTATGGCGAGTATTACCCCTATTGCCGTCAGATCCTTATTAGGAGTTTCGGCGGCGGTGCTCAAAGGTAGGACCGTCCGTTCAGGTCCTTTGAGCGTAGATGCTGTGAGCGGGCTATTGAGTGAGCCCATGCCTAATGATGTCAGGATCAGGGATCACGTTCTGCGGTGATTGTTCCTGATGATCATTCGAGGCTACTTCATAGCAGATAACTCTTCCACGGTATCTTTCATTTTGGTTAGCGCCACACGTGACGTGGACCATATTGGAGAGTATGATTGGGGCTCCTATACCTTTGCCTATTTCCTCAGGGGCATGCGTATATGCTCACAGGGTTTGACAGAGGCTTGGCTAGGATTTTACCCATTTCTGCTGGTGAGTATTTCTCTTGTCTTTTCCCATTCATAGGTTAAGAGTGTTTTCTGATAGCAGATGTCTTGCCATTATGTTGGCAGTTTTGGGCCTATGAGAGGCTTCCCTGTTTGCGTCACGTGAGTGTGTTAGGTTTAGATACCTATCCACGAGGACGAAGATGGCATCATTCGATTTTGCCTGAGGTCCCTGTAGCGGAGGGATTCACTCATTGCCATATATAGCTAGAGTTGCTGACGGCTGATACCATCACCTGGCTTCCCTACTCTGGGGAACACCTGACAGTGGGTTTTGATTTCCACCAGGAGAGTTCCACTCTTCACAGATGGCAGTTGGGAGCTCAATCTAGGAGAGCGTGCTATCAGGAGCACCACAGGGGAGATTCGTATACCGATCTTACCTCCTGCCAAGCGTCACTAGCCTATATCGTAGTCACCCACCATTGATATCCCGTTGTTGGGTGTTGACGGATTTGCATTATCAGAGGGTCCATGTACTCAGGAGATATTCCAGCGTTGGTGGCTTCCTCGTACTATTGGAGCCCAGTCTGGCGCCACACAGTTTATGGGGGACATGGTTCCTGGATCCTTGATGATGACGAATTGGATAGCTTGTGTCCGAGATCCGACTCATGTGACCCAGATTGATAGCTTGACCCATCAGTTGGACCAGGCACATATATTTATTCGGCACTTGGGCAGAGATCCAGCAGAGGTAGAGTCATTTGTTCCTTCCAGCTCAGGCGCTGGCCCCTCGAATGACCCATTTGGTTTTGACGGCGCAGATCCTCCTCTTTATAGGCCTGACATCCCTGTTGATAGAGATCCAGTGACTCAGGAGGAGTTACATCAGGTGGACAGGATTGATGATGTGGATATCGACACCATTGTCTTCTTCTGATGTATTCTCGTTATATCTTTTGATAGGCCTCTATTAGATATTGGGTGGTTGTGCCCCATTCTTGTTATATCTTTTGATAGGCCTCTATTAGTAGTAGGGCGTATGTTCCCAATTTCCCTGTATTTGTAGCTGTACAGAGCTGATGTATTAGATGATGATATACTTAGGAATGTATGCACAGTCTTTTCCATTCCCTATATCATATTGTCATCCATTATCTGCTATGCATGTATCATGTTTAGCATATGTATGTATGTCCAGAGATATTCGGCATTGACCCCTGGATGGTCTTATGACACGGCCCGCACAGATGTCTTCTTCGACAGTTAGCCGTATAGATCATACCCCACCGTCAGTGGTGGCATTGGGTATGCGATCGTGGTATGATAGTATGTCACCACCAGACAGGGTGACCGTAGATATGTTACTGCAGCATACCATGACTCTTTTGGCATTTCAGGTTCCTGTAGGATTCGTAGATGGGATGCTAGAGCATTGGCGACCTGTCAGGCAGGTATTCCGCTTTAGCACCCATGAGTTGACTCCAACTCTGGAGGAGTATGCACGTTTGACGATGCTGCCCTTGGACAAACCTTGCGTGCATATGGCTCTGGGAGACAGGAGTAGACGATTCATGACTCTCACAGGATTGAGGTGCAGAGTAGTGTAGGATGAGCTGACATCTGGCCATGTGATCTCTAAGCATTTTCTGTACGATAGATTTGGCTCAGAGGATAGTTACTCATGACATTCCAGGGATTTCACCGCACCAGAGGATCATTGGCGTCTAGCCAGAGTTGACATACTGTTGTTATGTGTACTATCATATGTGTACATGCCGCGGTATATGGATGAGATAGATATAGGCGTTATCATGGTCGTGATAGCTATCAGGGAGGGTCATACCATTGTGCCTATGATCTTGGCAGAGACTCTGCGGTCAGCATACTATTGCAGTACTTATCCGTCAGGAGTGTTTACTTGAAGCTCAGTCCTTCTGTATGTGTGGTTTATATCACACTTGAGACCGATTGGTACCCTTAGACAGCATGGATATTGGTTTACCCATGATGTGGCCATGTCATACTCCTTTCAGCCATCGGAGTGTATAGATGCTCAGTCCTGGTCTACATTTTTGGCAGACATCAGAGATCCATTTAGCATATTGCTGTGCTCGGTGCTTAGCTCACCATACAGCTTCATTACTCATGCTCCAATCATGGATTTCCTCCCTCTGGCTGGCTTGAGGGGTATGACTACTTATCACCCATTGGCCGTGATGTCGCAGTTCGACCAGTTCCAGGTGTCGATGTCGGGATTTTTGGATGTCCCTTTCCGTTACTTGTTCTTTGGTGTTCTCATTTTAGGTGAGATTTGTTTGAAAAAACAAGTGAAAAAGGTCCGACATGTATAATGTCGATGATGGACTGTTAAGAGTCGCCAGTTGGTTTTTTAAATGGTTGTACCAACACAACCGAGAAAAGGTTTGTACATTGACCCAGTGATGTGACACTGCTTAACGGGTCGGTGAAACCGAGATTCATTTAGGGTCCGGGACTTGGTTATGCGAGGGGAAGGTGTTAGGCACCCCCCGACATCCGTGTTACCATGGTGACCACCTCTTTTCAAGAAACTATTATCTAAATGTGTGTGTGTATGTGTGTGAGTCAATGTGCTGCTATTTGAAAGTGGTACGAGGCCTCGTTCGCACCTATATACGCAGGGTTTAAATTTATGTAAAAATTTAATTTTAGCAAGATATGGCAATGATGTTTTATAAAAGAGGTTTTTCAAACCCTGACGCTCAATAGTAATTGAGGCCTTTTGCACTCCCATTTTATTCCGTATTCAGCTTGGTTGATTTTATTTGACGGCTGCGAAGCATCCGTACGAAAATAATGTACAAAATAATGTCGACTTCCTCATGGGTATGGAAACCAACTAAGAAAATTCAGACACCGCAGAATAATTTACAAGCTACTTATAGCTGAAAATGTCCATCACGGGAACCGAATCTAGATCCAATGTGATGAATATGTGATCACATGATTCCTAGGCGCATATGATACCGTAATTTGTATGAAAGCGGTAAGCAGGTATATATATAAAAGCTGCAAATATATATATATATATATATATATATATATATATATATATATATATATATATATATATACGTGATCACCAACCACGAGGTAGTTCCATGGGGGATCAGAAATGTAAATAAAGCTGTTAAAAGCTATCAACCACCACGGAGGAAATTCCAGGCGGGGCAAAATGTACAGAAAGCTGTAAAAACGGTCAACCACCACGAAGTAAACTCCAGGTGGGACGAAATGTATATATATATATATATATATATATATATATATATATATATATATATATATATATATATAAAAGCATGTAAACGCACCGGATATAAAATCCAGGCTCACCGAACAAAGTTCGATAGCAGTTCATATATATAAAAGCGAGTAAACGCATCGGATGTAAAATCCAGGCTCATCGAACGGAGTTCGACCACAATTTATATATATATATATATATATATATATATATATATATATATATATATATATAAGAAAGCAATTAAATGCACCAAACCGAAGTTTAGGCTCATCGAACAAAGTCCGACACACAGTTAATATATATAAGTATATATATATTAAAGCAATAAACGCACCAAACCGAAGTTTAGGCTCAACCGAGGTATAACTCGGTAATGTTAGTCAATATATATATATATATATATATATATATATATATATATATATATATATATATATATATATATATATACAGACTGAAAGGAAACCATGGACCGAAGTCCAGGCAAAATCAAGCAACACGACTATCAACGTGTAGAAGGGTGTGTGCAAAGATGAAGAGAAAGACTCTAAAGTGTGCGAGAAGGCTTACAGCTGACTGCTAGAAAAGGCTTCTATATCTTTCGAGTAGGTAAACACTGGCTTTTATAGGTACAAAAGTGGGCTATATATGAGCTCACAAGTGTTTAAAGTTGGAAAATACACTGTATAGCGAGTGTAGAGCGAATTCTGCATGGTTTCCCCGTCTTTTTTTCTCTTAAAAATCAGCACCCCAAGCCTCTTATTTATAGGCAAAAGGTGCCGCAGGTGTACCTGCGGCTCAGCCGTAGGTGTACCAGAGGCGGGTCGGGTCAGCCCGATTTGGTCGGGTCGGGTCGTCTCGAAGTACGTGCTCGCGGGCACTGTAATGTCCACTCAGTTTTTCTGAAGTGCAATTCGAGCATCCGTTTGAGGTATACAGGAGCTATTTTGGAATGCCATTGTCGAGAGTTTGTACGATGACATTGAACTAGAGTTTGTACAAAGTCTTTGAAGATGGGACAGTAACTTTCATCCGTTACCCCGTACAATAGCAACTCGAGATTGGTTAGCCTTGTGGGACATTGTTGCGTAGATGTGTTGAGACGACTTGGCGTGGCATCGTGTTAGTCAGATGACGATGTTGCCCCTTACCGGTGTTATTGTCGGGTTAGGTCGATAAAGAAGACATTGCTCAGCTTCGCTGGGATTGGACTGCTACAAATTATTGAAAGTCCTCATTGTCATCTTTGAGGTGTGTCTGTCTTCCCGATGTCATCACCGGGCTGATACAGTGTATCTCGTTATGAGCGCTGACATTGAAGCTGGTTGCACTTGTAACAAGCATTTCCGGGGTGAATACCGAAATTGGATTCCTTGGGGCTATCACCAAGGTTGGAGGCTATTCCCATGTTTGGGGCTGAGATTGGATACCTCGGGGTCGACTCCGAGATTAATCGGTCTTCTCCGGTGTGTGTACTGATATTGTATCTGCATGCCTCGGGGTTATCTCCGAGGTTGGATTGGTTACTTCCAGATTGCGATCTGGGGGTTGATGCTGAACTTCCGGTAGTATCCGGTACGGATTTGGATTGTCTTTCAGGGTTCTCTCATAAAAGACGACTCTATCTTGCTGTAATGTTGTTGACAGTAGAACGGAAAATTTTGAGTGTCTACAGATGCCCCTCTTTATCATACTCATGCATGGCGATGCATGGGTAGGATAAAGAATCCTAGACACTTGAAAGGTAATAAGACAAACATGGTACTACGGATAGCAACATGACGTAGATGTATGATGCATGTGTACGGGGTTGTAGCCCAACACGCTGAGGATAATTGCTGGCTCCTTGTTTCTTCAACCGGGGATTGGCAATGATGACCAGATTTGATGTGTAATCTGAATCTGTCAGGATGTTGATGTTGGAGTTATCACCAACTTCCTGGATAATGACTTGGTCCTATAGAGGTACCTCTTATGTGTAAGAGATCTGTGGGGATAAAGATTGATCTATTTTAGGATGTGTATAACATATTCCATCATCAATCCTCTTTAATGACAATCTCCTGGTTTGTATCGTCAGGTCATGTCAGGGTTCTGTTGGGTTTACTGCCAACAGCAAATGCTGTCAGGGATGTCTGGCCTTCATTGACGTGTATTCCATCGACATGTGAATCAACGGCTGAAATTCTATGGGATATGATGTCAATGTTGCTTGACCTCCGCAGTTGTGTAGATCAATGGAACATTACGTTGTGACCCCCGCCGGGGATCCGCTGGGGAATATGGGCAATCGGGCGATAAGAACCTCGAATGGCTCCAGATCTCTGATAGGTTTAATCCTCTATCGGCTGTAATGATGTCGAGGCTGCTTGACCTTTGTTGATTTATGTGTCAACAGCTTGAATGTACGTGGTAATCCCATGCCGTGAATTCACGTTGTAAACCCCTCGGGAGATCTACTGGGGACGTATGCATTGATCAAACAACTATATATGCTCTGATGGATTTACTTGCCATCGGCTGAGATAATGTCAAGGCTGCTTGACCTTCGTTGATTTGTGTGTCAACGGATGAACACGCGTTATAACCCCCGCCGCGGATCTACATTGTAACCCCCATCGGGGACTCACGTTGTAACCCCCGTCGGAGACTCACGTTGTAACCCCTGTTGGGGACTCACGTTGTAACACCCGTCGGGGACTCACGTTGTAACCCCCGTTTGGGATCTACGTTGTAACCCCCGTCGGGGACTCACGTTGTAACCCCCGTCGGGGACTCACGTTGTAACCCCTGTCGGGGACTTAGGTTGACAAGGATGATGATCCTAAATAAGCGGCATTGGACCTGCGTATGGTATTGCCGAGCTTGACTGATATCATTTGAGATCACTTGTATAATATACCCTATGTGTGGGTGAATACCAATGCATGACATACAGATTCAAAGTCTCATCAGAGAAGACCAGGATTGTATGTAGTTTTGCTCAATCGCGTGGCATTTTTATTCTCGATTTGACCTTTTTAATTCGTAAGACCTCCTTTGCAACTCGAACTGGACCGAGCCTGAGGGATGGGACCCATATGGGGGTGCCGTAGGTGTACCTGCTGCAGCCGCAGATAGGCCTGCGGCCAGGCGTGGATCATATATCCATCAGCCAGCAGCATTCACAAGTCACTTTCAACTTATTTCGCTTAGAGAAAACTGCGAGCCATCTTCAGATCTGCTGAGTTCGGGCTGCTTTCTGTAAATTCTATCATCGTGCAAGTGTTCCACACTATCCTGGTAACGTATGCCTATATTTTCTCTAGTTTCTGCCCGTTAGATTGTGAGTTATCGCATGAAATGCATCTAAACACATAGTAGTGATTATGTATGCACAAATGACTTGATAAAAAATATTCAACATAGTAAATGTTAGTATTAAACCATGCTGAACACAATGATGTGAAAAAATTTGACTTTTGAGACAGTCAAATTGGCACCTTTTTCTGCTATTTTTTGTCCTATTTGAGGTACAATGAGCAAAAGGTAGAAAGGCAAAGTACTCCTAGCATTGAGGTTGGCCTTATGCATGATGATTTGGATTTTTAATGCATATATTGTGTATATGACTTTGGGGCAGGTGTGCTACTGAATGGCCACCTAGACATGCCTAAGTGCATGTGGATAGTCCTATTTTCAAAGGGGACTATGGCAAAAATTTTCCAAAATGTAGGCATTGGGTAGTTATGCATTTTAACTCTATTGTTTGTTAAAGTAAATGCATGCATGCATATAATCATAAATGCATTAGAGAAAGCTCCAGGTAAGGAAATATCACACCCTTTCTGAGGTGATTTGGAGACTTGTTGTCCAGATATTATGGATCCGAATCAGCCGAGCAGTTCCTATAGGACCGCTTCTGGCGTACGGTGGAGGGCTTCTGAAGTGCCTCGTCCCCGTTCTGTCAGGCAACCTCGTTGGTTGGTGGAGCCCGTGATACGTCCTGTCCAGGCAGATGTTCCGGACGTTGAGGACGAGGAGGTGGATATTGAGGACCCCGCTCCTGCTGTACCTGTCCCTCGTAGGGAGCTTCCTAGCATTCAGGTGGCGAACCCAGAGTTGCTGGGTTATTTATGCAGACATCCATCGATGTACTTACATGCTAACGAGGTATGGCGTTAGACTTTGCTTTTCCTTTTTTCCTATTAATGAGGATTAAAGGGTTCTGACGTAGATTTGCATTTCATGCAGGTTCCAGGTTTTACACAGCCTTGAGGGAACTGGTTTAGAATCCACTCCATGTACCAGGCGCTTCATCCTGATTATAGAGCAGTAGTGCATGAGTGGGAATTTGGGGCATTCTTCTCCATCCTTCCCCGTCGTTATCCCTGGGGTTACCTCAGGGCATTGTCTGAGTGGTGGTTTCACCAGATTCAGTTACTCCACCAGCTAGATTGTGAGGTGATGATGACGCCGATGGATTGGCGATTTATCACAGGCATGGAGTTTGGAGGGGTGCCAGTGCCTTGTATGGCTAGTATTACCCCTACTGCCGTCAGATCCTTTTTAGGAGTTCCGGCGACGACGCTCAAAGGCAGGACCGTCCGTTCAGGTCCTTTGAGTGTAGATGCTGTGAGCAGGCTATTGAGTGAGCTCATGCCTGATGATGTCAGGATCAGGGATCGCGTTCTGCGGCGATTGTTCCTGATGATCATTCGAGGCTGCTTCATAATAGATAACTCTTCCACGATATCTTTCGCTTTGGTTAGCGCCACACGTGACGTGGAACGTATTAGAGAGTACGATTGGGGCTCCTATACCTTTGCCTATTTCCTCTGGGGCATGTGTATGCGCTCACAGGGTTTGACGGAGGCTTGACTATGATTTTACCCGTTTCTGCCAGTGAGTATTTCTCTTGTCTTTTCCCATTCATAGGTTTAGAGTGTTTACTGATAGTAGATGTCTGGCCATTGTGTTGTTAGTTTTGGGCCTATGAGAGGCTTCCTTGTTTGCGTCCCGTAAGTGTGTTAGGTTTAGATACCTATCCACGAGGACGAAGATGGCATCATTCGATTCTGCCCGAGGACGAAGATGACACGGCCCGCACAGATGTCTTCTTCGACAGTTAGCCATATAGATCATACCATACCGTCAGTGGTGGCATTGGTTATGCGATCGTGGTTTGATAGTATGTCACCACCAGATAGGGTGACCGTAGATATGTTACTGCAGCATACCATGACTCTTTTGGCATTTCAGGTTCCTGCAGGATTCGTAGATGGGATGCTAAAGCATTGGCAACCTGTCAGGTAGGTATTCCGCTTTGGCACCCATGAGTTGACTCCTACTCTAGAGGAGTATGCACATTTGACAATGTTACCCTTGGACAGATCTTGCATGCATATGGCTCTGGGAGAGATGAGTAGACGATTCATGACTCTCATAGGATTGAGGCGCATAGTAGTGCAGGATGAGCTGACATCTGGCCATGTGATCTCTCAGCATTTTCTGTACAACAGATTTGGCTCAAAGGACAGTTACTCATGACATTCCGGGGATTTCACCGCACCGGAGGATCATTGGCGTCTAGCCAGAGTTGACGTACTGTTGTTATGTGTACTATCATATGTGTACATATCGCGGTATATGGATGAGATAGATATAGGCGTTATCATGGCCGTGAGAGCTCTCAGGGATGGTCATACCATTGTGCCTATGATCTTGGCAGAGATTCTGCGGTCAGCATCCTATTGCAGTACTTATCCGTCAAGAGTGTTTACTGGGAGCTTAATCCTTCTGTATGTGTGGTTCATGTCACACTTGAGACCGATTGGTACCATTAGACGGCATGGATATTGGGTTACCCATGATGTGGCCATGTCATACTCCTTTCAGCCATCGGAGTGTATAGATGCTCAGTCCTGGTCCGCATTTTTGGCAGACATCAGAGATCCATTTAGCATATTGCTGTGCTCGGTGCTTAGCTCACCATACAGCTTCATTACTCATGCTCTAGGCATGGATTTCCTCCCTCTGGCTGGCTTGAGGGGTGTGACTACTTATCACCCATTGGTTGTGATGTCGCAGTTCGACCAGTTCTAGGATTTTCATCCTTTTATAAGGGCGACATGTCAGTGTTCAGCTGCCCGATACCTCTCAGCAGAGGACCGATCTCGAGTATACGCTTGTTGGGACCATCGTGAGGTAGCTGCATTTTTAGTGAGCAGTCCAGGTTATTCCGCAGAGTATTCCGCCTGGATGGAGACGGAGGTTTTATTGGCTGCAGCAGTATCTGTAGTGCCGGGTAGTGACGCAGAGGGTGTGGAGCCTGTGGAGGACATCGATACCCATTTCGAGGAAGAGCCCGCTGCTGGGTTGCCAACATTTCTTCCTGATCCTCCTAGTACCAACACTTTTGTTATTCAGCACTCGGCACTGTACTTGGAGCAGAGTCTTCAGCTGATGACCTTTGAGAGAGATCAGGTTCGATTTATGATGTCAACTGCTCTGGATGCGAGGGAGGCCGCTCTGTTGGAGAGAGATGAGGCCTTAGCTCGTAGGGATGTCACTGTTGTTGAGCAGCATCAGGCCAGATTAGCCAGAGATACAGTGATAGTTAAGCGGGATAGTGCCATATCTGCCCGGGATGTAGCCGTCACAAACAGTACTGCATCGAGGTCCCTTACCACTGACATGATCGCAGAGATGAGCGCTTACATTGATGAGCATATGGTCATCATGCAGACTACTTCTGATCTATTGGGTCGTGTGGACACTCTCATATACAGGAGACCACATCTTTACCTCCTTCTTCTGAGAGGGATGCTATGTTGGGCATGCTAGCTCGCATGTATCCTGACTCATAGATTAGCTTGTACTTACCTGCACAGACTAGCTTAGCCATTTTGTAATGTACAATTTACATCATGTATATCAAACAACATTATATATGACAGGGACATATATTTTTGGATCACTTCCCTTTTAGATACGCCTTGCTATTTGTTTGATATTTTGTCTGCTGCTTCAAGGCTTGTGATCTTGATGTATTCTGAATTCCTCCTGGGTGGATGGACATTGAGTTGTCTCTGGATAGTTCAGAATGGATCATCGATCTGTGTATCCCTACCATCTTTTGGTGTCTTGGGACTGGTTTCTATATGGAAATGTGGAGAGGAGTGTGGCTTTCCTCTCTGAGATTGACCGCACCACAGATGGTCGCCAGTACTTCTATTCAGGAGAAGCCTAGTTAATTCCATATCTTATGGATTGGCGTTACTCTTCAAGGTGTGACCGCAGCTTAGATGGTCGCCGAATATCCTATTTGGGAGGAGAGGTTGGGTAATTCCATCCCTTTGGTCTGAAGCCGAATGAAACGTAGTGGATTGATGTTTTATCCCAGTACCAACTAACAAGGGTTTGTGTTTTGGTAGGGGGTGAGACCGCACCACGAATGGCTACCTACGTACTCCTATTGATGAGGAGATCAGGTCTGCGTAGTTTGAACCTGGTGTAAGAGGTTCAACGCTGTATGTGGCAGGAATGGTGTGGGAATGCTTTTGTTTTTTGTAAGGTGAAGGGCGTAGAAATGTTTTTGTCGTTTTTATTTTATTGCGACCGGGCCATATGAAATGGTTCCCTACGTACTCCTATTGAAGAGGAGATCAGGTCGACGTAGTTCGCCCCTTAGGGCGAGAAGAGAAAGCGTAATCCCATGTGTAGGTCAGGGTGCGGGGAGGAGAAAGTTTAACCCTAGGTTGAGGATAAACTGCATGGGAATAGTTTGATCCCAGGTATGGGTAGCCAAACTGTAAACGCAAGACGTTCGATCCACGGTGGGATGACCTACGTGGTATGAGCGCAAAGGAAAGCCAGGCTGCTGGCTTGAAAAGTATGTTTCCCTGATGGGCAAAGTGTGGAAAAGTTGTATGTGGTAAAGGGTTAAAGAACCGGAATGACTGGTGATCTGATGGTTTGACACTAGGGTGTTTGAGAATTACTTCAGACATAGTATCGTTTCACGGTGTCTGAGTTGATGAGTTGCGGAAATTCATCGCCGTCCATTTCTTGAAATCTGAGAGCGCCACATGTCAATACTTCTTTGACAATAAATGGGCCTTCCCAGTTAGGAGCGAATTTTCCCTTATCCTGATCTTGGTTGTCAAGGATCTTCTTCAAAACCAAGTCATGTTGTTTAAACTGCCGTAGCCGGACTTTTTTGTTGTAGGATCGGGCGATCCTTTGCTGATATAACTGACCATGGAAGATAGTCGCGGTTCGCCTTTTGTCTATTAGAGACAACTGGTGATACCTGTCTTGTACCCATTAATCTTCATCCAACTGAGCGTCTATCAACACTCTGAGAGATTCCATCTCAACTTCTATGGGGAGCACTGCTTCCATCCCATAGGTTAATGCGTAGGGGGTTGCCCCAGTTTAAGTACGCATGGATGTTTTGTAGGCTAACAGAGTCAGAGGCAATACATCAGGCCAATCTTTGTGGTTGGCGGACATCTTTTGCATAATTTTCTTGATGTTTTCGTTAGCCACTTCAATAGCTCCGTTCATCTTTGGACGATAGATGACTGAGTTGAGATGTTTGATGTGGAATTTACTGCATAATTCCTCCATCATCTTGTTGTTGAGGTTTTTGGCATTTTCTGACACAATCACCTCTGGTTATCCATACCGACAAATAACATTGTTTCTGATGAAAGCAATGATGACTTCTTTAGTGACCCTGGGGAAAGAGGCTGCCTCAACCCACTTGGTGAAGTAGTCGATCATGGTGAATATAAACCGATGTTCATTACTGGCTTTAGGTTTAATGGGCCCGATAACGTCCATTCCCCACATTGAGAAGGGCCAAGGTGAACTCATATTGTGGAGTTCCCGTGGAGGGGCGTGTATAGCATTCCCATAAATCTGGCACTGATGGCATCTTTTTACATGATCATGGCAATCAGCTTTGAGAGATAGCCAATAATGTCCGGTTCTGAGGATTTTCTTGACAAGGAGTGGGCCACTCATGTGGGGACCACAGACTCTGCCATGAATTTCATCAATGAGCCTTTGGGATTGATCTTTATCTAAACACCGGAGGAGGCCTAATCCTGCATCTCTTTTGTAGAGCGCATCTCCACTCAGGTAGAATTTCATTGCAAGTCGATGGATCCGCCTTTTCTTGGTCGGGCTTGCCTCAGCGGGTGTAGGTCCATCTAGCAGATATTCCTTGATATGCTGATACCAAGGATGTTGGATGGGAGGTAGATCATCCGATACTTCTCCAACGTAATTCCCATAGGCTGGGGCCTTGTGCATGGAAATTGTGACGCTTGGCAATTGCTCCTTATCTGATATATGAATTAAGGAGGCCAAAGTTGCTAATGCGTCAACAAAGTCATTCCTATTACGAGGAACATGTAGAAAGGAGATTTCTTCAAAATCTAAAGCCATCTTTAAAACCTGTCGATGGTAAGGCAGCAAGTGTAATTCCTTGGTTTGATAGATTCCGGTGGATTGTCTGATTACTAACTCTGAATCTCCAAGGAAAGTTAACTGCCTGATACCCATTGAACGGGCAAGTTTTAGCCCCATGAGACAGCCTTCATACTCAGTTGTATTATTGGTGCTGTCAAACTGTAATTTGATGGCGACGGGATACTGCTCCCCCGTATCAGATACTAGAACTGCTCCAGCTCCAGAACCTTCCATATTAACATCTCCATCAAAATACATCTTCCATGGATGGCGCGTATCGTACTGATGGTGTTGCTATACTCTCATTACTCCTTCATCAGGGAAATATGTTTCTAAGGGTTTGAAATCCACTGAAGGTGTGGCGGCCAGTTGATCCGCAATTCCTTGACCTTTGATGGACTTTTGAGTCACATATACGATGTCAAATTGTTGTAGGATCAACTGCCCTTTGGATAGCCGGCAATTTAACATGGGTTTGTTGAACACGTACTTAAGAGGATCCACGCGGGATATAAGATGGGTTGTGTGACTATGGAGGTAATGTTGTAACCTCATGGAAGCCCATGTTAAAGCACAACACGTCTTTTCGATCATTGTGTACTTGTGTTCACTGTTGCTGAACCTTTTACTGAGGTAATTGATAGCTCGTTCTTGGCCTCTATCATCCTTCTGCCCCAGCATGCAGCCCATAGCATTGTCACTTACGGACAGGTACATAAACAGGGGAACATCATCCCTTGGTGGTACCAACACAGGAGCTTTGACTAGCTGTTTCTTGATTGTAAGGAAGGCATTCTGACACTCATCATTCCATTTCATGGAGGAGTTCTTCCTTAATAGCATGAAGATTGGCTCACAAGTTGCTGTGAGTTGGGAGATAAACCTGCTAATGAAGTTTATTCTTCCCAAACATCCCGGTATTTCCTTTTCTGTCTAAGGAATGGGCATTTCCGTAATGGCCTGGATTTTAGCAGGATCCAGCTCAATTCCCTTGTGGCTGACTAGGAATCCTAGCAACTTGCCTGATTTAACGCCAAAGGCGCATTTGGCCGGATTTAATTTCAAGTTGTACTTACGCAATCTGTTGAATAGCTTTCTGAGATGATCTATATGGTGATCCTTTTTTCGGGACTTGACAATAATGTCATCCACGTAGATCTCGATCTTTTTATGCATTAAGTTGTGGAAAAGAGCCATCATTGCTCTCTGATAGGTAGCTCTGGCATTGATGAGGCCGAATGACAACCGTCTATAGCAAAAAGTTCCCCAAGGAGTGATGAAGGCAGTCTTCTCACAATCTTCCTCGGCAACCATGATCTGATGGTATCCTGCGAAGCAATCAGCAAAGGAGTACATGTCGTATTGCGCAGTATTGTCAATGAGAATGTGGATAAATGGCACGGGAAAGCTGTCTTTTAAGAAAGCTTTGTTCAAGTCCCGGTAATCCACGTAAACTCGCATCTTCCCTCCAGGTTTAGGCACGGGCACGATATTGGATATCCACTCAGGATATGTAGACACCATGATGATACCAGCTTGAAATTATTTCACAATTTCTTCTTTCACCTTTAAACTCCACTCAAGTTTCAATCGCCTGAGTTTTTGCTTGACTGGCTTAAATCCATCTTTAATGGGAAGGCGATGAAGGACAATGTCAGTGGGCAAACCCACCATGTCTTCATGAGACCATGAAAACACATTCTGGAATTGGGTTAATAGTGTAACCATGTCATTTCGTTGGTTTGGGGTAAGGTCTGAACCAATCTGGATTAACTTAGGGCTTTCTAAGGTTCCGAGATTGAAAGAAGTGGTTTGATCAAGGTTGGGTTTAGGTGTATCTTTGACCCATTCTTGAAATTTTGGAGTCACCTCAATGTCATCCTATGTATCCATCAAGGCTGAATTCATCTCTACATCAAAGGTACAATCCCTGTGTAGGAGAGGCATTGTATCAGCAAGTACATGCACATCTAAATTCAAAGTCCTGAAACAAAATATGCTTTCACTTAGTTTATATGAAACGTGTTTGATCATACACAGTGTTAGCATATACTAGCAAAGTAAACTACTAGTACTGTACAGAAAAGTAACCTGTTATTATATCTATAGGGCAGAAAGAACTTCTGCCCGCTTTGCCCATGACGACCAATGCAAGGAATGATGTTCCAATTGGCAAGAGCAAAGTTCGGGTGAACTGCAGTGATGTAGGGATTGTTATCATCCTCCTTATCCCGAATGATGGCCATTATGTCTGGGCAATCATCGTCTGGGGTGTATCAGTTGGTATGTTCATCATGGACGATGATACGCATGCCCGACATTATTCGGACAACGTTCTCCTTGATTCTCCGCTCCTCTTCTTCGATTGCGGGATCTAGAATAACGATTTTCTTCTCCTCCACCAGTTTCGGCTTAGGAAATAACATAGCCATGACATTGGCTGGAACCTTTACAGGAGGTTGTGCGGACTCAGAACTTGAAGGCGAAGATAAACGCCACATAGTGGAAGCTGAAGGAACCTGCGAATGCTTATGAGGGTTCCTGTGACTAGAGCTGGCAGAATAGCCTAGTCCAGCTGTTCTAGAGTGCTTGGTTAAGCGAATAGGGTACTTGATACCCTGGCAATCTTTACCCAACCCTTGTCTTAGCTTATGACCTAATGAAATCATTTATTGAGTGGCTGACATCACTTCGGTAGAAATTTGGGGTTCGGGCAGGGCTGATCCAATAGTATGGTATTGGGTATTGCTTATTTCCAAAGCATGAAAACTGACTGGTTCAACGTCCGCATTAGCATTGATGACCGGTAAATCCCCGTGTTGAGGACACTCTGGTTTAGCGTTGACCGTGACCAGGCTATTGTTGATAATGTATTTCAATTGTTGATGAAGGGTGGAGGGGACTGCCCCAACCATGTGAATCCATGGTCGTCCCAAGAGCAGGTTGTATCCCGACTCTATCTTGAGAACATGAAAAGATACACAGAATGTATGAGGACCAATCTCAATTGGCAGCTCAATTACTCCAATCGAATTCCGGCGGGATCCATCGAATGCTTTGATGATAGTATGGCTACTCCGAATTCGATTGGGATTGATATTCATTTTCACCAAGGTAGCTTATGGGAAGATATTTAGGGATGAGCCTCCATCTATCAGGTCTCCAGCCACTATATATCCGGAGGACAAGACTGTGATGTACAACGGTTTGCAATGACCGGTCCCTTCAGGCGGAATGTCATCATTAGTGAAGGATATCACATTGTCGTTGAAAATATGATCAACCAGATGTTGAAATTTTTCCTCATCCACTGATGTCGGGAGATAAGCTTCTTCCAAAATTTTTAACAATATCTTCCGGTGATTCTCGGAAGTGAGGACCAAGTCTAAAATCGATATTTGTTGTGGAGCTTCTTTCAAGCTTAAAACCATTGTAGCTTCGTTATGACCCATAGTGCGGAGGAATTTTTCAATCTTCTCCATGGGTATTTTCCCCTTTGATTTGACGGTAGTCTTCATCACCCGTTGGGGAAGGTATAGTGGATTTTCTTTTGACACTGCAGCAGTGGTATGTGAGGTGGATCCTTCACCTTCTCCATAATTCCACGAAACTTTATGCAAGCTAACAATAGGATATTGTGCTCTGCACGGCAAGTTGATTGGCTCGGGAGCGGCCACTTTTAAAGGACTGTTTCTTCCTTTGAGTTGAATTATTGGCATGACGAGTGATTGATCAGCTTCAGTAGATATGACGGCTACCACACTTTTCCATTTAGTGGGACCTGCATTCTCACTTGCACGTAATACCGTGTCATCATCTGCCAGGCGCAGTACGCCACTGTCGATTAGGTTTTGAATAAGGTGGCGGAGTGCCCAGCATTCTTCTGTGCTGTGACCACGAGACTGAGAGTGATATTGACATACTCTCTCAGAATTGTACCGTCCAGAACAGGGGTTGATTGGAGGTAGAAGGGAACTGATTCTTCCTTCATTGATTAACATGTGAAGTATCTCATCCATAGGTTGACCCAAATAGGTGAACTCCCTTTTGTTGGCGAAATCCCGACAAGCTTTGGCATTTGCTCTCTTCGTCACTTTGTCTTCCAGCATTTCATTTTCTGAAAGTGAAGAGGGAATATTCATGACAATGGGCAGGAGACTGGCATGCTCCTGGCTGATTAGCTGATGAGTTACTTGATGCTGATAAGTCACCAGTTCTGCCAATTGCTCAATTTGTTTATAAAGAGCTTTCATTTCTCGTTCTATTACGAACTGGAACTTGGCATAATACCATTTGTCATCACCGTCTTTGGGGGCCTGGGAGGAATCACAGCTGAAGTTGGAACTTTGTCCACTGCTCCAATTAATCATGTTGACCTCTTCTTCATTGTGTTGAGGAAGAGCGTTGTCTTGAACGTGAGGTTGATCTAGTTTGGTGACCACGATCTCCTCGTTGTCTATCAGGTCCTGGATTTTGTGTTTCAAGGCCCAACAATCTTGAGTATCATGTCCAGGAGCCCCGGCATGATAAACACATTTTTGAGCAGCATTAAAACCCCTTCCATTAGGGCTGGCTGGCGGAAGTAGATGTGTAATCTTCTTTCGTGTTGTCAAAAGATTAAGGATATTCTCGAGGGTGTCCCCTAAGGGTGTGAACATTTGAGGGCATTTGACTTCTCCACCTTTTGGTATTGGAGGGTTTACAGACTGTGCTGGAAAGGGAGTATAGTTTCTCCTCTGAATAGGCATATTTTGACTGCCTTTTTGACCCTGTAGTATTAGGGAAACATCTTTCTCTTTTTTTTATGGACCCTCCTGGGGTTGTTCCCCTAATTTCCAGACTGGATGTGATCAGCAACAGCCTTGAGTGCAGCTAGGTCTTGAATTTTTCCATATTTCAATTCCATCTCAGCCATCTCCCCATGTTTGACCATTTCAGAAAATGGTTTGCCGATTCCGGCTAAAACTCTCTCATAGAAGGGAGCTTCTTGTATGTCTATGAAAGTCATGACCATCTCTGATTCGGTCATGGAAGGATTAACTTGGGCAGCCAGGCGTCTACACCTCTGGGCATACTATCTGAAAGACTCGTTGGACTGTTTCTTGATCTTGGTAATTTGGTACCGATCATGAGCCATTTGAGACTAAAAGCTGTATTGAGTGAGGAAGGCATGTGCTAGCTCTTCCCAGCTGTGGATTTTGGAGTTTTCTAATCTTGTGTACCATGAACGGGCTTCTTCAGTTAGACTCTTTTGGAATAATTGCATTCTGAGCTTTTCATCCTCTGCATAAGATCCCAGTTCTCCAATAAATACCTTTAAATGTACATAAGGATCTCCTAACCCATCATATTTTTCAAAGTCAGGAGTTTTAAACATTTCTGGGTAGTGAACACCAGGAAAAATACACAGATCTGCGTAGGACACACTCCCGTGTGATCCAATTCCTTTGAGAGTGCGAAGAGTCTCTTCCATTTGGAGGACTTTCTTTTGGATGTCACCAGTATCTGGATCTCTAGTTGGATGGGTAGCATCATGGGTTTTGTTGGTCTGATCCAACTGCAGTTCAGGTATGGTAACGACCTGGGCTCCTCCTTGTGTGGAGGATTCAACATGTACGGGTATTTTCTGACCCTGTGTAGACTGGTGTAATTCTTTGAGTATAACAGCCAAATTTGCAATTTGTTTGCTTAATCCATCGAATTCTTTGCGAGAAACTGGATTAAGTTCAGTCTGGTCGGATGACGACATGATTGACTGTAGGCCTGTTGCCTTTTCGGACTTTGAACGGGTAGTAGGCCCGATTGACTCCCTGCGAAAGACTTGCATAGTTTAGTCCTTAGGGAAGGTGAATATTAATCATGCTATGTGATGTGTCCATTCTAGGAATTTTTTCCTGCAAAATGGATGTCAGCTGTTTGTAGAATGTATGTATATGTGTACACATTCCTTCATATTTCTCATTACATTGAGATAGATATGTCATGAAATTGTGTAATTTGAAATAAGAGCATGAAGAGACTTTCCTCCGTTTTGGGTTTATCAGAGGCTGACCTATCATAGGTTACTCTCGCGGCTTTTTGGCATGAAGGTTCCCAAATCATCGCAATCTGCTTGACGGGAAGTTAATCCGGTCTTTCAACTGGAGCGAATTTGGGTGGTGCCTTTCCTGAGCCTCGGAGAATCAGGCTTCTCACGAGTCCAGTAATCAAACACCGACGGGATAGCCTCCTGACGGAGGGACCACATAAAATACATTCACATACATCGCGTCTCACCGTATGAAATGATGACATGTGCGAAGCACTAATATCATAAGCAGTTTATAGTGCGAGGCACTAAGATCACATGCAGTTTATAGTGCGAGGCACTAAGATCGCAGGCAGTTTATAGTGCAAGGCACTAAATAAACAAGACATGCATTCGTACACATTCATTCAATGTAAATGCAACATCCACAGACAAGCAGATAATAGTTTTGAAAAGATTGAAATAGCGGCTTAAGTCCTCTTACTGGAGTCCCCAGCGGAGTCGCCATCTGTCGACGTCGGGATTTTTAGATGTCCCTTTCCGTTACTTGTTCTTTGGTGTTCTCATTTTAGGTGAGATTTGTTTGAAAAAACAAGTGAAAACAGTCCGACATGTATAATGTCGACGATGGACTGTTAAGAGTCGCCAGTTGGTTTTTTAAATGGTTGTACCAACACAACCGAGAAAAGGTTTGCACATTGACCCAGTGATGTGACACTGCTTAAGGGGTCAGTGAAACCGAGATTCATTTAGGGTCCGGGGACTTGGTTATGCGGGGGGAAGGTGTTAGGCACCCCCCGACATCCGTGTTACCACGGTGACCGCCTCTTTTCATGAAACTATTATCTGAATGTGTGTGTGTGTGTGTGTGAGTCAATGTGCTATTATTTAAAAGTTGTACGAGGCCTCGTTCGCACCTATATACGCAGGGTTTGAATTTATGTAAGAATTCAAGTTTAGCAAGACATGGAAGTGATGTTTTATAAAAGAGGTTTTTCAAACCCTGACGCTCAATAGTAATTGAGGCCTTTTGCACTCCCATTTTATTCCGTATTCGGCTTGGTTGATTTTATTTGACGGCTGCGAAGCATCCGTATGAAAATAATGTACAAAAAAATGCCGACTTTCTCATGGGTATGGAAACCATCTGAGGAAATTCAGACACTGCAGAATAATTTACAAGCTGCTTATAGCTGAAAATGTCCATAACGGGAACCGAATCTAGATCCAATGGGATGAATAAGTGATCACATGATTCCTAGGCGCAAATGATAACCGCAATTTGTATGAAAGCAGTAAGCAGGTATATATATAAAAGCTGTAAATATATATATACAAACATGATCACCAACCACGAGGTAGTTCCATGGGGGATCAGAAATGTAAATAAAGCTGTTAAAAGCTATCAACCACCACGGAAGAAACTCCAGGCGGGACGAAATGTACAGAAAGCTGTAAAAACGGTCAACCACCACGAAGTAAACTCTAGGTGGGATGAAATGTAAATATATATATATATATATATATATATAAGCGAGTAAACGCACCGGATGTAAAATCCAGGCTCATCAAACGGAGTTCGACCACAATTTATATATATATATATATATATATATACATATGCAATTAAACGCACCAAACTGAAGTTTAGGCTCATCGAACAAAGTCCGACACACAGTTAATATATATAAGTATATATATATATATATATATATATATATATATATATATATATATTAACGTAATAAACGCACCAAACCGAAGTTTAGGCTCAACGGAGGCATAACTCGGTAATGTTAGTCAAAATATATAAATATATATAAATATAATATATATATATATATATATATATATATATATATATATATATACAGACTGAAAGGAAACCACGGACTCTCAACGTATAGAAGGGTGTGTGCAAAGATGAAGAGAAAGACTCTAAAGTGTGTGAGAAGGCTTACAGCTGACTGCTAGAAAAGGCTTCTATATCTTTAGAGTAGGTAAACACTGGCTTTTATAGGTACAAAAGAAGGCTATATATGAGCTCTCAGGTGTTTAAAGTGGGAAAATACACTGTATAGCGAGTGTAGAGCGAATTCTGCAGGGTTTTCCCGTCTTTTTTCTCTTAAAAATCAGCACCCCAAGCCTCTTATTTATAGGCAAAAGGTGCCGCAGGTGTACCAGAGGCGGGTCGGGTCAGCCCGATTTGGTCGGGTCGGGTCGTCTCGAAGTACGTGCGCGCGGGCACTGTAATGTCCCACTCGATTTTTCGAAAATGCAATTCGGGCATCCGTTTGAGGTGTACAGGACCTATTTCGGAATGCCGTTGTCGAGAGTTTGTACGATGGCATTGAACTAGAGTTTGTACGAAGTCTTTGAAGATGGGACGGTGCCCTCCAGTCTTCAAGCTTCAACTTTCATCCGTTACCTCGTATAATAGCAACTCAGGATTGGTTAGCCTTGTGAGACATTGATGCGTAGATGTGTTGAGACGACTTGTCGTGGCATCGTGTTGGTCAGATGACGATGTTGCCCCTTACCGGTGTTATTGTCGGGTTAGGTTGATAAAGCAGACGTTGCTCAGCTTCGCTGGGATTGGACTGCTGCAATTGATTGAAAGTCCTCATTGTCATCTTTGAGGTGTGTCTGTCTTCCCGATGTCATCGCCGGGCTGATACAGTGTATCTCGTTGTGAGCGCCGAGATTGAAGCTGGTTGCACTTGTAACAAGCATTTCCGGGGTTAATGCCGAAATTGCATTCCTTGGGGCTATCACTAAGGTTGGAGGCTATTCCCATGATTGGGGCTGAGACTAGATACCTCGGGGTCGACTCCGAGATTAGTCGGTCTTCTCTGGTGTGTGTTCTGATATTGTATCTGCATCCCTCGGGGTTATCTCCGAGGTTGGATTGGTTACTTCCAGATTGCGATATGGGTGTTGATGCTGAACTTCCGGTAGTATCCGGTACGGATTTGGATTGTCTTTCAGGGTTCTCTCATAAAAGACGACTCTGTCTTGCTGCAATGTTGTTGACAGTAGTACAGAAAATTTTGAGTGTCTACACCAGGATTTTCATCCTTTCACAGGGGTGACAGGTCAGCGTTCAGCTTCCCGATACCTCTCAGCAGAGGACTGATCTCGTGTATACGCTTGTTGGCACCATCGTGAGGTAGCTGCTTTTTCAGTGAGCAGTCCAGGTTATTCCGAAGAGTATTCCGCCTAGATGGAGACGGAGGTTTTATCGGCTGCAGCAGTATCTGCAGTGCCGGGTAGTGGCACAGCGGGTGTGGAGCCTGTGGAGGACATCGATACCCATTTCGAGGAGGAGCCCGCTGCTGGGTTGCCAGCATTTCTTTCGAATTCTCCGAGTACCAGTACTTTTATGATTCAGCACTCGGCACAGTACTTGGAGCAGAGTCTTCAGCTGATGACCTTTGAGAGAGATTAGGTTCGATCTATGATGTCGACTGCTCTGGATGTGAGGGAGGCCACTCTGTTGGAGAGAGATGAGGCCTAAGCTCATAGGGATGCCGCTATTGTTGAGCGGGATGAGGCCAGATCAGCCAGAGATCCAGTGATAGTTGAGCGGGATAGTGCCATATCTTCCCGGGATGTAGCCGTCACAAACAGTACTACAGCGAGGTCCCTTACCACTGACATGATCGCAGAGATGAGCGCTTACATTGATGAGCACATGGCCATCATGCAGACTGCTTCTGATCTATTGGGCCGTGTGGATACTCTCATACAAGAGACCACAACTTTACCTCCTTCTTCTGAGAGGGATGCTACGTTGGGCATGCTAGCTCACATGTATCCTAACTCATAGATTAGCTTGTACTTACCTGCACAGACTAGCTTAGCCATTTTGTAATGTACAGTTTACATCATGTATATCAAACAACGTTATATATGACAGGGAAATATATTTTTGGATCACTTCCCTTTTAGATACGCCTTGCTATTTGTTTGATATTTTGCCTGCTGCTTCAAGGCTTGTGATCTTGATGTATTCTGAATTCCTCATAGGTGGATGGACATTGAGTTGACTCTGGATAGTTCAGAATGGATCACCAATCTGTGTATCCCTACCATCTTTTGGTGTCTTGGGACTGGTTTCTATATGGAAATGTGGAGAGGAGTGTGGCTTTCCTCTCTGAGATTGACCGCACCACAGATTGTCGCCAGTACTTTTATTCAGGAGAAGCCTAGTTAACTCCACCTCTTATGGTTTGGCGTTGCTCTTTGAGGTACAACCATAGCTTAGATGGTTGCCGAATCTCCTATTTGGGAGGAGTTCCGGGAATCTCATACCTTTGGTTTAAAGCCGAAGGAAATGTACTGAAATGAAGTTTGATCCCAGTACCAATTGACAATGGTTTGTGTTTTGGTAGGGGTGATACTGCACCATGAATGGCTGCCTACGTACTCCTATTGAAGAGGAGATCAGGTCTGCGTAGTTCGAACCTGGTGTGAGAGGTTCAACGCTGTCTGTGGCAGAAATGGTGTAGGAATATTTTTGTTGTTTGTAAGGTGAAGGGCGTAGAAATGTTTTTGTTGTTTTTGTTTTATTGCGATCGGGCCATATAAAATGGTTGCCTATGTACTCCTATTGAAGAGGAGATCAGGTCGACGTAGTTCACCCCTTAGGGCGAGAAGAGAAAGCGTAATCCCATGTGCAGGTTAGAGTGCGGGGATGAGAAAGTTTAATACTAAGTTGAGGATAAACTGCAGAGGAAAAGTTTGATCCCAAGTATGGGTAGCCAAACTGTAAACGTAAGAGGTTCGATCCGCGGTGGGATGACCTAAGTGGTATGAGCGCAAAGGAAAGCCAGGCTGCTGGCTTGAAAAGTATGTTTCCCTGATGGGTGTGGAAAAGTTGTATGTGGTAAAGGGTTAAAGAACTGGAATGACTGGTGATCTGATGGTTTGACACCAGGGTGTTTGCGAATTACTTCAGACATAGTATCGTTTCACGGTGTCCGAGTTGATGAGTTACAGAAATTCATCGTCGTCCATTTCTTGCAATCTGAGAGCACCTCCTGTCAATACTTCTTTAACAATAAACGAGCCTTCCCAGTTAGGAGCGAATTTACCCTTAGCCTGATCTTGGTTGTCAAGGATCTTCTTTAAAACCAAGTCATGTTGTTTAAACTGTCGTAGCTGGAATTTTTGTTGTAGGATCGGGCGATCCTTTGCTGATATAATTGACCATGGAAGATAGTCGCGGTTCGCCTTTCGTCTATTAGAGACAACTGGTGATACCTGTCTTGTACCCATTGATCTTCATCCAACTAAGCGTCTATCAACACTCTGAGAGATTCCATCTCAACTTCTATGGGGAGCACTGCTTCCATCCCATAGGTTAATGCGTAGGGGGTTGCCCCAGTTAAATTACGCATGGATGTTCTGTAGGCTAACATAGTCAGAGGCAATACATCAGGCCAATCTTTGTGGTTGGCGGACATCTTTTGAATAATCTTCTTGATGTTTTTGTTAGCCGCTTCAACAGCTCCATTCATCTTTGGACGATAGATGACTGAGTTGAGATGTTGATGTGGAATTTACTGCATAATTCCTCCATCATCTTGTTGCTGAGGTTTTTGGCATTGTCTGACACAATCACCTCTGGTTGTCCATACCGACAAACAACATTGTTTCTGATGAAAGCAATGATGACTTCTTTAGTGACCCTGGGAAAGGAGGTTGTCTCTACCCACTTGGTGAAGTAGTCGATCATGGTGAATATAAACCGATGTCCATTACTGGCTTTAGGTTCAATGGGCCCGATAACGTCCATTCCCCACATTGAGAAGGGCCAAGGTGAACTCATATTGTGGAGTTCCCGTGGAGGGGCGTGTATAGCATTCTCATGAATTTGGCACTGATAGCATCTTTTGACGTGGTCATGGCAATTAGTTTTGACAGATAGCCAATAATGTCTCGTTCTGAGGATTTTCTTGACAAGGAGGGGGCCACTCATATGGGGGCCACAAACTCCGCCATGGATTTCATCCATGAGCCTTTGGGCTTGATCTTTATCTAAACACCGGAGGAGGCCTAATCATGTATCTCTTTTGTAGAGCGCATCTCCACTCAGGTAGAATTTCATTGCAAGTCGATGGATCCGCCTTTTCTCGGTCGGGCTCGCCTCAGCGGGTGTAGATCCATCTCGCAGATATTCCTTGATATGCTGATACCAAGGATGTTGGATGGGAGGGAGCTCATCCGATACTTGTCCAACATAATTCCCGTAGGCTGGGGCCTTGTTCAGGGAAATTGTAACGCTTGGCAATTGCTCCTTATCTGATATATGAATCAAGAAGGCCAAAGTTGCTAATGCGTCCGCAAAGTCATTCCTATTACGAGGAACATGTAGAAAGGAGATTTCTTCGAACTCCAAAGCCATCTTTAAAACCTGCCGATGGTAAGGCAGCAAGTGTAGTTCCTTGGTTTGATAGATTCCGGTGGATTGTTTGATTACCAACTCTGAATCTCCAAGGACAGTTAACCGCCTGATGCCCATTGAACGAGCAAGTTTTAGCCCCATGAGACAGCCTTCATACTCAGCCGTATTATTGGTGCTATCAAACTGTAATTTGACGGCGACGGGATACTGCTCCCCCGTATCAGATACTAGAACTGCTCCAGCTCCAGAACCTTCCATATTAACAGCTCCATCAAAATACATCTTCCATGATTGGCACATATCGTACTGATGGTGTTGCTGTACCGTCATTACTCCTTCATTAGGGAAATATGTTTCTAAGGGTTTGAAATCCCCTGAAGGTGTGGCGGCCAGTTGATCCACGATTCCTTGACCTTTGATGGACCTTTGAGTCACATATACGATGTCAAATTATTGTAGGATCAACTGCCATTTGGACAGTCGACAATTTAACATAGGTTTGTTGAACACGTACTTGAGAGGATCCACGCGGGATATAAGATGAGTTGTGTGACCATGGAGGTAATGCTGTAACCTCATGGAAGCCCATGCTAAAGCACAACACGTCTTTTCGATCATAGTGTACTTGCGTTCACTGCTGCTGAACCTTTTACTGAGGTAATAGATAGCTCGTTCTTGGTCTCTATCGTCCTTCTGCCCCAGCATGCAGCCCATAGCATTGTCACTTATGGACAGGTACATAAACAGGGGAACATCATCCCTGTGTGGTACCAACACAGGAGCTTTGACTAGCTGTTTCTTGATTGTAAGGAAGGCATTCTGACACTCCTCATTCCATTTCATGGAGGAGTTCTTCCTTAATAGCTTGAAGATTGGTTCATAGGTTTCTGTGAATTGGGAGATAGACCTGCTAATGAAGTTGATTCTTCCCAAAAATCCTCGGATTTCCTTTTCTGTTTGAGGAATGGGCATTTCCGTGATGGCTTGGATTTTAGCAGGATCCAGCTCAATCCCTTTGTGGCTGACTAGGAATCCTAGCAACTTGCCTGATATAACGCCAAAGGCGCATTTGGCTGGATTCAACTTCAAGTTATACTTGCGCAACCTATTGAATAGCTTTCTAAGATGGTCTATATGGTGATCCCCCTTTCGGGACTTGACAATGATGTCATCTACATCGATCTCAATCTCTTTGTGCATCATGTCGTGGAAGAGAGCCATCATTGCTCTCTGACAGGTAGCTTCGGCATTGATAAGGCCGAATGACAACCGTCTATAACAAAAAGTTCCCCAAGGAGTGATGAAGGCAGTCTTCTCACAATCTTCCTCGGGAACCATGATCTGATGGTACCCCGCGAAGCAATCAGCAAAGGAGTACATGTCGTATTGCGCAGTATTATCAATGAGAATGTGGATAAATGGCACGGGAAAGCTGTCTTTTAAGCAAGCTTTGTTCAAGTCCCGGTAATCCACACAGACTCGCACCTTCCCCCCAGGTTTAGGTACGCGCATGATGTTGGATATCCACTCAGGATATGCAGATACCATGATGATACCAGCTTGAAATTGTTTCACAATTTCTTCTTTCACCTTTAAACTCCACTCAGGTTTCAATCGCCTGAGCTTCTGTTTGACTGGCGTAAATCCCTCTTTAATGGGAAGGCGATGAAGGACAATATCAGTGGACAAACCCACCATGTCTTCATGAGACCATGCAAACACATCCTGGAATTGGGTTAATAGTGTAACCATGTCATTCCGTTGGTTTGTGGTAAGGTCTGAACCAATCTGGATTAACTTAGGGCTTTCTGAGGTTCCGAGATTGAAAGAAGTGGTTTGATCAAGGTTGGGTTTAGGTGTATCTTTGACCTATTCTTGAATTTCTGGAGGCACCTCAATGTCATCCTGTGTATCTATCAAGGCTGAATTCATCTCTACATCATAGGTACAATCCCTGTGTAGGAGAGGCATCGTATCAGCAAGTACATGCACATCTAAATTCAGAGTCCTGAAACAAAATATGCTTTCACTTAGTATATATGAAACGTGTTTGATCATACATAGTGTTAGCATATACTGGAGAAGTAAACTGCTAGTATTGTACAGAAAAGTAAGCAGTTATTATATATACAGGGCAGAAAGAGTTTCTGCCCGCTTTACCCATGACGACCAATGCAAGGAATGTTGTTCCAGAGTGCTTGGTTAAGCGAATATGGTACTTGATACCCTGGCAATCTTTACCCAACCCTTGTGAATCCACGGTCGTCCCAAGAGCAGGTTGTATCCCGACTCTACCTTGAGCACTTGGAAAGATACACATAATGTATGAGGACCAATCTCAATTGGCAGCTCAATTACTCCGACCGAATTTCGGTAGGATCCATCGAAAGCTTTGATGATAGTATGGCTACTCCGAATTCGATTGGGATTGATATTCATTTTCACCAAGGTAGCGTATGGGCAGATATTTAGGGATGAGCCTCCATCTATCAGGACTCCAGCCACCATATATTCAGAGGACAAGACTGTGATGTGCAACGGTTTGCAATGACCGGTCCCTTCAGGCGGAATGTCATCATTAGTGAAGGATATCACATTGTCGTTGAAAATGTGATCAACCAGATGTTGAAATTTTTCCTCATCCACTGATGTCGAGAGATAAGCTTCTTCCAAAACTTTTAACAATATCTTCTGGTGATTCTCGGAAGTGAGGACCAAGTCCAAAATCGATATTTGTTGTGGTGCTTCTTTCAAGCTTAAAACCACCGTAGCTTCGTTATGACCCATAGTGCGGAGGAATTTTTCAATCTTCTCCATGGGTATTTTCCCCTTTAATTTGACGGTAGTCTTCATCACCCATTGGGGAAGGTACAGTGGATTTTCTTTCGACACTGTAGCAGTGGTATGTGAGGTGGATCCTTCACCTTCTCCATAATTCCACAGAACTTTATGCAAGCTAACAATAGGATATTGTGCTCTGCACGGCAAGTTGATTGGCTCGGGAGCGGCCACTTTTAAAGGACTGTTGCTTCCTTTGAGTTGAATTATTGGCATGACGAGTGATTAATCAGCTTCAGTAGATATGATGGCTACCACACTCTTCCATTTAGTGGGACCTGCATTCTCACTTGCGCGTAATACTGTGTCATCATCTGCCAGGAGCAGTACGCCACTGTCGATTAGGTTTTGAATAAGGTGGCGGAGTGCCCAGCATTTTTCTGTGTTGTGACCACGAGACTGGGAGTGATATTAACATACTCCCTCAGAATTGTTCCGTCCAGAACGGGGGTTGATTGGAGGTAGAAGGGAACTGATTCTTCCTTCATTGATTAACATGTGAAGTATCTCCTCCATAGGTTGACCCAAATAGGTGAACTCCCTTTTGTTGGCGAAATCCCGATGGGCTTTGGCATTTGCTCTCTTCGTCACTTTGTCTTCCAGCATTTCATTTTCTGAAAGTGAAGAGGGAATATTCATGACAATGGGCAGGAGACTGGCATGCTCTTGGCTGATTAGCTGACGAGTTACTTGATGCTGATAAGTCACCAGTTCTACCAATTGCTCAATTTGTTTACAAAGAGCTTTCATTTTTCGTTCCATTGCGAACTGGAACTTGGCATAATCCCATTTGTCCTCACCGTCTTTGGGGGCCTGGGAGGAATCACAGCTGAAGTTGGAATTTTGTCCACTGCTCCAATTAATCATGTTGACCTCTTCTTCTTTGTGTTGAGGAAGAGGGTTGTCTTGAACGTGAGGTTGATCTGGTTTGGTGACCACGATCTCCCTGTTGTCTATCAGGTCCTGCATTTTGTGTTTCAAGGCCTAACAATCTTGAGTATCATATCCAGGTTCCCCGACATGATAAGCACATTTCCGAGCAGCATTAAAACCCCTTCCATTAGGACTGGCTGGTGGAAGTAGATGTGTAATCTTCTTTTGTGTTGTCAGAAGATTAAGGATATTCTCGAGGGTGTCCCCCAAGGGTGTGAACACTCCTGGGGTTGTTCCCATAATTTCCAGACTGGATGTGATCAGCAACAACTTTGAGTGCAGCTAGGTCTTGAATCTTTCCGGATTTCAATCCCATCTCAGCCATCTCCCCATGTTTGACCATTTTAGAAAATGGTTTGCCGATGTCGGCTAAAACTCTCTCATAGAAGGGAGCTTCTTGTATGTCTATGAAAGTCATGACCATCTCTGATTCGGTCATGGAAGGATTAACTTGGGTAGCCAGGCGTCTCCACCTCTGGGCATAGTCTCTGAAAGACTCGTTGGACTGTTTCTTGATCTTGGTAATTTGGTACCGATTAGGAGCCATTTGAGACTGAAAGCTATATTGAGTGAGGAAGGCATGTGCTAGCTCTTCCCAGCTGTGGATTTTGGAGTTGTCTAATCTTGTGTACCATGAACGAGCATCTCCAGTTAGACTCTTTTGGAATAATTGCATTCTGAGCTTTTCATCCTCTGCATAAGATCCCAGTTCTCCAATAAATACCTTTAAATGTGTATAAGGATCTCCTAACCCATTATATTTTTCAAAGTCAAGAGTTTTAAATTTTTCTGGGTAGTGAACACTAGGAAAAGTACACAGATCAGCATAAGACACACTCCCGTGTGATCCAATTCCTTTGAGAATGTGAAGAGTCTCTTCCATTTGGAGGACTTTATTTTGGATGTCACCAGTGTCTGGATCTCAGGTGGGATGGGTAGCATCATGGGTTTTGTTGGTCTGATCCAACTGCAGTTCAGGTATGGTAACGACCTAGGTTCCTTCTTGTGTGGAGGATTCAGCATGTACGGGTATTTTCTGACCCTGTGTAGACTGGTGTAATTCTTTGAGTAGAACAGCCAAATCTGAAATTTGTTTGCTTAATCCGTCGAATTCTTTGCGAGAAACTGGATTAAGTTCAGTCTGGTCGGATGACGACATGATTGACTGTAGGCATGTTGCCTTTTTGGACTTTGAGCGGGTAGTAGGCCTGATTGACTCCCTGCGAAAGACTTGCATAGTTTAGTCCTTAGGGAAGGTGAATATTAATCATGCTATGTGATGTGTCCATTCTAGGAATTTTTTCCTGCAAAATGGATGTCAGCTGTTTGTAGCATGTATGTATATGTGTACACATTCCTTCATATTTCTCATTACATGGAGATAGATATGTCATGAAATTGTGTAATTTGAAATGAGAGCATGAAGAGACTTTCCTCCGTTTTGGGTTTATCAGAGGCTGACCTATCTTAGGTTACTCTCGCGACTTTTTGGCATGAAGGTTCCCAAATCATCACAATCTACTTGACGGGAAGTCAATCCGGTCTTTCAACTGGAGCGAATTTGGGTGGTGCCTTTCCTGAGCCTCGGAGAATCAGGCTTCTCACGAGTCCAGTAATCAAACACCGACGGGATAGCCTCCTGGTGGAGGGACCACACAAAATACATTCACATACATCGCATCTCACCGTATGAAATGATGACATGTGTAAAGCACTAATATCATAAGAAGTTTATAGTGCAAGGCACTAACATCACAGGCAGTTTATAGTGCGAGGCACTAAGATCACAGGCAGTTTATAGTGAGAGGCACTAAATAAACAAGACATGCATTCGTACACATTCATTCAACGTAAATGCAACATCCACCCACAAGCAGATAACAGTTTTGAAAAGATTGTAATATCGGCTTAAGTCCTCTTACTGGTATCCCCAGCAGAGTCGCCACCTGTCGACGTCGGGATTTGTAGATGTCCCTTTCTGTTACTTGTTCTTTGGTGTTCTCATTTTAGGTGAGATTTGTTTAAAAAAACAAGTGAAAAAGGTCCGACATGTATAATGTCGACGATGGACTGTTAAGAGTCGCCAGTTGGTTTTTTAAATGGTTGTACCAACACAACCGAGAAAAGGTTTGCACATTGACCCAGTGATGTGACACTGCTTAACGGGTCGGTGAAACCGAGATTAATTTAGGGTCCGGGGACTTGGTTATGCGGGGGGAAGGTGTTAGGCACCCCCCAACATCCGTGTTATCATGGTGACTGCCTCTTTTCAAGAAACTATTATCTGAATGTGTGTGTGTGTGAGAGAGAGAGAGTCAATGTGTTTTTATTTGAAAGTGGTACGAGGCATCGTTCGCACCTATATACGCAGGGTTTGAATTTATGTAAAAATTCAATTTTAGCAAGATATGGCAGTGATGTTTTATAAAAGAGGTTTTTCAAACCCTGACGCTCAATAGTAATTGAAGCCTTTTGCACTCCCATTTTATTTCGTATTCGGCTTGGTTGATTTTATTTGACGGCTGCGAAGCATCCGTACGAAAATAATGTACAAAATAATGCCGACTTCCTCGTGGGTATAGAAACCATCTGAGGAAATTCAGACACCGCATAATAATTTACAAGTTGCTTACAGCTGAAAATGTCCATCACGGGAACCGAATCTAGATCCAATGGGACGAATCTGTGATCACATAATTCCTAGGCGCACATGATACCGCAATTTGTATGAAAGCAGTAAACAGGTATATATATAAGCAGTAAATATATATATACAGACATGATCACCAACCACGAAGTAGCTCCATGGGGGACCAGAAATGTAAATAAAGCTGTTAAAAGCTATCAACCACCACGTAGGAAACTCCAGGCGGGACAAAACGTAGATAAAGCTGTAAAAAACGGTCAACCACCACAAAGTAAACTCCAGGTGGGACGAAATGTAAATATATATATATATATATAAGCATGTAAACGCACCGGATATAAAATTCAGGCTCACCGAACAGAGTTCGATAGCAGTTCATATATATAAGTATATATATATAAAAGCGAGTAAACCCACCGGATGTAAAATCCAGGCTCATCGAACGGAGTTCGACCACAGTTTATATATATAAGTATATATATATAAGAAAGCAATTAAACGCACCAAACCGAAGTTTAGGCTCATCGAACAAAGTCCGACACACAGTTAATATATATAAGTATATATATTATTAAAGCAATAAACGCACCAAACTGAAGTTTAGGCTCATCGAACAAAGTCCGACATACAGTTAATATATATAAGTATATATATATATATTAAAGCAGTAAACGCTCCAGACCGAGGTCTAGGCTCAATCGAACAAACTCCGATACACAGTTCATATATATATATATATATATATATATATAGAAAAGCAAATAAACGCCCCAGACCGAAGTCTAGGCTCAACCGAGGCATAACTCGGTAATGTTAGTCAATATATACGTAAATATATATATATATATATATATATATATATATATATATATATAGACTGGAAGGAAACCACGGACCGAAGTCTGGGCAAATGCAAGCAACACGACTCTCAACGTGTAGAAGGGTGTGTGCAAAGATAAAGAGAAAGACTCTAAAGTGTGTGAGAAGGCTTACAGCTGACTGCTAAAAAAGGCTTATATATCTTTAGAGTGGGTAAACACTGGCTTTTGTAGGTACAAAAGAGGGCTGTATATGAGCTCACAGGTGTTTAAAGTGGGAAAATACACTGTATGGCAAGTGCAGAGCAAATTGTGCAGGGTTTCCCCGTCTTTTTTCTCTTAAAAATCAGCACCCCAAGCCTCATATTTATAGGAGGCACAGCGGCAGGTGTACCAGAGGTGGGTCGGGTCGGCCCGGTTTGGTCTGGTCGGGTCGTCTCGAAGTACGTGCGCGCGGGCACTGTAATGTCCACTTGGTTTTTTTGAAGTGCGATCCGAGCATCCGTTCATCGTTGTCGAGAGTTTGTACGATGGCATTGAACTGGAGTTTGTACAAAGTTTTTGAAGATGGGACGGTGCCCTCCGGTCTTCATGCTTCAACTTTCATCCGTTACCCCGTACAATAGCAACTCGGGATTGGTTAGCCTTGTGGGACATTGTTGCGTTGATGTGTTGGGACGACTTGGCGTGGCATCGTGTTGGTCAGATGACGATGTTTCCCCTTACCAGTGTTATTGACGGGTTAGGTCGATAAAGAAGACGTTGCTCAGCTTCGCTGGGATTGGACTGCTGTAATTGATTGAAAGTCCTCATTGTCATCTTTGAGGTGTGTCTATCTTCCCGATGTCATCGCCGGCTGATACATTGTATCTCGTTGTGAGCACCGAGATTGAAGCTGGTTACACTTGTAACAAGCATTTTCGAGGGTTAATGCCGAAATTACATTCCTTGGGTCTATCACCAAGGTTGGAGGCTATTCCCATGTTTGGAGCTGAGACTGGATACCTCGGGGTCAACTCTGAGACTAATCGGTCTTCTACGGTGTGTGTTCTGATATTGTATCTGCATGCCTCGGGGTTATCTCCGAGGTGGAAATGGTTACTCCCAGATTGCGATCTGGGGTTGGTGCTGAACTTTCGGTAGTATCCGGTGTGGTTGTGGACTGTCTTTCAGGGTTCTCTCATAAAAGACGGCTCTGTCCTGCTCCAATGTTGTTGACAGTAGTACAGAAAATTTCGAGTGTCTACAATTGTCATCATCCTCATGTTTATATTTTATTAAAAGTCATCTGTGGCCTGTAGTGCATAGATGGACTTGGTATGATTATGACCAGGGATTATTCGGTATAATCATGACCGTAATGTTACAAATGATGTGGTAAAAGTCCTCATTGGCCCATAGTGCATTGATGGATAGTTGTTGGCATGATCATGACCATTAATGAATACACAAATATTCTTGGCCCGTAGTGCATGGATAATTGTGGTCGTGATACTAAAGAATATCCTTGGCCGTAGTGCAGGGGTGATTCGATGATGTGGATTATTTATTAAGCTGTGTCCCAGCGATAAAAGTGATGAAAAACCTTCTAAATCATAAAAGATAGTAGATTTTATTCTCTACTTGACTCTTTTAATAGATTACTTGTTTCGCTGCAGTTAAACTTGATATTTGTTATATTTTATCAGTTTAACACTGTTGAAGGCTAATGATAATATATTCTGCATTATCTTAGTCATAATATTTTCTACTGGGCTAGTTGAGCTCACCCTTTTACTTTCATTGTTCTCTTCAGGAAATGAGAACGTAGCAGGGACTAGTCGGGGAACGGAGTGACGAACCAGATAATAGCGTTAGTAGTCCTCACTATTCAGTGAAATAGTGGAAAATTAAATGTATTAATATTGAATTTGAGTTTGTATACTGTCTAGAAGATAATATTTATATTAAAACTCACAGCTCATGTTGTATATTTAAGATTGTATTTGTATTCTATACCATGTATTTGACAACTCAGAATAGGTGATGTATACCTATTTTGGGGGCGTCACAGATGGGATGTTCAGAGGCTTTATGCAATTCATGCAACATCAGGCGAGAGCGGCTCCTGTTCAAAATGCAGGTGGAAACACTGGCAACTCTCGAACGGTCACCGCTAAACAGTTCAAGGAGTTGGGACCACCTGAGTTTTTTAGAGAACCAAAACCACTTAAGGCGGAGACGTGGATAAAGCAGATCACTGTTGGTCGTTTTACCGATCAATTTATGCGTGCAAGTATACACGGTCAACAAGTAATAAAGAGTAAGTAAAGTATTGTTCCCACAGAGAATTAACTAATAGAGTTTACCAAGCACTAACCCATAACTATTTCAGTCTTATTTAAACGAATGATTTAATATAGTGATGAAAACTATGAAATTAAATAATACTAACTACCCCTAGAATGAGACTAGATAATGAAGACTCGAGATTACAATTTCATCTATTGAAACATTTAAATTAATGCACTCCCTGTTAAGCCAAATTACTTGCACTGGATTGCTAGTCGAGAACACGAAAGTAAAGTACAGCCATATCTCAATGTACCATACCCATATCACATATAATCCACAATTGATAGAATACACATGAACACCCACATTACCGAAACAACTATATGTTTATGTGATTAACAAATAATTAGGGTTCAAGCCCAAATTCTCAATTGACTACGAGCGATGCCACGTTATATGCCTATCCTAAGCACGAATCATACATTCCATCACCATGTAGAACATACAAACACAAGCTATCAATATCAAATCTAAACCCATACTTCGTCTTTCAAGTTCATATGGGTTATCACAGTAATTAATGACCAATAAACTAAGAAAATAAGCATGAATCTTAATAGACAATCCCATAGAAATCAATAAGGTTAACAATGAAATATATCAGATTAAACTAAGCAATAGAATCCGTTGCAATCCCAAAATAGAGTTTAACTCATAGCTGAATTAGAATCCATGATCCACAATTGAATATACATTGAAAAATACAAATAGAAGTAAAGAGAGTTAGGGATTAAGAATAGCAAATCTGAGTTTCTGCTCTTGTTTAACTTCTGAACTTTCAAGTATCTTCAATTGCTCTAATCCCCAAATCTTAGCTATTCTAGGGTTCTAATCTACTCTAATCTAATAAGGAAATTAAAGAAAAGAAAAGAGAATATGTAATGTAAAAATGATCCCCCAAGGGTGGAATCCCCTTTACATCATGATAATAAGTCTCTTTTTAATCCCTCGTTGAACCCCCCTCTCAGTTACGCTTCCATCACACTATCTAGTGAAAATTTTGTCTCTAGTCAACTTCCGAAGTGGCGCGACTGTGCTAGAATTGACCTGAAGTTGGGCGCGCCCGCGCTCAAGTATCAAATCACATTTTTTTTTCTCCACGGATTGGCGTCGCTGCACCTAAAATACACTAGAAATCTGCGCGTCTGCGCTGTTGATTTTCTGCTGCAGCGTCCTCTGGTAAAATGGCCATAACCTTTGATCTGAGAAGATTTACATGGCCTGCCACCTATCAAATCGAAGCTCTAGACGAGCTCTACAACTTTCGTTCTTTGAGAATTGAGAAATAATGGGCGGATGACGGCAAAAATTGGATTGGAAGTGACAGCTATGCAAATGGCCATCCAAAATAGTGACGTTCAACGTTCGTTGGTACAAAGGTCATAACTCTCGCATCTGAACTCTGATTGGAATGATTCAAGATGTTCTGAAAAGCTAAGAGGAAGCTCTATAACATAATATAAGTTTCAAGTTAAGAACATGAAATGAACATGAAAGCCCAAACGATGTCTGAATTGCTTTTCCTTGCGTTTTCATACCAATAGTCGTTCACATCGTTCCCAAGCATAAGATCTACAAAATGAACACAAAATAAATGAAAAGTAACTAAGAAACATGAGTATAAGCAACTAATTCAAGTAACATGTACCTGATAAATAGGTATAAAACCTACTTATCAATCACCAAGATATTTGATGTCTTGGGATGCTCCGAGGAGCAAAAGGTTCCCTTTGCCACCTTCATGTTGCGAGGAGAGGCAAATTACATGTGGGAATCTGTAAAGCTTAATAAACCTGTCGCACTGGAGAAGTTCCAAGAACTATTCAATGACAAGTACTTTCCTAAAAGTATTCGTCACATGAAGGAGGTAGAGTTTATCAAGATGGAGCAAAACAATATGACCGTGTCATAGTACGAAGCTAAGTCTGTCGAGTTGTCCCGATTTGCGTCCCACTTGGTTGATAATGAGGAGAGAATGACGCGGATGTTTCTAAGATGTTTAAAACCCGAGATACGTCAATACCTCATTTCACAAACTATGTTTGTATTCAAGTGTTGTAAATATGGCTCAGTTATTGGAGCGTGATAATGATTCAACCCAACCAAGAGATAGCAGTCGTCAAAGCGATACTACCAATGGTAGCAGTCATCGAAGCGGTGACAACAAACATGGAGGAAATCAACATACCAGAAATGGTAACCACTTCGGTGGTAATAATGGTCAAGATAATATGAGTGGAAATTTCAAGAAGAGAAGGTTCAGCAACGATGGAAAGACATCAACACCAACACCTGTTTTCAAAGAAGGAGAACGACCACCAATTGTATGCTTCAAATGCGGAGGGGAGGGACATATCAGTCTAAACTGCATGATGTAGTCCAAAGCATGTTACAATTATGGAAAAGAATGTCACCTAGCCCGATTTTATCATGCACCAAAGTCAATTCCAGCTGGGATGGAGGCATCAAAGGCCATCCCAGACAAGACAAAACCGGTAGTTCATGGGAGAGCGTTTGTCGTAACCTCCCAAAAAGTGAGGAATCCAAACGAGGTGATCACGGGTAAGCTAATCATAAACTCTAGCAAAGTATATACCTTATTTGATACCAGTTCTACCCATTCTTTTATTTCTCCTATTTGCACTCAACGTTTAAATTTAACTCCGGAGAAATTAGACTTTGACTTATCTGTTGAAACTCCATTAGGAGAAACCTTCATTACATCCACTGTTTATTATTCTTGTTTGATTCAAATCGGTAACCGTACGTTACCTGTCGATCTTATCTCTTTGAAAATACTTGCATTTGATGTGATTGTAGGGATTGATTGGTTAACTACTCATCATGCTAAAAGCGATTGTTTTCGTAAGGTTGTTAGCTTTCATATTCCTAACCAAACTATTATATGGATTTAAGCAACCAATCCACTAAAGTCAATCACTGTCATATTAAGCCATAAAGCTATTCGTTTATTAAAAAATGGATGTCAAGCTTTCTTATCCCATGTCATGGATTTAAATAAAAATACGTCAGATTTGAATGATATTTCTATTGTTAATTAATTTCCTGACGTATTCCCTGAAGAACTTCCTAGCCTGCCCCCAGAGTGTGAAATTGAATTTTATATCGATCTTGAATCCAGTACAAAACCCATTTTCAAAGCCCTATATCGAATTGCTCCTATTGAACTTCAGGAGTTAAAAACCCAACTATAGGAATTGTTAGACATCAGTTTCATTCATCCTATTACGTCTCCTTGGGGTGCTCCTGTTCTATTCGTGAAGAAGAAAAATGGAAGTATGCGACTTTGTATTGATTACCGGGAGTTGAATCATGTCACCATAAAAAATAGGTACCCATTATCTCGTATTGGTGATCTGTTTGACCAGTTGCAAGGTGCCAAATTCTTTTCAAAGATCGATCTTCGTTCTGGATATCATCAGTTGAAGATTAAAACTGATGACATTCCAAAGACAGCTTTCAGAACTCGGTACGGGCATTACGAATTTCTAGTCATGTCTTTTGGATTGACTAATGCTCCTGTTGTCTTCATGGACATGATGAACCGGGTAATTTCTAGTCAAAGTGAATATTTGGATCACTTTGTGGTCATCTTTATTGATGACATCCTCATATACTCCAAAACCCGTGAAGACCATGAGAAACACTTGAGGCTGATACTCCAAAAGCTTCGTGAAAATAAGCTATATGCCAAGTTGAAGAAATGTGAGTTCTGGCTGGAGGAAGTAGCATTCCTTGGGCACGTGATATCAAATCACGGAATATCTATTGACCCAGTAAAGATTGAAGCAATTCAAAGCTGGGAGCAACCTAAGTCAGTGACTGAAGTACGTAGCTTTCTCGGCTTAGCTAGTTATTATCGGAGATTCGTAGAAGGGTTTTCTTGAATCGCTACTCCATTAACTCAGCTAACTCGAAAAGATACAAAATTCGGTTGGAACGAGGAATGTGAGAAGAGTTTTCAAGAACTCAAGAGGAGACTCATTTCAGCACATGTTCTGACAATACCATCTGGCTCAGAGGGATTTGTCATCTATAGTGATGCTTCAGGAAAAGGGTTAGAATGTGTTCTCATGAAACGTGGGAAAGTCATAGCCTATGCCTCACGACAACTCAAATAGTATGAGAGGAATTATCATACTCATAATCTAGAGTCGGCACTGTCGTTTTTGCACTTAAGATTTGGAGGCATTACCTGTATGGAGAGAAGGTGGAGATCTATACGGATCATAAAAGCTTCAAATATTTCTTCACTCAAAATGAACTCAACATGCGGCAACGACGTTGGCTTGAGTTGTTGAAAGATTACGATTATACCACTCAATACCATCCTGGAAAAACAAACGTAGTAACTGACGTATTGAGTAGAAGATCATATGCGGGTACGAGTGCGATATTGTCAACACAAAGGCACATTTTATATGACTTACAAAGGATGGAGATAAAGTTAAATACTCCAGAGACCCATGTGATGATAGCGAATATACGAGTAGAACCGACTTTAATCGATAAAGTTAAAACTACTCAAGCTACAGACCTGGAGCTGATGCGTATGAAGCAGAAAGTGCAAGAAGGTTCTATTCTAGAAGCAAGAATCGACAAAGAAGGAATACGTCAAGTCAACTCCAGACTTTATGTTCCTAACGATTTTGACTTGAAGTATTAAATCATGATGGAGGCGCACAACACACCGTTTACAATCTATCTTGGGAGTACTAAAATGTATCATGATCTTCGACATACATTTTGGTGGAGCAATATGAAGAGAGAGATAGAGGGGTTTATCTCAAGGTGTCTAACTTGTCAACGAGTCAAGGAAGAGCATCAAGTGTCAAAAGGTCTACTGCAACCACTTAAAATTCCAGAATGGAAGTGGGAGCACATTATCATAGATTTTGTTACTGGTCTTTCCAAGGTTTTTCAAGGCATAGATGCGATTTGGGTCATTGTTGATAGATTGACCAAGTCTGCTCATTTCTTACCGATATTAGAAACTTATACACTTGAACGTCTTGCTCGTATGTACATAAACGAGATTGTAAGATTGCATGGTATGCCAGTATCCATAGTTTCTGATCGAGACCCAAGATTCACTTCAAGATTTTGGGTTAGTTTGCAAAAAGCTATGGGCACGAATTTATGATTTAGTTCGGCATATCATCCTCAAACGAACGAGCAATCAGAAAGGACTATTCAAAGTCTTAAAGATTTATTAAGCCTCTGTGTCCTTGACTTCAAGGGAAGTTGGGACAAGTTCTTACTATTGGTGGAGTTTTCTTACAATAACAGTTATCAAGCAAGTATTAGCATGGCTCCATTTGAGGCGTTATATGGAAGAAAGTGTCGTTCTCTTGTATGCTGGGATGAGGTGGGTGAAGCAACGTTGTTGGGACCGGAATTGGTACGTATGACTACGGAAAAGATTCAAATGATCCATCAACGTATAAAAATCTCACAAGATCGACAAAAGAGTTATGTTGATCTTCATCGAAAGGACGTGAAATACAATATTGGAGATCATGTGTTGTTACGTGTTGCTCCATGGAAAGGAGTTACGAGATTTGGAAAGAGAGGAAAGCTCAATACTCGATTCATTGGCCCATTTATAATCCTCGAACGAGTAGAAACTGTGGCCTATAGACTCGCCTTACTGCCAAGTATGTCTCGTGTTCATAACGTTTTTCACGTATCTATGTTACGTAAATATGTGAAAGACCCGAACCACATTATTGAATTAGAACCAGACGAGATAGAGGAAGATTTAACGTATGAAGAGTTATCTGTTAAAATCTTGGATAAGAAGGATCATATTCTACGCTCCAAGGTTATACCTCAAGTCAAAGTTTTATGGAGAAACCACGATGTGGAGGAAATGACCTGGGAGTTCGAATCTGAGATGAAGTCAAGGTATCCTCACCTCTTCGATATACCAGGTACGTACCCTAATTTTGAGGATAAAATTTCATAAGAAGGGGAGGTTGTAAGACCCCAACTTTTAAGAATAAAGATTAATTTTTCTCGAAATATATTTTTGAATATTATGGTGTGGATATGATATAATGTTATAGTTGTGGATAATATTTATAAATTTTGCAAAGTAAATAAGTTGTTATAATGGTCGGGGAATATTCGTTTTTATAGAAAATATTCGTACGACGGCATAATTATTGGTTGACCCCACACCGGAATTATTATCGTAGTTAGAAAATGACAGAATTATCTTTTTATAAAAATAATGCCGAAAGTTTTACCGTTAAATTGTTGAACTACCCGGTACTAAAAGTACAATAATACGCGTGGTTGCATAGTAGCACACGGTATTGATTATTGATGCTTACGTGAGAAATCACTCAGTTATACTCAATTATTGCTACAGTAATTGATGCATCATATCTCTCATATTATTGATTCAATTATTATCACATTATCATCTGCATAGTATTTTATATTATTAAATAAATAATTGAGACGACAAAATTTTTCATATTATTATTTACAATATTGACAATGTCTAGAAGTTCTGTCAAGGAGAGGTTTGGTCACCTAATTGCGCGTCAATAAGGAGAAATCCTTATCGCCCCTCTTTCCTGGGAACAACCTAGTTGTTAAATATTGTGAGTTATAATATTAATGATGAATAAGTTTATTTTGATTAAAGAAGAAATTGATAGTTCCATTGTGTTGGGATTATTAGTGTTAGTGAAAATCGACATTTATTTCGATAGTAATTGATGTATGGAGGTTATATTGACCAATCGGGTAATTAATCGAATAAATAAGCAATTAATTGCTATTAATTCATATTCTTATAACTATGTATTCACATGTGTGTACTATTAATTCACATGCATGTACTATTAGGGGAGGTGATGCAAGAATGATAATACATGCATGACTAAATTAAAAATGGAGGTATAGATGAAGGCACTATACTATAATTATTTTTTTCACATATATAGAACTATTAATTCACATGAATGTACTATTAATTCACTTGATGTACTATTAGGGGAGGTGGTGCAAGTTTGATAATACTTGCATGATTAAATTAAAAATTAAGGAAAAGACGAATGTATTATACTGTAATATTTCGAGCCCCAAAACGTGCAATTATCGAAACTATATTTTCCTATAAATAGAAGTTCATTCTTCTTTCATTCTCACCAACTCACTAAGACTCACAAGAGAAATTATAGAGAGATAAGCTATAAAGAGAAAGAAGAAGAGAAGTCTACTACCTCACTATTCTAGTATCCAGTCTTTTTCCGAGGTAAGGGATATTATTTTGTTAAGTATTCATAGGAATAGTATTTTCTTTCATACTCTGTAGTCTATGAGTAATATTATTTTGTCTCGTATTCCTGATTATACCCTCATCTTGTTAAAGTATTGCTTCTATACTCCGTGAAATTAGTAGAATATCCTTGAAATTTACGATTCATCTAGTATCTTTTCAAAAGGATATTTTTTGCATATTCTTGTTAAATTTTAAGCTTTTCATGCTGAAGTACTGTCCATGAGTACAATTCAATTATACGATACTATTCATAAAAGTACTATTCATGGGTACTATTCACAAAGTACTATTCACGGGATAATATTCATAGGTACTATTCACATGGTACTATTCCCGAAGTACTATTCATGGGGTACTATTCACCTGAGTACTATTGTGACCCCCCCAAAATAGGTCCAATCAACCCAACCCATTCTGAGTCACCAAATACATGGTACAGAAAATAACTACAACTTTATTACTACAATTGTCGTGCAAAATAGGGCAAAGGGTCAAAAAAGCCCTTACTGTTTACCCCGATGTCCCACTTGCACCCTAAACTAATTTTTTTTCTTCCAAAAATACCCTTAACGTTACATTTTTTGGGTCGCCCGTGCCCCTGTCGTTAACAGAAGACAAACGGGGTTAAAATGTGATGACGTGATAGACTTAAATATAAAATATATTCTAAATAAAATAATATATATCATTTAATCAAAACAAAAAATAATAAAATTTAAAATAAAAAAAAAAGCATAACATTTTTATATCATTTTATCAAAATAATAAAATTCAAATTATTTTATTAACTAATCAAAACAACTAATTAAATAAAATAAGTTGTATAACATATTTACATAACTCTTTGTGTATAATGCGTTAGGAGATGAGCCATATATCAAAAGAAAGCCCTTGAAGTAAGCTAACCGTAGAAATTGGAATCACTCTAAAATTCATTGTGAATTTTTCGTAGTGACTGTTTGAATGAAATGTATACGAAGGACTCATAATCCGAAAAATCTGTGTTCTTGAGATATATTGTGTGAGTTATAACTTTGAATCCGACCGTTGGATCGTTGTGATTTTTGGATATGTTATACATATATAAGTTGAGTATATGTCCACAAATTTTGAACCGTTAAAAACTAACGTATAATTTGTTATGAATTTTAAGAGGTGATTGATTCGGAAATTATGTTTATAAATAATTTTTGGTGGAAAATTTTAGAATGAGTGAGCCCCACCTTTGCTTGGTGAATAAAATGTGTAAAAAATTTATTTCAAAAGTGGTGGGTGAGAATAGTAGCAGGAAAAGCCATCAAGTAGCAGGTCAAGTCTGCTTTGGCGTTCTAGCATTTTCCTATAAATAGGGTGCTGAGTTAGAATTGAAAATCATACCAAAAATATAAGTTTTCTCTCCCTATATTATCGAGCGTATTTTGTGAGTATTTTGATACTTTGAGAGTTGTTAATCAGTGCAAGTTTCCTTCAGCGTCATATCCGATATTCTAGTCAGAAGTACTGCTCTTTTGAGGTACGGGATTGTAAGGGATGGTAAGGGGTGTTATTTTCTTCGTAAATGATATTATTTTTTTGATATCATTATACTGAAATATTGATATGAATTTTATTGTGAAAATTTTAACTTTTCATGCAGGAGTTACTATTCACGTATACGACAGTATTCACGTATACGACACTATTTATGTATATGATACTATTTACGTATATGACATTATTTACGTATACGGTACTATATACAAATGTGCAGTACTATTTATGAGTTACTATTCATAAGTTACTATTCACGAGTTACTATTCATGAGTTACTATTTATTAGTTACTAATCACGGGGTACTATTCACGACAAAATTAGTTTCTTTTTTTGACCAAATTGTCGTTGATTTATAAATATTGCTCTTGAACTTAAATCCATGTTTTGATCATATTATTTTTATTATCATATATAACATTTTTATAACCATGGTGATGGAAATTCCCCTTTCACTTGAGTGTAAAGATGGGTAGATTAATTGTATAATCGTGACTATGAGTTCTCTTTGGCCAGTAGTGCAAAGATGAATTGTTGACTGGTATGATCATGACCATTGAATTTATAAATGATTATCTTTAGTTTAAATGCAAAGGTGAATTGATCCACATGGTTATAATTTTTGTTTATATAAATTCTGAAATGATTATATATTTCTTTGAGATATTGATATCTTTGGCCCGTGGTGCAAAGATGACCTGTTGTTGAATATCTTTGGCCCATAGTGCAAAGATGGCCTGTTGTTGAATATCTTTGGCTCGTAGTGCAAAGATGACATGTGGTTGAATATCTTTGGCATGTAGTGCAAAGATGACCTGTTGTTGAATATCTTTGGCCTGTAGTGCAAAGATGACCTGTTGTTAAATATCTTTGGCATGTAGTGCAAAGATGACATGTGATTGAATATCTTTGGCTTATAGTGCAAAGATGGACTGTTAATGAATATCTTTGGCCTGTAGTGCAAAGATGAACCTATTAGTATGATTATGAACAGGAACAGTGATTTGGTATAACCATGATCTTTGATGTTTCAGGTAAAGACATGTGATGAAAATTATCTTCGTTTTAGATGAGAAGAGGAATTTAAAACTACAATTATGATTATAAGTTATTCATATGATTGTGGACATGAACTGTTGATTGATATAGGGTTAAAACATTGTTGGTGGACTTTTAACATGGAGAAGATAATAGACTTTATGGTCTATTTGACTCTTCTAATGGATTACTTGTTCCGTTGCAACTATGGTTGAAAAGTTTTATCATCTACCATATGTTCTAAATCTCTGATTTATTACTGACGAAGGCTATTGATAATTTAATTATCTTTAGTCATGATATTCTTTACTGGGCTAGTTGTGCTCACCCTTTTGTTTCACAATTCTTTTCAGGTAATAAGTGTGTAGCTGGGTCGAGCAGGGATAACAGGGAAATATTGTGATGGTCCGAGACTGTCAAAGTTTCTCAACACATTATAAAACGGCATGACATACAATATATAATTGTATTGAGGACCTAAGATGTGTGTGTCGTATATTATACATCACTTAATAATTGATTTTGGTGAACAACAATAGGGTGAGGTGAACCCAACATTGAAAGGGTGTTTTGCCACTATCATACAAGATGTCTAATGACATACAACCTCGTGTTATTATAAGACAGGGTTGTGCACATCCACTTACTGAGTATATCTACGAGCACTACCTATATAATCTTAGAGTTTGGTTGAAATATAATTTTCAATTGCAGATAGTGGAGATAGTTATATGTCAAGAGAAGACTCACCATTGAAAAGAACATGATAGCAATCTTCTCATTTTTTTGGGGTCTATTGGGTAAACCAACGATAATTCTGTGGACATATGATATCTATCATAACCTAGACGTATGGCCTCCCATGTACGAAGGTTTTCTTAAGCACTTCCCAAAGATTTTAATTTCTAAAATATTTATTGACTGTACCTTTATGTAATGTATTAGTGTGAGGTTCTGACATAAGTTGGTGTCTAGAGTCACAGTTGGTATTTAAACTCACAGTATATGTGGTGTCGTATTTTGCACGGGCAAAGGGTCAAAAAAGCCCCTGATGTTTACCTCGATGTCCCACTTGCACCCTAAACTAATTTTTTTTTACAAAAGTACCCGTGCAAAATACGACACCACATATACTGTGAGTTTAAATACCAACTGTGACTCTAGACACCAACTTATGTCAGAACCTCACACTAATACATTACATAAAGGTATAGTCAATAACTATTTTAGAAATTAAAATCTTTGGGAAGTGCTTAAGAAAACCTTCGTACATGGGAGGCCATACGTCTAGGTTATGATAGATATCATATGTCCACAGAATTATCCTTGGTTTACCCAATAGACCCCAAAAAAATGAGAAGATTGCTATCATGTTCTTTTCAATGGTGAGTCTTCTCTTGACATATAACTATCTCCACTGTCTGCAATTGAAAATTATATTTCAACCAAACTCTAAGATTATATAGGTAGTGCTCGTAGATATACTCAGTAAGTGGATGTGCACAACCCTGTCTTATAATAACACGAGGTTGTATGTCATTAGACATCTTGTATGATAGTGGCAAAACACTCTTTCAACGTTGGGTTCACCTCACCCTATTGTTGTTCACCAAAATCAATTATTAAGTGATGTATAATATACGACACACACATCTTAGGTCCTCAATACAATTATATATTGTATGTCATGCCGTTTTATAATGTGTTGAGAAACTTTGACAGTCTCGGACCATCACAATATTTCCCTGTTATCCCTGCTCGACCCAGCTACACACTTATTACCTGAAAAGAATTGTGAAACAAAAGGGTGAGCACAACTAGCCCAGTAAAGAATATCATGACTAAAGATAATTAAATTATCAATAGCCTTCGTCAGTAATAAATCAGAGATTTAGAACATATGGTAGATGATAAAACTTTTCAACCATAGTTGCAACGGAACAAGTAATCCATTAGAAGAGTCAAATAGACCATAAAGTCTATTATCTTCTCCATGTTAAAAGTCCACCAACAATGTTTTAACCCTATATCAATCAACAGTTCATGTCCACAATCATATGAATAACTTATAATCATAATTGTAGTTTTAAATTCCTCTTCTCATCTAAAACGAAGATAATTTTCATCACATGTCTTTACCTGAAACATCAAAGATCATGGTTATACCAAATCACTGTTCCTGTTCATAATCATACTAATAGGTTCATCTTTGCACTACGGGCCAAAGATATTCATTAACAGTCCATCTTTGCACTATAAGCCAAAGATATTCAATCACATGTCATCTTTGCACTACATGCCAAAGATATTTAACAACAGGTCATCTTTGCACTACAGGCCAAAGATATTCAACAACAGGTCATCTTTGCACTACATGCCAAAGATATTCAACCACATGTCATCTTTGCACTACGAGCCAAAGATATTCAACAACAGGCCATCTTTGCACTATGGGCCAAAGATATTCAACAACAGGTCATCTTTGCACCACGGGCCAAAGATATCAATATCTCAAAGAAATATATAATCATTTCAGAATTTATATAAACAAAAATTATAACCATGTGGATCAATTCACCTTTGCATTTAAACTAAAGATAATCATTTATAAATTCAATGGTTATGATCATACCAGTCAACAATTCATCTTTGCACTACTGGCCAAAGAGAACTCATAGTCACGATCATACCAATAATCTACCCATCTTTACACTCAAGTGAAAGGGGAATTTCCATCACCATGGTTATAAAAATGTTATATATGATAATAAAAATAATATGATCAAAACATGGATTTAAGTTCAAGAGCAATATTTATAAATCAACGACAATTTGGTCAAAAAAAGAAACTAATTTTGTCGTGAATAGTACCCCGTGATTAGTAACTAATAAATAGTAACTCATGAATAGTAACTCATGAATAGTAACTTATGAATAGTAACTCATAAATAGTACTCCACATTTGTATATAGTACCGTATACGTAAATAATGTCATATACGTAAATAGTATCATATACATGAATAGTGTCGTATACGTGAATACTGTCGTATACGTGAATAGTAACCCCTGCATGAAAAGTTAATATTTTCACAATAAAATTCATATCAATATTTCAGTATAATGATATCAAAAAAAATAATATCATTTACGAAGAAAATAACACCCCTTACCATCCCTTACAATCCCTTACCTCAAAAGAGCAGTACTTCTGACTAGAATATCGGATATGACGCTGAAGGAAACTTGCACTGATTAACAACTCTCAAAGTATCAAAATACTCACAAAATACGCTCGATAATATAGGGAGAGAAAACTTATATTTTTGGTGTGATTTTCAATTCTTACTCAGCACCCTATTTATAGGAAAATGCTAGAATGCCAAAGCAGACTTGACATGCTACCTGATGGCTTTTCCTGCTACTATTCTCACCCACCACTTTTGAAATAAATTTTTTACACATTTTATTCACCAACCAAAGGTGGGGCGCACTCATTCTAAAATTTTCCACCAAAAATTATTTATAAACATAATTTCCGAATCAATCACCTCTTAAAATTCATAACAAATTATACGTTAATTTTTAACGGTTCAAAATTTGTGGACATATACTCAACTTATATATGTATAACATATCCAAAAATCACAACGATCCAACGGTCGGATTCAAAGTTATAACTCACACAATATATCTCAAGAACACAGATTTTTCGGATTGTGAGTCCTTCGTATACATTTCATTCAAACAGTCACTACGAAAAATCCACAATGAATTTTAGAGTGATTCCAATTTCTACGGTTAGCTTACTTCAAGGGCTTTCTTTTGATATATGGCTCATCTCCTAACGAATTATACACAAAGAGTTATGGATTTTTCAAAATCAAATAATAAACTAATTTTCTAAAAATTTCCAAATTTCGTTCTTCATTTGGACAAAATACTAATAAAACACCTCAACATTAATTCCTTCATTTATATCCATATAAAAATATATATTTCCTTATCATATAAATCAATAATTAATTATTCACAAATAATATTACAGAATCACAATAATGACAACCAGGCCGTTCACAGGAAAGATGAGACTTTCCGATAAGAATTTCTCCTTATTGGCGCGCAATTAGGTGACCAAACCTCTCCTTGACAGAACTAGACATTGCCAATAATGCTATCTAATAATATTATTCAAATAATATGAATTATTGATCTGATAATGGGAAATACTGTGCAATGACAATTATTGAAACAACAATAATATAAAATATCAACGCAACAATTATTGAATCAATAAAATAAAATATTAATTATTAATTACTGTAACAATTGTGAGTAGTACCTTCTTACGTAAGAATCAATAATTCAAAAATACTGTGCAATACCGTGTGCTATGTGCAACCACGCGTATTACTGTATTTCAACCAACAGGTATTCCAATAGTGTTAACGGTAACAAATACGCCGTTATTTTTATAAAAAGGTATTTCTGTCACTTTCTATATCCGACAATTATTCAGTTATGGGGCCCACAAATGGCTGCACTGTCGTACGAATATTCCCCGACAACAAGAATATTCCATGACCAAACAAATATTCCCCAACAATAATAAGTATTTTATAGCCACTTGCTTATTTTATAAAATTTTATATGTCACCCTTAACTTTAACTTTTTATCAATTTAACTATTTAGTGAATAATAATTATAAGAAAAATTGAATACTTTTATTTCATAAAATTCGGGGTCTTACAATCTCCTCTCCTTATGAAATTTTGTCCCCAAAATTTACGTACCTGGTATTTCCAAATAGTTGAGAATACCTTGTTTTCATTTCAGATTCTATCTCCCCGGTCATCATGATTTCTCCATTGCTCATCTCCTGCATTTATGATATTGTGACGCACCCCAAAATAGGTATACATCACCCATTCTGAGTCGTCAAATATATGGTACATAAACAAATACAACTTAAGTAATACAATTGTCGTGCAAAATACGACAACACATATACTGTGAGTTTGAATACAACTATTATCTAACAGAGAGTATACAAACTCAAAAGAAGTCCTCATTACAATTATTGATACACTATTTTATCAAAATAGTGAGGACTTCTAAACAACTATCTTGAATCATTACTCCATACCCCGGCTAGTTCCTACTAAATTCTCCGCTCCTGAGAAGAACAATGGAACAAAAAGGAAAAGGGTGAGCTCAACTAGCACAGTAAAGAATATTATGACTAAGATAATATACAACAAATTATCATTAGTCTTCAACAGGGAATAATCTGATAAAATATAATAGACAACAAGTTTTAGATCAACAACTGTAGCGGAAACAACAATCCATTAGAAGAGTCAAGTAGAGAAAGAATTCTACTATCTTCTAAGATTTAAAAGTCCATCATCAATATTTTATCACTGTAACATCAATCAATATACATCTTGAATCAAATATTCATCTTTCCACTACAGGCCAAAGATATTCATTTGTATCACCAGTTGGTCATGTTCATCTCAACACATGTTCATCTTTGCACTACGGGCCAAAGATATTCATTAGATAATCATTCATCTTTGGACTACAGACCAAAGATATTCAGTAATATCATCATTTAGGACTGAGGATGATGAAAAATATTTAGAAGAAAACAAATCCAGTGAGACAGAAGGACAAATATTAGGGATTCGTATCACAGTTTATCCAAGATCAATAATACTCCATAATAACCAATTTTAAAGCAGAATTCAAAAATAAAGATAAAAACATGGATAAAATCAAAGATAGTAACCATAATAGACATCTTAGACAAAAAGAAGAAAATTTCATTTTTCGGTGAATAGTGTCGTATTTGTGAATAGTGTCGTATACATGAATAATGTCGTATACGTGAATAGTAACTCCGACACAAAAAGTTCTAAATTTGATAAAAATTTCAGATCAATATTTCGGCATAATGATATTGAAGAAAATAATATCATTTAAGAAGAAAACAACATCCCTTACCTTCTAAAGACAATACTTCTAACTAGAATACTAGATATAGTGTTGAAGAAATTTGCACGGTATAACAACACTCAAAGTACTAAAATACTCACAAAATACGCTCAATATTATAGAGAGATAAAGAGAGAAAACTTATGAATTCTAGTGTGATTTTCAATTCTAACTTAGCCCTCTATTTATAGGAAAATGTTAGCACGTCGAAGCAGACTTGACCTGCAACCTGATGGCATTACCTGCTACTATTCAAGACTACCAAATTTGAATAAAAATCTCAGCACATTTTTACCAACCAAAAGTGGGGCCCATCCATGTTTTAATAAAAATCATTTTATTTTCTGATACTTCAACAATTCATAATAAATAGCCCTTTATCAGAAAAATTCAAATCTCATGTGCTTTCCATAGGAAATTTAATTCTCTACAACTTTGTAGAAGAAAGTTTTTCCAAATTCCAATAATAAAATACCCAAAATCCACAAACAAATAATTTTTAAATACTTCCAATCCGACAAAATACTGATAACATACCTCAGCATTAATTCCTTCATTTTTATCCACATAAAATAAATATATCCACCATTTATATCCACATAAAATAAATATTTCCTTATCATATAAATCAATAATTAATTATTCATAAATAATATTACAGAATCACAATTATGACAATCAGGCAGTTCCCAAGAAAGAGGGGGCTTTCCGATAAGGATTTCTCCTTACTAGCGTAATTAGGTGACCAAACCTCTCCTTGACAGAACTTTCTAGACATTGCCAATACTGCTATCTAATAATATTATTCCAAATAATATGAATTATTAATCTGACAATGGAGATGATGTGCAGTGACAATTATTGAGCAACAATAATATAAAATATCAACGCAGCAATTATTGAATCAATAAAATAGAATATTGAACAGTAATTACTGTAACAATTATTGAGTAGTGCCTTCTTACTTAAGAATCAATAATTTAACAATACTATGCAATACCGTGTGCTACTATGCAACCACGCGTATTACTGTATTTTAACCATCAAGTATTCCGACAGTGTTAACGGTAACAACTACGTCGTTATTTGTAAAAACTCAAATTTGTCATTTTCTTCATCCGACCGTTATCCATTATGGGGCCCACAAATGGATGTGCCGTCGTACGAATATTTCCCGACAGAAAGAATATTCCACGACCAAAACGAATATTCCCCGACAAATGAATATTTTATAACCACTTGCTTATTTTCAAAATTTTGCACATTTCACCCATAACCAAAGTATTATATCAAATTAATACCTTATTATTCACAATAATAAATAGAGGAAATTCGATTTTATTCATTAAAAAAAGTTGGGGTCTTACAACCTCCCCTCCTTATGAAATTTTGTCCTCGAAATTGACGTATGTACCTGGTGTTTCGAAAAGGTGAGGATACCTCGCTTTTATTTCTGATTCCAACTCCCAGGTCATTTCTTCAATAGCATGATTTCTCCACAAAACCTTAACTTGTGGTATAACCTTCGTGCATAGGACATGCTCTTTCCTATCTAAGATTTTAACAGGTACCTCTTCGTAAGTTAAATCTTCGGCTATCTCGTCTAGTTCTAACTCAATAATGTGGTTCGGGTCTTTAACATATTTACGAAGCATTGATATGTGAAAAACATTATGAACACGAGACATACTTGGAGGTAATGAGAGTCCATAGGCCACATTTCCTATTCGGTCAAGAATTTCAAATGGACCAACAAATCGTGGATTGAGCTTTCCTCTTTTCCCAAATCTTGTAACTCCTTTCCATGGTGTAACATGTAACAATACATGATCCCTAATATTAAATTTCACGTCCTTCCGATGAAGATCCACATAACTTTTTTGTCGATCTTGTGCCGTTTGTATACGTTGTCGAATCGTTTGGATCTTCTCTGTAGTCATTCGTACCAACTCTGGTCCCAACAATGTTGCTTGTCCCACCTCATCCCAACATACTGGAGAGCGACACTTTCATCCATACAATGCTTCAAATGGAGCTACACCTATACTTGTTTGATAACTGTTGTTGAAGGAGAATTCCACCAATGGTAGGTACTTATCCCAACTCCCTTTGAAATCTAGGACACAGAGTCTTAATAGATCTTCAAGAGTTTAAATAGTCCTCTCTGATTGTCCATCCGTTTCAGGACAGTATGGCAAACTGAATCGTAAATCCGTGCCCATAGCTTTCTGCAAGCTAACCCAAAATCGTGAAGTGAATCTTGGGTCACGATCCGAAACTATGAATACTGGCATGCCATGCAATCTCACAATCTCATTTATGTACATACTAGCAAGACGTTTAAGGGAATAAGTCTCACGTACAGGCAAGAAATATGCAGACTTAGTTAATCTATCAATAATAACCCAAATCGCATCTATGCCTTGAGAAACCTTGGAAAGACCTGTAACGAAATCCATAGTAATGTATTCCCACTTCCATTTCGGAATCTCAAGCGGTTGCAATGGAGCATTTGGCACTTGATGCTCCGCCTTTACACGTTGACAAGTTAAACACCTCGAGGTAAACTCCGCGATCTCTCTCTTCATATTGTTCCACCAAAATGTGTGTCGAATATCATGATACATTTTGGTACTCCCAGGATGGATTGCAAATGGTGTGTTGTGTGCCTCCATCATGATTCTATGCTTTTTTTAAGTCAGAATAGTTAGGAACACAAAGTCTGGAGTTGACTCGAAGTATTCCTTCTTCCTCGTTTCTTGCTTCTGGAATAACACCTTCTTGCACTTTCTTCTTTATACGCATCAGCTCCATGTCCGTAGCTTGAGCAGCTTTAACTTTATCGATTAAAGTTAGTTCTACTCGTATGCTTGATATCATCATGTGGGTACTTGGAGCCTTTACCTCTATCTCCATCCTTTGCAAGTCATACACAATGGACTTTTGTATTAACAACATTGCACTTGTACCCTCATATGATCTTCTACTTAATGCGTCAGCTACCACGCTTGCTTTTCCAGGATGATATTGGATGGTATGATCGTAATCTTTCAACAGCTTGAGCCAACGTCGTTGCCGCATGTTAAGTTCCTTTTGGGTGAAGAAATATTGGAGGCTTTTATGATCTGTATAGATCTCCACTTTCTCCCCATACAGGTAATGTCTCCAGATTTTCAACGCGAAAATGACTGCTGCTAACTCGAGATCATGAGTAGGATAATTCCTCTCATAGTCTTTGAGCTGTCGTGAGGCATAGGCTATGACTTTCCCATGTTGCATGAGAACACATCCTAACCCTTTGCCTGAAGCATCACTGTAGATAACAAATCCATCTGAACCATATGGTATTGTCAGAACAGGTGCCGAAATGAGTTTTCTCTTGAGTTCTTGAAAACTTTTCTCACAATCCTTGCTCCAACCAAATTTTATATCTTTACGAGTCAGATGAGTTAACAGAGTAGCGATTCGAGAAAATCCTTCCACGAATCTCCGATAATAACCAGCTAAGCCCAAAAAGCTACGTACTTCAGTCACCGACTTTGGTTGCTCCCAACTTTGTATGGCTTCAATCTTCACCGGGTCGACAAATATTCCATGTTTTGACACCACGTGCCCAATGAATGCTACTTCCTCAAGCCAGAACTCGCATTTCTTCAACTTGGCATAAAGCTTGTTATCGCGAAGCCTTTGAAGTACCAGCTTCAAATAGTGCTCATGATCTTCACGACTTTTGGAATAGATGAGGATGTCATCAATAAAGACAACAACGAACTGATTCAAATATTCTTTGAACACAGGGTTTATCATATCTATGAAAGTAGCAGGAGCATTAGTCAATCCAAAAGATATGACTAAAAATTCATAATGCCCGTACCGAATTCTGAAAGCAGTCTTCGGAATATCCTCAGTTTTAATCTTCAGCTGATGATATCCAGAACGAAGGTCAATCTTTGAAAAGAATTGTGCTCCTTGAAACTGGTCAAACAGGTCATCAATACGAGGTAGCGGATACCTATTCTTGATAGTGACATGGTTCAATTCTCGGTAGTCAATACAAAGTTTCATACTCCCGTCTTTCTTTTTTTACAAATAACACAGGAGCACCCCAAGGAGATGTACTAGGACGAATGAAACCGATGTCCAACAACTCCTGTAGTTGGACCTTTAACTCCTGAAGTTCAATAGGAGCCATTCGATATGGGATTTTAGAAATGGGCTTTGTACTAGGTTCAAGGTCAATAAAGAATTTAACTTCACGTTCTGGGGGTAGACCGGGAAGTTCTTCAGGAAATACGTCAGGAAATTCATTAACAACAGAAATTTTATTCAAATCTGACGTGTTTTTGTTTAAGTCCGTGACATGAGCTAAGAAAGCTTGACATTCATTTTTCAATAAATAAATAGCTTTATGGCTTGATATGACAGTGATTATCTTTAAGGGTTTGGTTGTTTGAATTCGCATAATAGGTTGGTTAGGAATATAAAAACTAATAACCTTACGAAAACAATCAATTTTATCATGATGCGTGGTTAACCAATCAATCCCTAAAATCACATCAAATGTAAGAATTTTTAACGAAATAAGGTCGGCAGGTAATGTGATGGTACCGACTTGAATCAAGCAAAATTTATAAACAGTAGATGTAATGAAAGTTTCTCCTAACGGAGTCTTAATAGATAAGTCAAGGTCTAATTTCTCCGGAGTCAAGTTTAAACGTTGAGCAGAAGCAAGAGAGATAAAAGAATGGGTAGAACCGGTATCTAATAAGGTATAAACTTCGCAAGAGTTTACGATTAGCTTACCTGTGATCACCTCGTTTGGGTTCCTCGCGTTTTGTACAGTCACGATAAACGGCCTTCCATGAACCACCGACTTTGACTTGTCCGGAACAGCCTTTGGAGTCACCATCCCCGTTGAACTTGGTTTCACAACTAGATAATCTCTAGCTATATGACCTTCCTTTCCACAGTTATAACATACCTTGGATTGTTATGGGCAGTTTGGGCTGATGTGTCCCTCTTTTCCGCATTTGTAACAAACGATCGGTGCTCATTCTCCTCCCCTAGAAATAGTTGATGTTTGTGATGGCGTCTTCACGTTATTATTGTTGTACCTTCTCCTCTTAAAATCTCCTCCCGACTCACCCCTTCTATTATCACGACCACGATTACCACCAGAGTGGTTATCGCTTTTGTCTGAATGCTTTCCTTCCCTCCGGTTCTCATTGCTCCGATGACCGCTGCCACCGGTATGACCCTGGTTCACTACAACAAAAAGGCTTATCAGCGACTGCATATCTGCGACCGCATATAGTCGTAGATGGGTATTCGCGACCGCCTGCAGTCGCTACTATTAGTCGCAGAAAATCTAGTCGCTGAAATGACATCAGCGACCAACAATAGCGAACACATTTGTTAGCGATCGCAATCAGCGACCTCAGCTGTCGCTATTCTGACTCATGCTGAGCCATCTGTCAGACGTGATGTGGCAGACGTGGCAGCGATCAGTAATAGCGACCGCCTGCGGTCGCTAACTTCTAAGGACCTTACTCGGTCGCTAATACTGTATCAGCGACCGCGTGCGGTCGCTGACTTTGTTTTTGTTTTTTTTAATATTTTTCTTGTTTTATTGATTTCACAAAAATTACCTGCTGTGTACCTGCTTTTTATCCCAACACACAGCAGTATATATAAGCATCCATCCATCCATGATAACTACTATATGATAAACATCCCTCCATACAGTCCAAAGAATGAATATAAACCAACACAACACAATACAATCGTAAACATCCATATAATAGAATCGTAAACTAATACAGTCCAAAGATAAGTAGTTTAAAAGATTACAAGGCTTTAAAAATCTAAAAAACAAGTCTAACAAGGCTTTACAAATCTAACATGACTGGTCTAGCTCTTCATGGATCATCCAAATTAATACCCTGTAATTAACAAAAGAATAAAACATATATGTTACATGTGTTGATACTGCTATGACTTGGGGAAAGCTAAACAATAGACAATGTATGTAATGAAACATATAAGAACCTGGTTTCCACCCTGATCCTGGTCGCCACCTTGATGCTGTGATGCTGCTGCTTCCGCCACTGCCTTCACCAACTCATCAGGATTCAGAGAATGCAGATGCCCGCCCACTATAAGAAGAAGATCACAATTTTGAAAGATCGCTCTCACACAGTTAGCAGGAGTATGATAGGCTGGATGACCTGATGACTATGTAGACTGGGTAGCAGAGTTGCCTGTGCCACTGATGGTCGGGTGTCGTCTTTGTCCTTGGCCTTTAACATAATTTTTCTTCACGACGGACGCCCTCTCCCACAATTCTTGATCAATCGCCGGACGCGGGGTGCCTTCAGGATAGCGCTCGTTCATTAAGCCATTATAAGTGTCCTGTCAGAAGGTCAACAAATAAATAGTTAAAAATAAATAAAAAATGCTAAAAAACATGACTGTAATATGTTTAAAGTTAACTTATTACCGCTATCTGAACAGCATCAGGCAGACCATCGCAGGTGGCTACATACACATCCAACCAATTGATAGGTTGACCTTGAGACTCAGACTCCTACAGTTCATGTTCTCGTATTAATATGTAAACATATGATATTTTTGCTACAAAATATGACTGTAAACATAAAGACAAATAATTAAGCCAATAAGCTTGCTATACATACGTACCCTAGTAGCAATATGTTGCAGCTGAGATATACTGTCGCCCTTGTACGTGCCTTTTGCCTTTTCGCCTTCAGATACACCTCAGGATCTGTTCGAGGCGGCAGTCTTACGTCTCTTAACCCAGCTCTCAGCTCTCCACTGCTCACACATCTGCACCCATATGGGATGTGCGCACCACCAGGGGCTATGCTCATGCATATACTGCTCACCCTGTCCTTGATGGTCAATCTCAGCATTGTCGAGGGCTTTCTGTCGTTCTTTGTTTAGATTATCTTTAGTCCGAACGGTGCACTTCTGCCAGAACAGTGCCTGAATAACTGATGCATGTGCATCATCCCATCTATACCGCTTTTACAAATAAAACAACAATAATTATATTAAAACTGTTATATTACCATAATCCAACATTACTAAACTATTAGTTGATTAACTATGTATTATCTATCAGAGTGATTAAATAAATATACCTAAAATTCAGCCCAAACTGTATCCTTATGGGCGAGAGGTGTGCTCGCCCATGTAATCACTGGCGTAGGCCAGTTCTGTAAGCATAATTGTGAAATGCACTTCACAATTTTACTATCTTGAAAATCACTACAATATACAATAATTTACATTAAAATATATTTATAACAATGAAAATATTAAACCCTTATAAATACACGATGTTTAACTTACGTACTTTCTGGAGGAGGACGGATCTGTATAAGAATGCGATCATCCGGATTAGTCGGGGCCTTCGGCACATGATTAGGGCCCCGACCCAACCCACGCTTTCGTGCTGCAGGTTCAAAAGACATCTATAAATAAAAAAATTAGGATGTTAGTATGAAATTATGAATGACAATTAATTGTATGAAATAGTTAACTACGATTACCATAAGTGAAAGGTACATAAACATGACTGCAAAATAGTTAACTACAACAACTACAAATGATATAGTTAAGGATATAGAGAACATTCCTATATAGAGAACATAAATGAAAGGTACATAATTATGAAATAAACATGAACATGAACATAAACATACATTTTGTACAACTAAAACTAAACATACATTTTAATGAAAATCGTTGTCTGATGAGTCAGAATTATTTTGTACAAGTATCGGAGATTCATAACCATCTTCTTCAGATTCTGTGTCAGTGTCAGTCAATAACTCTTCCTCAATATCACTGTCATCTGGCACAATAACTGTCTCGGGATCCAATTCATCAGGTTCATCTCCACCCTCTAACTGGATTACATCATTGTTGTCCTTTATATTTATTATAGGAGGTCTCTGAAGCATTTCCTCTTGGTAGAAATTCTGGTCTATTACTTGGACACGACTACGCGTGGGAGTATGAATTACAACTTGCCAATCTGTAGGCGGTCTATCCCTTTTCCTAACAGGACTAGGAGTGTAGTATACTTGTAATGTTTGAGTTGGTAAAACAAATGGTTCGTCGGAGTACGCAGACCTATAGATGTTAATATCGACGATTCCATGTTTGTCAACACGTATCCCTCTTTCTGAATCAAACCAATGGCACTTGAACAAGTGAATATGACCCTCGTACGTGCCCTTGTACGACAACTCTACGATTTCCTCTAACTCCCCATAAAAGGCACGACCAAGCTCATTGTAACAATATCCTTGGACACACACTCCAGAGTACGTTGTTCTTTTACTGCGCCCATATGCCTTTGTGTGAAATTCACAACCATTTATTGTGTAACCATTGCGGGTGACTTGGCCCCTGTCTGGTCCCATAGCTAGGACTTGTACATTAGCCGGAATCGTTTATCCCTCAGTCAAAGCCTACAAAGACTCCATCTTATTAAATGAAGTCATAGTTAACATGGAGTATATATATATATATATATATATATATATATATATATATATATATATATATATATTACGTGCTTAAAAATTGAACTTACTTTGTCCTTTAGCCAAAGTGCAAAGTTTTTATCCCGATTGATTTGAATATCTTTATCAGTTATGCCGGGATGCTTCACTTTTAACTCGTCATCGTAAAATCTATACCATGTTATAAACATTAACATATTGGAATAAATTTTTAACTTAAATGATAAATTATAAAGTTTACATGTGTACCTCACAAATTTGTCAATCTCCTCGCAATTGAGAATAATGTAAGTATGTGCAGCATGTAATTCTTGCACAAAGAGGAATATGCGCTTCCCTTTTCCATAAGCGCGGCCCGATAGACCAAATACAAAGAGTCGACCATTTAGTTCAACATTTCCCCGATCATCATGTCCCGATACTCGATTGGTCTTTGTTAAGACTTCGTCCGGAAAATAGTCTGAGATAAATGTAGATATCTCATCGAAACTGTATGCCTCGCATATCGACCCCTCGACATAAGCTCTATTCTTCAGCTTTCTTTTAAGGTTTCCCATCACCCTTTCGAAATGGTACATCCATCTATATTGAACTGGACCCCCAACACGAGCTTCATAGGGAAGATGGATTTGCAAATGCTCCATGGAGTCAAAAAAACCAGGTGGGAATATTTTTTCCAGTTTACACGTGATCTCTATGATGTTCTTCTCAAGTACAAACATGTCCTTCTCATTTAATGATTTTGAACATAAGTCTTTGAAGAAACGACTAAGATCCGTCAAAGCATCCCATATTGGTTTATCAAGCCGATCCCGAAATGTTATAGGCATGAGCCTCTCCATGAACACATGACATTCATGACTCTTCATCCCTTGCAATTTCCCACCCGTAACACACCTTGCAATGTTTGACGCATATCCATCTGGTAGTTTCAGAGACTTAACCCATGTGCACACATCTTCAACTTGCATTTTGGACAATGTGTACCTTGCATGCGGTTTGACAATCTTACCATTAGGAGATTCGTAAAGTTCTAATCCGGGACGCTTACAAATATCTTTCATGTCCAAACGTGCCTTATCGTTATATTTTGTCTTCCCCGTAACATTCATCACAGTGTTAAACACATTGTCAAACACATTCTTCTCAATATGCATCACATCTAGATTATGACGAATCAAATTTCTAGACCAATAAGGCAGTTTCGAAAAGATGCTTCTCCGAACCCAGTTATGAGATTCGCCAAACCCATTGATTATATTTGTGGCATCAACCTTACCGAATAGGATAACCGACAATCTCATCACACGATCTCGCATCTCCGTTCCCGACAATCGCGGTGCAGACATATCATTATCTACTTTCCCTTTCCTGAAGTGTTCTCTATTTCTTCGAAATGGGTGATCTACCTGTAAGAACCGACAATGACAGTCAAACAAACAAGGCTTTCGACCTTTTGATAGATTAAACGACTTTGTATGCTCCATACAATACGGACAAGCCAACTTCCCGTGTGTACTCCATCCAGCTAACATACCATAAGCTGGGAAGTCACTTATAGTCCACATAACCGCTGCCCTAAGGTTAAAATTTGTTTTCGTTACAACATCCCAAGTCTGTACTCCATCCTCCCACAATACCTTCAACTCTTCTATAAGAGGTCTCAAGTAAACATCTATGTTCTTTCCAGGACTCTTAGGACCAGGAACCACAAGTGAAATAAACAAATATGGCTATTTCATACACATCCAAGGAGGCAAGTTGTACGGAGTAACAATCACAGGCCAAAATGAGTACGGAACAGCTGAGTGGCCATACGGATTGAAACCTTCGGTGGATAATCCAAGCCTCATATTTCTAGGTTCCAATACAAATCCAGGATGTGCTAAGTTGAAATCTTTCCAAGCCTGCCCATCTGCGGGATGATTTAGTTCTCCATCTTTAGCTGGAGATTTCGCATGCCAACTCATATGTTCAGCTATTCTTGAAGACATGTACAATCTTTTTAGCCGATGTGTTATTGGAAAATACCTTAGAATCTTAAATGGTACACTTGATTTTTTTTGTAGTGACACCCTATTTATTAGGCCTAAACCGATCATGATTGCAAAACGTGCATTTTGTCATCTGTTCATTTTCGTTATAAAATAACATGCAATCGTTGGGATATGCATCGATCTTTTAGTATCCAAGACCTAACTTTTTCACCATTTTCTTACAAAAGTAATAGTTACCAGGTAATTTCTCACCGTCAGGAAACATACTCTTAATGGCCTTTAAGAGCAACTCAAAACACTCATGGCTCGTGTTGTGATCAGCCTTGATGTTAAGTAATGTCGCCACTGCAGACAATGTAGTGTGTTTGGTGCAACCATGCCACAATGGCTCGCTACCCTCGTCTAACAACTTAAAGAAGTCTTTGGCATCAGAATTCATAGGTTGCTCTCTACCTTGCTCGCAATCAAAATCTGGCCCTACAATATCATGAACCATTTCATTCATACAATGTGTACTACTGCCCGAATTGTGTACTTCTGTGATGCCACCATCTCTTCTCTGCCCATGTGCCCACCAGCATTCTTCGTAATTTCTCATGAACCCAGAAACAAGTAAATGATAGTTTACCATGTCTCTGTCCATATAATTTACATTCTTACACTTCAAACATTGACATCGTATCTGCGACTTACCATTCATACATTCCGGGTGATTATACGCATACTCCAAAAACACTTGGCAATCAGCTCTAAATTCAGCTGTAGCACCTATCTGGGCACTTGACTTTCGTCGTGCCATCCAACTACAGTTTGAATAGAGGTCCATGATTCCACGGTACCTACTACAGGCAACATTATAAATGTTAACATATAACTTGAGCATACTTGTAAGCATGCATATGATTAACATTTAAGCATACTTGTAAGCATATGAGTTGAGCATACCTGTAATCATATGACTTGAGTATACTTGTAAGCATCTGATTAACATTTAAGCATACTTGATGTTAACGAATGATTAACAGTCTCTTTATTGACCAAGTGTGTCTAGTTACCTTCTCTGTTCCACTAACAGTTCCCTAGCACTGCCTATTTTGGCTTAACAACCCCCTAATAGCTTACCATGCTAACAACCAAGCTTGGAGTGATAGTACAGTGTCGTATAATATGTGGGTTAATGAGACTAGTCATAGCTAGGAAGTCAAATGAACAATGGTAGTTTAGCTGTCTTCATCAACAATTTATTTCTTTTTGGAAGTCTACAGAGTAGAGTTATAAAACTAGCAACTTTATATTGGCCCCATTTGCATTGGCACAGCCCGAGAGTTCATAATTGTACATTTTATGTCTAAACAATCCACTAGTCATCTTCATTGTACCATCACTTGGGCTTATTTACCCATAGTCTGCATCCTCTTTCTTCCTTCCTTATATATATATATATATATATATATATATATATATATATATATATATATATATATAGAGAATGTTCTTGATGTTAGTGTCAAATTCAAGCATTTATTATACCGGACCAGCTGCTGGACTTTGAGATTGTTGGTTCCTGCATGCTGATTATAAGCTAAGCTAAAAATATAATATATGTTTTAACACACACTCCTATGGTATGGTGGTTTGTAGGTTGGAATCTTGTTTATGCAATAAACTCCACCAATTATGGGTAATATAATACCTCACATTTGAGCTTCTGTCGGGATGATAGTATTTTAGTATTAAACTTCACACTAACATTGGTAATATTATTATTAATCACAAACCTCGCGGAACGTGAGAACCAACAGAATTAGTTATGCGTCATCTCAAGGACTGTTTCAAGACATATTACTGTATTTGGAGATGGAAGGAAATATGCTAATCATCACATCTTGTCTTGGATAAAAGAGGTTATCCAATGAACTCTCCCAAACATACTGAATTTCTAATCGACTACAATTAAGTAACCCATAAATATAGCTCCTTATTAGGTGATACACAGACGCATAAGAAATCTTTGCTAAAATCAAGGTGAGTCTCAAGAAACAACCCAATTTTAAATAACACACAAGGTTGAATAACACATATTAAAACACATATTCAGTATATTCCCAATTTCAACACATATTCAGTATATTAAACACATATTAACCCTAAAAATAATTTAACCTAAAAATTTCAGTAATCTCATAAAACTCTTTGCAACAATTTCAGTATATTCCCAATTTCAATAAGAAGCTATAAATTTCAGTAATCCCAAATGCAATAATCCCAAATTCATACCACAACGAACTACTAGAATTCATACCCAAATTCATAGCTCTAAATTAACTCTTAAAACAAAAATTCAGTAGCAATATAAGATAATTTATTGTATGAACTAGCTTTTCCCCAAACTATTGTACAAGAAATTCAGTAGCAATATAAGATAGTGCTTTCATAGTTAGGTTACCTATGGGCGGCGGCTGCAGCGATGGCAGTGGCGGCGGCGGTGGGTGGCGTGCGTGCGTGCGTCTTCTCCTTCTTCTCCTTTTTCTTCTGTCGCCCTTCTCCCTCTTCTCTCTATTCGATCTCCCTCTTTTTTTTCTTTCGTTTATGTTTCTGCAAATGACTGAAACTGGGTAAATTAAGTTTGATCAGCGACCGTTATGCGGTCGCTAATTTTTAATGACATAGATTTATCAGCGACCGCATGCGGTCGCTGATATTAATTGGTCGCACATACCCTTGGCGCCAACATTTCGTGCCAAATTTTACGAGGGAAATGTGTGTTAGCGACCTCTCAACGACCGCATGCGGTCGCAAAAATTAATTAGCGACTAGATTAATTTGTGGTCGCCGATATCGGTCGCTACTAGTAATATCAGTGACCGGAAAGGCGGTCGTTGAGAGTGTTGGTCGCGGTTAGGCATTTTTCTTGTAGTGGTTGTGGTCCCTCTGTTGCACATACTCATTATCTCGCTCTAATAATTGAGCCCTATTTACAACATCTGAATATAAAAAAATTATGAGATATAAGATATTGCCGAATCTCGGGCTTTAGACCTCTCAAAAATATCATCGTCATTCGTTCCTCATTTTCGATCAAATGAGGTGCAAACCTGGATAACTCTGCAAACTTCGCCTCATACTGGGACACCGTCATGTTGTTTTGTTCAAGTCTGATAAACTCCACCTCTTTCATATGACAAATACTTTCAGGAAAGTACTTATCATTAAATAGTTTCTGAAATGTTTCCCAAGACATGTTGAATGCTGCAAGCTGGGTACGCTTCACAGACTCCCACCAGTAGTCTGCCTCACCACGGAACATAAAGGTGGTGAATGGAACCTTCTGTTCCTCCGTGCATCCCAAGATATCGAATATCTTGGTAATTTGCTTGACCCACATTTTTGCTTTGATCAGATCCGTCTTTCCAATAAATTCTGGTGGTCCCAATTCCTTGAACTGCTTAGCTATGACAAGCCGCGCATTGCTATCATTTCCACCCGTACTATGTGCACGGGTCTCCCTCGTCTTATTTTGCATGAACTACAAAAAGCTTCTAAACATCCCATCATTCATCATTTGTTTGGTAGTGTTGTTTACAGGAGGAATATTGCTTTCATGTTATACGTTCCCCTGGGTGGTGATCAAAGGAGTCTCCACGGTCTGATTTACTCAATTATTAACGTTCTCAGCTGCCATTCTTAGATACTGCTATAAAACAAGGGTTAATAGTCATGTCATATAGTATCCCTATACTCTGACCGACCAAATAAATACCAAATGAACTTAGTCAGGTCATACTAGCGAAGGAATTCCCCGTCTCTCCCCTCCTAGTTCTTGTCTCACATCTCAGCTAGAGATCATATCCTTAAGCTTTGATACCAACTGTGACGCCCCCCAAAATAGGTATACATCACCCATTTTGAGTCACCAAATATATGGTACAGAAACAAATACAACTTCAGTCATACAATTGTCGTGCAAAATACGACAACACATATACTGTGAGTTTGAATACAACTATTATTTAATAGAGAGTATACAAACTCAAAAGGAGTCCTCATTACAATTATTGATATACTATTTTACAAAAATAGTGAGGACTTCTAAACAACTATCTTGAATCATCACTCCATACCCCAGCTAGTTCCTGCTAAATTCTATCCTCCTGAGAAGAACAATGGAACAAAAAGGAAAAGGGTGAGCTCAATTAGCCCAGTAAAGAATATTATGACTAAGATAATATATACAACAAATTATCATTAGTCTTCAACAGGGAATAATCTGATAAAATATAATAGACAATAAGTTTTAGATCAACAACTGCAGCGGAAATAACAATCCATTAGAAGAGTCAAGTAGAGAAAGAATTCTACTATATTCTAAGATTTAAAAGTCCATCATCAATATTTTATCCATGCAACATCAATCAATATACATCTTGATCAAATATTCATCTTTGCACTACAGGCCAAAGATATTCATTTGCATCACCAGTTGGTCATGTTCATCTCAACACCAGTTCATCTTTGCACTACGGGCTAAAGATATTCATTAGGTAATCATTCATCTTTGCACTACAGGCCAAAGATATTTAGTAATATCATCATTTAGGACTGAGGATGATGAAAAATATTTTAAAGAAAACGAATCCAGTGAGACAGAAGGACAAATATTAGGGATTCGTATGACAATTTATCCAAGATCAATAATACTCCATAATAACCAATTTTGAAGCAAAATTCAAAAATAAAGATCAAAACATGGATACAATCAAAGATAGTAACCATAATAGACATCTTAGATAAAAAGAAGAAAAATTTATTTTTCGGTGAATAGTGTCGTATTCGTGAATAGTGCCATATACGCGAATAGTAACCCCGACACAAAAAGTTCTAAATTTGATAAAAAGATCAGACCAATATTTTGGCATAATGATATTAAAGAAAATAATATCATTTAAGAAAATAACAACATCCCTTACCTTGCAAAGACAGTACTTCTGATTAGAATACTAGATATAATGTTGAAGGAACTTACACCGTATAGCAACAAAATACCTGCTATTTATAGTGTTGAAGGAACTTACACTGTATACTCACAAAATACGCTCAATATTATAGAGAGAGAAATGGAGAAAACTTATGAATTCTGGTGTGATTTTTAATTCTAACTTAGCCCTCTATTTATAAGAAAATGTTAGCACGCTGAAGCAAACTTGACCTGCAACTTGATGGTTTTACCTGCTACTATTCAAGACTACCACATTTGAATAAAAATCTCAGCACATTTTTGTGAGACCCTAAATTTTATAAATAAATATTTAAATTTCTCGAAATATTTTTTTTTAATATTATGGTATGGATTTGATATAATGTTATAGTTGTGGGTAATATTTTTAAATTTTGCAAAGTATGCAAGTTGTTAAAAAATATTCATTTGGTCGGGGAATATTCTTTTTGTCGCGGAATATTCGTACGACGGCACAATCATTGGTGAACCCCACAACGGAAGTATTGTCGTAGTTAGAAAACGACAGAATTATCTTTTTTATAAAAATAACGGCGAAAGTGTTACCGTTAAAAACTGTTGAACTACTCGGTAGTAAAAGTACAGTAATACGCGTGGTTGTATAGTAGCACACTGTATTGATTATTGATGCTTACTTGATAAGTCAGTTAATTATACTCAATTATTATTACACTAATTGCTGCATCATATCTCTCATATTATTGATTCAGTTATTGTCATAGTATCATCTGCATAATATGATATATTATTAAATCAATAATTGAGACGGCAAAGTTATTCATATTATTAATTACAATATTGACAATGTCTAGAAGTTCTGTCAAGGAGAGGTTTGGTCACCTAATTGCGCGCCAAAAAGGAGAAATCCTTATCGGAAAGCCCCCTCTTTCATAAGAACGACCTGATTGTTAAATATTGTGAGTTATAATATTAATGATGAATAAGTTCGTATTGATTAAAGAAAAATTTGATAGATTCCATTATTTTGGGATTATTAGTGTTAGTAGAAATCGACATCTATTCCAATGATAATTGATGTCTGGGGTTATATTGATAAATCAGGTAATTAATCGGATAAATGAGCAATTAATTGCTACTAATTCACATGCTTATATAACTATTTGTTCACATGTGTGTACTATTGAATCACATTCTTGTACTATTAGGGGAGTTGGTGCAAGATTGATAATACTTGCATGACTAAGTTAAAAATAGAGGTATAGTTGAAGGTACTATATTGTAATTAAATTTTTCACATGGTTATACTATTTATTCACATAATTGTACTATTGATTCACATTATTTACTATTAGGGGAGGTGGTGCAAGTTTGATAATACTTGCAGGACTAAATTAAAAATAAAGAAAAAGAGGAAGGTATTATACTGTAATATTTCGAGCCCCAAAACGTGCAATTATCGAAACTATATTTTCCTATAAATAGAAACTCATTCTTCATTCATTTCTCACCAATTCACAAAAGCTTTAGAGTGATTATTATAGAGAGAAATTATAGAGAGAAAGAAGAAGAAAAGTATGCTACCTCACTATTCTAGTATCCAGTTTTCTTCTAAGGTAAGGGATATTATTTGTTGTACTCGTAAGGGGTATTATTCTTTTCGTATTCATGAAGAGAACTTCTGTTATTCCATTCTTTATCATTCTATTTGAATAACCTGTATACGCGGCCTACCCTATACTTGGTGAAATTCTTATGTTATTCCATTCTTTATCATTATATTGGAATAACCTGTCAATGCAAAGTACCACATACTTGGTGAAATTCTTCTAATATTTCGTTCTTTATTATTATGTCAAAATATCCTGTCTGTGCATTTACGCCGGACCTAGTTCCATTATTTATTATTCTGTCGGAATATCATGTCTGTACGTTTACGCCGGACCTGGTTCAATTCTGTATCATTCTGTTGGAACATCATGTCTGTGCTTTATGTATAACCTGGTTCCGTTAATTATTATTCTGTTGGAACATACTGTCTGTGCTTTACGCATGACCTGGTTCCGTTATTTATTATTCTGCTGTAATAACATGTCTGTGCGGTCTATCGCATGCCTGGTGATTTCTTTTGTTATTCCATTCTTTATTATACTCAGTTGGTTAAAATTTTGACTTATATAATCTATGAAATTAGTGAAATATCCTTGATATTTGTGTTTCATCCAGTATCTTTTCATGGAAATATTCTTCTGAGCATTCTTGAATTTTACTCTACAAAGAAGAATCATGTTGACAATTTGGACGTTATTGGTTCCTGGATAAATTAATTCTTGAACTTGTTTTACTGAATTATTATGTCATTATCATCATCCTCGTGTTTATATTATGTTGAAAGTCATCTTTGGTCGTAGTACATAGATGGACTTGGTATGATTATGACCAGAGATTATTCTGTATAATCATGACCGTAATGTTACAAATGATGTGAAAAAAATTCTCATTGGCCCGTAGTGCATTGATGGACAGTTTTTGGTATGATTATGACTATGGATTCTTTTCGGCCAAGGGTGCAAAGATGAATTATTTTATGGCATGATCAGGACCGTTGATGAAAACACGATTATCTTTGGCCTGTAGTGCATGGATAATTCATGGTCGTAATACTAAAGAATATCCTTGGCCTGTAGTGCAGGGATGATTTAATGATATAGATTATTTATTAAGCTGAGTATCAGCGATAAAGTTGATGAAAAACTTTTTAAATCATAGAAGATAGTAGATTTTATAATTTACTTGACTCTTCTAATGGATAGCTTATTCCGCTGCTGTTTTTGATCTAAAACTTGTTGTCTATTGTATTCTATCAGTTGTTATACTGTTGAAGGCTAAGGATAATTTATTCTGCATTATCTTAGTCATAATATTTCTTACTGGGCTAGTTGAGCTCACCCTTTTGTTTTCATTGTTCTCTTCAGGAAATGAGAACGTAGTTGGGACTAGTCGGGGGACAGAGTGATGGTCCTAGATGGTGCATTAGTAGTCCTCACTATTCTATGAAATAGTGTAATAATAAATGTAATGAGGACTCCATTGAGTGTGGATATTGTCTAGATGACAATATTTGTATTAAAACTCACAGCATATGTTTTGTCGTATTTTACACGACAACTGTATTATTAAGTTATATTTGAATTTTGTACTATGACGAACGAGAATTTTGTAAATTATTTTAAATATTTATTGAAGTAAATAAATATTTTTCGACGATTTTATTATTAGATTTAATAATTAATTGATGCAGTTGTGGTAGATTAATTTAATTATATGTGTTACATTTATTAAATTAATGTAGAGAATTTTTAATATTCAAAGTATGTGATTATGTGAGCTTATTGAATTAAATGAATTATTTAATTAAGCATGATGTTACTTTAATTAATTTAATTATTAATTAGAGATTTAATAAATTATTATTATTTATTAAAGAGATAATTAATATTGTGACTACGTGAATTTATGAGAAATTATTATATTTTATTTAAAGTAAATTAAATAAAATATTAGATTTATCTTATAAGAGTGTGACATTAATTAAACTATATTATAAAGCTCTATTAAATTAAATAGTTTTGAATTAATTTGCTAAGCCAAACATGGCACTAAGGGAGGTTATGGGCAGTTAACCCATGACTGGGTTAACTGACCATAATACGCCAGTTCTTTTATCGACGTCTTTTCTTTTCTTCATTTGTTAAGTCTGGCATAGCATCACAGAGAGAGATTTAGAAATTTTTGAAGGAGAGTGTAAGTTGTGTGAATTAAAGGATTAATTAAGAAGGTTTTAATTCTACTCATTCATACTCTGGGTAATTTTCTCCAAATCCAAATTCTTATTTCGCGTCTTTTTAAGTTTTATGATTATAGCTCTCATATATTCTGTTAATCTCTGTGAAGTGAGAAATTGTGTTATGTTATATCAAATTGTGTTTAATTATGTATATGTTGTAAACCATAACATCAGTATTGTGAAAACATGTCGTACATATGTTATTTCAAAATAAACAGAGTACGTGACATGGCCATATGGCCATATATGTGATAATTGATGTATTGATTATATATTATCCCTAAAATTTACACCATTATATTATTGAGCATGTTAATACGAAGAGATCAAGCCTTAAACGAACGGATTCGGTGTTATAACGAATCCGTACGGCTAAATTATGTGTTTTGTTCAAAAACTTCAAGAACATCAAGAACAGTCCAATTTTACATGATTTAAATCTGTGATTATATGTTTTAATGGGTTAAAATCACTTTATAGATGTTGTATTATGAATATACATGAACTATAACTTGTGGGTATGTCTAATTTTGAGTAGAAAATAAGAAATTGGGAGAAATTGGCATGTTCTGCAATTTTTTGCGAACAGCCATTTCTGTGTCTGGCATGCCGCGCCGCAGCGCCGGCTACCAGTTCATTTCCCGCGCCGCAGCGCCCCCGTGCCGTAGCGCCATAACTCGAGCCACAGCGCCACGGTGCCGCAGCTCCAAGTGTCCGGCCGCAGCGCCATCGCGCCGCAGCGCGAAGCCTTAGTACAAACGTGGCGCCGCAGCGCCACTCCCCAGAAAATTCATAAATGTATTTTTAAAATGTTTAAGTCTAACAATGTGTTAGTGGATTAATGTAATGAACATGTAAACATGTTATAGGTATAATGTGATATTAAAATAGATGTTTAACATGTAAATAACATAATTACATGTGATTTGAATTATTAAATTACATAATTAGTTTGGTAATTCACGAAGTACAAATGATGTGACAAAGTGAAAATTTGACCAAGTTTAGTCGAATAATTAAAGTAGTCAAAGAGAAAGAGTTTATAATGATTAGTTAATTTATAATTAACTGGTATTGTGTATATGAATGGTATGTAGGATTTAATTCAAAGAACGTGCTTAGTTAAAGTGTAATCTACGCATGAGGCAAGTATCCTATCCCTAACTCCATTCTATTGGGCAAGTTTCTTAACCCTACTTTTTAATATCTTTCAAGATTATTAATTACCTTGAATAAGTTATCATTTCTATTATTCAAGTTCAAGTATGATATTACAGATTATTTATATTGTCAAAGCATGATTCAGTTATACAATAATTGTTCTATTGTATACGTTTGAGATTATTATTCAAATTGAATATCGTTATTGTTGAACCTTATTAGACTAGTGAACCTTATTGATTTAACTAGTCCATAGTTGATGAGCGTTCTAAATTTCAGAACCCTTGATGAATTTATCCAAACCAAACTTCCTTTGGTGCAGACTCGAATGTCAAACTGAGATGAACAATCCTGTATAGGGGATTATTTACGCTTTAGCGCTAAGATATTGTGCACAGTATGGTACTAAGGGTTGATCCCCCTCAGTACGAGCAGAAGGTCCATAGTCTTATGACTGTTAAAAGTTTCAAGTATAACCCTTGTTAACCTAGGACATAGTTCAAGGTCTTATGACCCTCAGTATTCTTTTGATTCATGTTATTTATTCTTGATTCAAAAGATGAGCTTTATTCAGATGTATTTGATTATTCGCATGTTATTATACTGTTATTTTATTTTTATACTTGTGGGCATTTGTGCTCACTCTTGCTTAATAATAACATTGCAGTTAAGAATGAAAGAAGCGATGAACCCTCCACTAGTAAGGGCAAAGGCAAAGTTAGCAAGTGATGAAGACTTGTTATTTAAATTGATGATGTATTTATGTTTAAGACTTATGTTGTTGTTTAAGACTTATTTGTTTAGAATTCCGCACAGATGTTTTAAGGTTAGAGTAACCTGGGATTTATTTATGATTCAGTTGATGTAACCCTTAAGGGAAGAGATTTTATTATGATTTCTATCTATTGTATGGTTTGATATTATTTATGGGTAGATAGATAGATGATGCTTGTACAGTGAACACCAAATCCCGTGGAATCGAAGTACCCGGATTTGGGGGTGTCACAGGTTGGTATCAGAGCTGTAGGTTATGAACCTTTGGTGGGGGAAATAACCTTAGGTAATAGCCTTATAGAAGAAGATAGTAATTGAAAACTCTTATCGAGTTCTAAGAAATGAATTTTTGTAATTCATTGAAGATAATAAAATACATTATGTGTTTATGTGTTAAGTATGCGTTAGATAGTATGACTTAGTAACTAAATCTTAAAATTTTGTTGTCAGGATGACGAATGATGGAGAAGCTAGTCAAGTTGAGGGGGGACCCCATTTATCTATAGTACCTACTGAGGAGGGATCTCGTGTACTTGTAGGACCGACTGAGGAGGAGCCCCGAGACATTCATGTCGTTAGGGAGCAGCTGGTGCAGAGGGTTTCATCTCCATTGATCACCGTTGTTGGTCAGGAGCATGAACCTGAGATTGATCCTGAGGAGGATCCTGAGGAGGAGTTTGATGAGGAGGAAGAAGAAGAGGAGCTACCACGGTACACTGTTGATGCTGAGATGTATGACACACTATATGATCGTAACGTGGAGTTACAAGATGAGGTTCAGGAATTGACTGAGCGAGCGACTGTTCAGCAGTCTACTTTAGAGGAGAAGGATAGAGAGATTGTGACCCTTCATTCACGTTTAGGAAACGTGGAGTGGGATCTGGTTTATGAGAAGGGTCAAACCGAAGATAAGACCGAGGAGATAGAGAAGCTGAAGAAGGAACTGAAAGAAACCTCCGGAAGACTAAAAATAGCAGAGGAAGGATAGGTAAGAGAATCACATCGAGCTGATCGTGCAGAAAATGATAGTCGTGCAAAGAAGGCAAAGCTTGAAGACACGTACGCCACACTTAATCATGCGATGGATGAGGTTCAAGAGCGAGTGTTAAGGTACCCCATCCAGTTTGAAGGACTTCCATCGTATATGTTGGATCGCAGGACGATGTCTCGTATCATGAATGAAGAGCGTGGCAAGGCTATTGAGCACCTTGGAAGACAGGAATAGAATCTGTTTATTTATGTGAAAGACTTATATAGTTTTATGTAAATTCCGATGTGTTTATGAACTAAGGAATATGTTAATATTTGAATGTTTTAAATCCTGTGGATTCTTTATTCCAGGATAGATGATGTGTAAGACCCCGAATTTTATGAAATAAAAGTATTCAATTTTTCTTATAATTACAATTCAGTAAATGGTTAAATTGATAAAAGTTTAAAGTTATGGGTGAAATATGAATTTTTTTTCAAAATAAGCAAATGGTTATAAAATAATCATTGTTGTCGGGGAATATTCGTTTGGTCGTGGAATATTCTTTCTGTCGGAGAATATTCGTACGACGGCGCAGCTATTTGTGGGCCCCATAACGAATAACTGTCGGGTGAAGGAAAACGACAAATTTGAGTTTTTACAAATAACGGCGTAGTTGTTACCGTTAACACTGTTGGAATACCCAGTGGTTAAAATACAGTAATACGCGTTATTGCACAGTAGCACACGGTATTGCATAGTATTTTTGAAATTATTGATTCTTACGTAAGAAGGCACTACTCAATAATTGTTACAGTAGTTACTGTTCAATATTTTATTTTATTGATTCAATAATTGTTGCGTTGATATTTTATATTATTGTTGTTTCAATAATTGTTGCTGCACAGTATTTTCCTTTATTAGATCAATAATTCATATTATTTGAATAATATTATTAGATAACATTATTGTCAATGTCTAGAAAGTTCTGTCTAAGGAGAGGTTTGGTCATCTAATTGCACGCCAGTAAGGAGAAATCCTTATTGGAAAGCCCCCTCTTTCCTGGGAACGGCCTGGTTGTCATAATTATGACTCTGTAATATTATTTGTGAATAATTAATTATTGATTCATATGATAAGGAAATATTTATTTTATGTGGATATAAATGAGGGATATATTTTTGTGGTTAAAAATGAAGGAGTTAATGTTGAGGTGTTTTATCTGTATTTTTGTCAGAACGGAGGTATTGAAAATCAAATTAGGGTTTCTAAGATATTTTGCGAGGGTTATAATTTTTAATCCGACCGTTGGATCGTGGTAATATTTGGATATGTTATACATATATAAGTTGAGTATATGTCCACAAATTTTGAACCGTTAAAAATGAACGTATAATTTGTTATGAATTTTACGAGATGACTGGTTCAGAAATTATTGAATTTTCGGAGTTAATCATTTTGGTAGAAAAATCTAGAATTGGTGGGCCCCACTCTTGGTTGGTGAACAAATGTGCTGAGATTTTTATTCAAATGTGGTGGGTGAGAATAGTAGCAGGTAAAGCCATCAGGTTGCAGGTCAAACCTACCAAAATTTTCCTATAAATAGAGGGCTAAGTTAGAATTGAAAATCACACCAAAAACATAAGCTTTCTCTCTTTCTCTCTCTATATTATGAAGCATATTTTGTGAGAATTTAGATACTTTGAGAGTTGCTATTCAGTGCAAGTTTCCTTCGGCTTTACATTCCGGTCAGAAGTACTGTTGTTTTGAGGTAAGGGATAGTAAGGGATAGTAAGGGATTTTAAGGGTTGTTATGTTTTTCAGTTTCGTAATTTTTCTGAACTTCAAAAATTATGGAAAAATTTGAGATGATATTTTGATGAGTTTTATTGATTGTGTCCAAAAATGGTGATTTTTGGATGTATAGATTAAGAGTTGTGAATTTTATGAGAAAAGACTATTTTAAAAGTAACTGCTTATAATTTCTTGTGGTTAACTCCAAAATTGATGAAATTTTTATTGGGAGTACATGTATATGATGGAAGTATACTCTGTTAATTACAGAATTTTTGGACAAAAGTACAATTTTTGATAAATGTCTAAATATTCGGCTGTTTTGGCCATATGAAAAATAGTAAATGACTTTTAAAAATTCTGAGAAAAATATATGTTCGCTATGGGACTATATTATGCTAAATTCCAGAAAAGAAATATTTTTGGAACGGATTTGGTATTTTTCATGAAAATAGTCTAGTTATGAGAAAATGAATTAAATATGTTATGTGAAGTAAGAAAATTGAAAAATAGGATTTTATGGCTTGAGAATCTTATATATGAGGTATATGCAGATTTTTGATGAGGGTTTTGGTTATTGATGATGAAATCTTAAGAGTTGGCATTTTATGATGATTAAATGCATTAATTAGTAAAGTGTAAACAATTTAAATAAATTGTTTATAAGCTTAAGAATATTATTCTTTCAATATCATTATACCGAAATATTGGTATGTATATTATTGTGAAATTTTTACCTTTTTCATGTCAGGGTTACTATTCACGAGTTACTATTCATGAGTTACTATTCACGAGTTACTATTCACGACAAAATTGGTTTCTTTTTCTAACAAAATTATAGTTGATTTATGAATATTACTCTTGAGATTAAATCTATATGTTGATCATATTGTTTTTATTATCATATATAACATTTTTATAACCTTGATATTGAAATTCTCTTTCGCTTGAGTGTAAAGATGGGTAAATTATTGGTATGATCATGACTATGGGTTCTCTTTGGCCAGTAGTGCAAAGTTGAATTGTTGACTGGTATGATCATGACCATTGAGTTTATAAGTGAATATCTTTAGCTTAAGTGCAAAGGTGAATTGATTAACATGGTTATAATTATTGTTTATATAAATTCTGAAATGATTATATATTTCTTTGAGATATTAATATATTTGGCCTGTAGTGCAAATATGAACTGTTGATGAATATATTTGGCCGTAGTGCAAATATGAACTGTTGAGGAATATCTTTGGCCTGTAGTGTAAAGATGAATTGTTGATGAATATCTTTGGCCCGTAGTGCAAAGATGACCTGTTGTTGAATATCTTTGGCCAGTAATGCAAAGATGAACTGTTGACGAATATCTTTGGCCTGTAGTGCAAAGATGACTTGTTGATGAATATCTTTGGCCATAGTGCAAAGATGAAGTTATTAGTATGATTATGAACAGGAAATGTGATTTGGTGTAACCATGATCTTTGATGTTTCAGGTAAAGATAGGTGATGAAAATTATCTTCGTCCTGGATGAGAAGAGGAATTTAGAACTACAGTTATGATTATGAGTTATTCATATGATTGTGGACCAGAATTGTTGATTGATGTTACAGGGATAAAACATTGTTGATAGATTTTTAACATGGAGAAGATAATAGACTTTATAGTCTATTTGACTCTTCTAATGGATTGCTCGTTCCGCTGCAACTATGGTTGAAATTTTTATCATTTACCATATGTTCTAAATCTCTGATTTATTATTGATGAAGGCTATTGATAATTTAATTATCTTTAGTCATGATATTCTTTACTGAGCTAGTTGTGCTCACCATTTTGCTTCACAATTCCTTTCAGGTAATAAGAGTGTAGCTGGGTCGAGCGGGGGTAACAAGGGAATAGAACGGTGGCCATCATTTAGTAGTTATATTTGGTGAAGAAAATAGGGTGAGGCGAACTCAACGTTGGAAGGGTGTTTTGTCACTATCATACAAGATGTCTAATGACATACAACCTCGTGTCATCATAAGACAGGGTTGTGCTCATCCACTTGCTGAGTATATCTATGGGCACTACCTATAAAATCTTGGTGTTTGTTTGAAGTATAATTCTCAATTAGAGACAGTGGAGATAATGATAAGTCAAGAGAAGACTCACCATTGGGAAGAATATGATAGTAATCTTCTCGTTTTTCTTTGGGGTCTATTGGGTCAACCAAGGATAATTCTGTGGCCATATGATATCTATCATAACCTAGACGCGTGGCCTCCCATGTACGAAGGTTTCCTTGAGCACTTCCCAAAGATTGTAATTTCTAAAACAGTTTTTGACTATACCTTTATGTAAGGTGTCACTGTGAGGTGCTGTCCACGGTTGGGACATGTGTCACATTTGGTATATATTTGTATTCAAACTCACAGCATATGTGTTGTTGTATTTTGTACGACAATTGTTGTAATAGAGTTGTAGGTATTTTCTGTACCATGTATTTGACGACTCTGAATGGGTTGGATGGAATGGACCTATTTTGGGGTTGTCACATGATGTAAATAGCAGTATGCTATAGTTTAATGTTAAAACTTTTTAATTGAATGAAAAGACATCAAGTTGTTTGAGATGATGTGTTAAGTGATATGTCAAAGTGTTGAGTAATGTCTTAACTATGTAGAGAAATAAATAAAGTTCTAATAAACGTTTATTTAACAGAAAAATGCCGCCAAGGAGAAGACAACAACGTCAACCGGCTCAGGAAGGGTCAACCAATAATAACAATAATGCCAATGTTAATCCAGTTCAATAGTTAGTTAATTTACTAACTGGAGTCATGAATAACCAACCGCAAGCTCCACCTAGCACAACGTTTAAAGATTTTAAGGCGGTGGGACCGTCAGAGTTTAAAGGTTCCAGAAACCCGATCGAGCCTCAAACGTGGGTGATGGAAATGGAGAAGGTTTTCAACGTTGCTAGGGTTCGAGAAGATCAGAAGACCGCTTTTGCGACATTTATGCTGAAGTCTGAGGCTAGCTACTGGTGGCAGGCAAACAAGATGCGAGGAGGTGAAGGTGTAATTACGTGGGAGAGATTCAAAGAGATGTTTTTCGAAATGTATTTCCCAGCTAGTTCGCAGAATCAGATGGAGGTGCAATTTCTGGAACTGAAACAGGGAAACATGAGCGTGCCTGATTACGCGGCTAAATTCGATGAGTTGGCAAGGTTTGCCCCATACCAAGTACACACTGACGAGAGGAAAGCCAGACGATTCGAACAAGGACTGAAGCCTTGGGTATACAACAAGGTATCAATGTTTCAACTTAACACGTTTGCGGGAGTTTTGGAAAAGGCCATTCTCGCGGAAGGAGGAAGTGATGCAGTGACTAAGTACAACCAAGAACAGAAAAAGAAAAAGAGTGAGAATGAAGGTAATAACAAGATTGGTGGAAGTAATACTGGGAATAATAATAATCAGAAGAGGAAGTGGACGGATAACTCGACAGCTGGAAGTCAACACGGAGGGCAGAAAAAGAAGATAGAAGCATGTCCGACTTGCGGCAAGACACATCTAGGAGTTTGTTTGAAGGGAAAAAGAGTGTGCTACAATTGTGGTCAGGAAGGCCACATAGCACCAAATTGTCCAAATCCAAAGAAGGGTGCTTGTTTCAACTGTGGTTCGAAAGATCATTTAGCAAGAGACTGTCCCAAGAAGGGATCGGGAGGATCAGGACAAGGAGGAAACCGGGGAAATAGCAGTGGAAATACCTTAACCATCACCGGACCACCTGTAACAAACCGACCAACCGCCAGAACTTTTAATATGACGGTGCAAGATGCAATCCAGTCTCGTGAGGTGGTGTCAGGTATCATTCCGATCAATGAAATTAATGCTTATGTTTTGTTTGATTCGGGTGATACTTGTTCCTTTATATCCGAAGACTTTGCTAATAGTTTAGATTTGCTTATGGATGAATTGGATTACCCCATGAACATAGAAATTGCGAATAGAGAAATAATCCCTGTTAAGTACGTGTTTAAGAACTGTAGGGTGGATATTAAGGGTAATATCATGAACGTAGATCTTATCCCTATTCGATTGGGGGAATTCGACGTTATATTGGGTATGGATTGGCTATCCAATTATGGGGCTGTAATTGACTGCCAAAAGAAGCGTATTAACCTTATGACTCCGTCAAAGGTTGTGTTTTATGGTAGCAAGTCGCCTAGACAAGCGTGTTGTCTGACGATGTTGCAGGCCAGGAAGTTATTAAGACAAGGCTGTGTAGGATATTTAGCTTACATAGTCGACAGTCGAAAAGAGATCCCGAAGGTAGAGGAGATACCGATTGTGAGGGACTTCGTCGATGTATTTCCAGACGATTTGCCAGGACTTCCTCCAGATAGAGAAGTAGACTTTGTGATTGATTTGGCGCCCGGAACTGCTCCAATATCGAAGGCACCATACCGAATGGCACTAGTAGAGATGAAGAAATTAATGGTACAACTACAAGAATTGTTGGACAAAAAGTACATTCAACCGAGCGTATCGCCGTGGGGAGTGCCGGTGTTGTTCGTGAAAAAGAAGGACGGATCGATGAGGCTCTGCATTGACTACAGAGAATTAAATAAGGTCACGATTAAGAACAGATATCCATTACCAAGGATCGATGATCTGTTTGATCAATTGAGGGGAGAAAAATACTTTTCCAAGATTGACTTGAGGAGTGGTTATCACCAACTGAAGGTGAGGCCAGAGGATGTACCGAAGACAGCGTTCCGAACGCGATATGGTCATTATGAGTTTTTAGTAATGTCGTTTGGTCTTACGAATGCTCCTGCAGCATTTATGGGACTAATGAATGGTGTATTCAAGCCGTTTTTGGACAAATTCGTGGTGGTATTTATAGACGACATTTTGGTATATTCCAAAACCAAAGAGGAACATGAAGAACACTTGAGGTTAACATTGGAAGTATTGAGAAGGAAGAAGTTGTATGCTAAGTTTTTGAAATGCGAATTCTGGATCGAGAGAGTACAATTTCTTGGTCACGTAATCGATAAAGATGGAATTTCAGTAGATCCATCCAAAGTAGAAGCTGTGATTAACTAGGATTAGCCGAGAACGCCGTCAGAAGTAAGAAGTTTTCTTAGATTAGCAGGATATTATAGAAGATTCATACAAGATTTTTCTAAGATCGCAACTCCGTTAACGAATTTAACTCGAAAAGCTGTAAAATTTGTTTGGACGGAGAAGTGTGAGGAGAGTTTCCAAGAATTAAAGAAGAGGTTGAGTACAGCGCCTGTGTTATCTCTTCCGGATGATACAGGAAATTTTGTTATTTTTAGCGATGCGTCGCATAAAGGACTTGGCTGTGTGCTGATGCAAAACGGCAAAGTCATTGCGTATGCATCACGGCAGTTGAAGGATTACGAGAAGGGTTACCCAACCCATGATTTAGAGTTAGCTGCAGTTGTTTTTGCTTTGAAAATTTGGAGGCACTATCTATACGGGGAGAAGTGTGAAATATATACGGACCACAAGAGTCTGAAATATATTTTTAAACAGAAAGATTTGAATATGCGTCAAAGAAGATGGTTGGAATTAATCAAGGATTATGACTTTGAGATTTTATACCATCCGGGTAAGGCTAATGTGGTTGCCAACGCCTTAAGTAGAAAGGGTTGTGAGAAATTGATGATGTTGACTGCTCAGCAGGAGCTAATTGCAGATATGGAGAAACTGGAGTTAGAAGTGAAGTATCCTATGGAGATTGATGAGAAGTTATTTCAGAT